>CM070484.1:42263046-42293046 GCA_036324585.1 Champsocephalus esox
CAACCACATGGAGACACACAATAGTTAGAAAGACACACAATATGACAAGAGAGACAGAGAAGACACGACAACAACCACAAAGAGACACACAATAGTTTGAAAGACACACAATATGACAAGAGAGACACAGAAAAGACACGAAACAACCACAAAGAGACACACAATAGTTACAAAGACACACAATATGACAAGAGAGACAGAGAAGACACGAAACAACCACAAAGAGACACACAATAGTTACACAGACACACAATATGACAAGAGAGACAGAGAAGACACAAACAACCACATGAGACACACAATAGTTTGAAAGACACACAATATGACAAGAGAGACAGAAAAGACACGACAACAACCACAAAGAGACACACAATAGTTTGAAAGACACACAATATGACAGAGAGACACAAAAAGACCGAAAACAACCACATGGAGACACACAATAGTTAGAAAGACACACAATATGACAAGAGAGACAGAGAAGACACACAACAACCACAAAGAGACACACAATAGTTACACAGACACACAATATGACAAGAGAGACACAGAAAAGACCGAAAACAACCACATAGAGACACACAATAGTTTGAAACAGACACACAAAATGACAAGAGAGACACAGAGAAGACACGAAACAACCACAAAGAGACACACAATAGTTACACAGACACACAATATGACAAGAGAGACAGAGAAGACACGAAACAACCACATAGAGACACACAATAGTTTGAAAGACACACAATATGACAAGAGAGACAGAGAAGACACGACACAACCACAAAGAGACACACAATAGTTACACAGACACACAAAATGACAGAGAGACACAGAGAAGACACGAAACAACCACAAAGAGACACACAATAGTTACAAAGACACACAAAATGACAAGAGAGACACAGAGAAAGACACGAAACAACCACAAAGAGACACACAATAGTTAGAAAGACACACAATATGACAAGAGAGACAGAGAAGACACGAAACAACCACATAGAGACACACAATAGTTAGAAAGACACACAATATGACAAGAGAGACAGAGAAGACACGACACAACCACAAAGAGACACACAATAGTTACAAAGACACACAAAATGACAAGAGAGACAGAGAAGACACGAAACAACCACAAAGAGACACACAATAGTTACAAAGACACACAAAATGACAAGAGAGACACAGAGAAGACACGAAACAACCACAAAGAGACACACAATAGTTACACAGACACACAATATGACAAGAGAGACAGAGAAGACACGAAACAACCACATAGAGACACACAATAGTTTGAAAGACACACAATATGACAAGAGAGACACAGAGAAGACACGACAACAACCACAAAGAGACACACAATAGTTACACAGACACACAAAATGACAAGAGAGACACAGAAGACACGAAACAACCACAAAGAGACACACAATAGTTACACAGACACACAATATGACAAGAGAGACACAGAGAAGACACGAAACAACCACAAAGAGACACACAATAGTTAGAAAGACACACAATATGACGAGAGACACAGAAAAGACCGAACACAACCACAAAGAGACACACAATAGTTAGAAAGACACACAAAAGACAAGAAAGACACAGAAAAGACACGAAACACAACCACAAAGAGACACACAATAGTTACAAAGACACACAATAAGACAAGAGAGACACAGAAAAGACACGAAACAACCACAAAGAGACACACAATAGTTAGAAAGACACACAATATGACAAGAGAGACAGAGAAGACACGAAACAACCACAAAGAGACACACAATAGTTACACAGACACACAAAATGACAAGAGAGACAGAGAAGACACGAAACAACCACAAAGAGACACACAATAGTTACACAGACACACAAAATGACAAGAGAGACACAGAGAAGACACGAAACAACCACAAAGAGACACACAATAGTTACACAGACACACAATATGACAAGAGAGACAGAGAAGACACGAAACAACCACAAAGAGACACACAATAGTTACACAGACACACAAAATGACAAGAGAGACAGAGAAGACACGAAACAACCACAAAGAGACACACAATAGTTACACAGACACACAAAATGACAAGAGAGACACAGAAAAGACCGACAACAACCACAAAGAGACACACAATAGTTACAAAGACACACAATATGACAAAGAGACACAGAAAAGACCGAAACAACCACAAAGAGACACACAATAGTTACAAAGACACACAAAATGACAAGAGAGACAGAGAAAGACACGAAACAACCACAAAGAGACACACAATAGTTTACACAGACACACAAAATGACAAGAGAGACAGAGAAGACACGAAACAACCACAAAGAGACACACAATAGTTACAAGACACACAAAATGACAAGAGAGACAGAGAAGACACGAAACAACCACAAAGAGACACACAATAGTTACACAGACACACAAAATGACAAGAGAGACAGAGAAGACACGAAACAACCACAAAGAGACACACAATAGTTACACAGACACACAATATGACAAGAGAGACACAGAAAAGACACGAAACAACCACAAAGAGACACACAATAGTTTGAAAGACACACAATATGACAAGAGAGACAGAAAAGACACGAAACAACCACAAAGAGACACACAATAGTTAGAAAGACACACAATATGACAAGAGAGACACAGAAAAGACCGACAACAACCACATGGAGACACACAATAGTTAGAAAGACACACAAAATGACAAGAGAGACAAAGACACAAAACAACCACATAGAGACACACAATAGTTAGAAAGACACACAATATGACAAGAGAGACACAGAAAAGACCGACAACAACCACATGGAGACACACAATAGTTAAAAAAACACACAATATGACAAGAGAGACAGAGAAGACACACAACAACCACAAAGAGACACACAATAGTTAGAAAGACACACAATATGACAAGAGAGACAGAGAAGACACGAAACAACCACAAAGAGACACACAATAGTTTGAAAGACACACAATATGACAAGAGAGACAGAGAAGACACGAAACAACCACAAAGAGACACACAATAGTTACACAGACACACAAAATGACAAGAGAGACAGAGAAGACACGAAACAACCACAAAGAGACACACAATAGTTACACAGACACACAATATGACAAGAGAGACAGAGAAGACACGAAACAACCACATAGACACACAATAGTTTGAAAGACACACAATATGACAAGAGAGACACAGAAAAGACAAACACAACCACAAAGAGACACACAATAGTTAGAAAGACACACAATATGACAAGAGAGACAAAGACACAAAACAACCACAAAGAGACACACAATAGTTTGAAAGACACACAAAATGACAAGAGAGACACAGAAAAGACACAAAATGACTGCAAACAGAAACAGTTCAAGTCGTGCGTAGGAACTATCCGTAGTTTCTGCTGCTCAGTCGAGGAGGTAGCCGTGGGCCCCATGTGCATGCAAGCGTCCAGGGGCCCGTGTTCTCATAATCCTTGGATGGTCATGGGGATAATCGTCCTATTGTTACTCACAGTTCATCATATGAGGACTGTCTTCAAAGAGGTTTGGACGTGATTGGACCAGAAGTGCTGACCGAGACTCCGAGCGACGAACACTTAAAATCTGAGCCTCGTTGTGAATTAAAAATAATGATTCTGAAGGAGTTAGGGTTGCCAGAAACTGACCATGATCAAAATCGATTATTCGGCAGCCCTGGCGAATAATAATCGACACGCAGGCTTCCTCCAAGTTTACAGTAAAACAAACTGGTGGTGTGACCAATGACCATTTACAATTATTAATACTATTACTATTATTAGCATATATATATTTATATATATTTTGGACTGTAGCGAATATTTCGAATAATCGAATAATCGCTGGCATCCCTAGAAGGAGTAGAGCAGATAATGCACACACCCGGCTTTATGAGCCTGCTCTGCGCACAACGGGTTTCCACATGTTTATTTTGCTCTTAGACACTTTCGTGGACAACAACAGCGATCTCACACCAGCAAATACAGATCTGTACAGCACAGAGTGTACTTCACATGCTGCTACATGCAAGCCAGGTCGCACCGAGGGCAGATCTCCCATTCAATGATGTGGTTTGAAATGAGAATACACAGGAGGAGGTCCTACTAGAGCAGCCATTAAGAGGGAGAGAGAGTTTAATGTTTTGCAAGAAAAATGAATCACCATCCTCCCGTTAGAAATGTATGAGCAATTAGAAATACCGCCTTGCAGTTTTAAGCCTCAAAGCGACCCCTCAAGTTAAAGGAGAAAAGAGACGTAAAATAGACACAAAAATAAACAAAGTCCACGCTTTCACACCGCAGTACTTTTCCCACAAAGGTTCACTAAGAGCAGATCGCGTTCACACCGGAATAAGTCCCTGGGGGAGGATTAGGCAAATGAAGCCGCTGACGTCACTTCTTCTTCTGCTGCTTTGGGTTTACTGGCAGGCCGCAAACCCACTTCACGGCGTGTACTGCCGCCCAAAGTCCCCGGCCGGAAGTCCCCGGAGTTGGGGAAGGCTTCAGTAGAAGCTGCTGGGACTCCCAGCAGCTGCTACTGAAGCCTTCCGAGTAAATCGCCAGAACGCCGACACCTCCTCATCTCCACCGCTCCCATGTTTTATTTTGTGTCGCCATAAGTTAGTCACTCTGCGTTGGTGCGCTGGACTAATGCTAATGCTAATAATGCTAATGCGAGGATAATAAAATGGAGGCTTCACAAAACTTTTTGGGAGTTTTACGGGGCGTGGTTTGCAATCCGCCAGCCAATCAGACACAGGAACCTTTAACCTCAAAGTCCCTGCTCTCTAGCAGGGACGGACAAGGGGGGGAAAGGTTCTCATGAACTCAGTTTAGTTCCGGATTTTTTTGGTGTGAACGCGACATTTCAGAACTATATCGGAACTGAAGTGGGAAAATTACTGCGGTGTGAAAGCGCCTATTGACCTTTGACCTAGGGCTGAACGATTAATCGATTTTAAATCAAAATCCCGATTCGAGATGTAGCGATTATTTTTTCTTCTTGTGTGTCAGTCCTCCACACCAATCAGAAGTGCTGTGCTCCACATGTACGAGCCATTGTTAACCAATCAGAAGTGGCCCATGATAGAAGGTGATTGACAGATTGATCCAATCACCTGCCAAGTGCTTTTGAAAGTGCCTGCCCTTTCCAAATGGCTTCCAGTGGAGCTTTAGATGCTTTGGTGAAACAAAGCGTCTGGGTCAGGTTAGTGACGCTCCATCACGTGTTTCTATCACAGGGTGAACCTGAAACTGAAGCTCGACTTTAAAGCAACCCAACGGAAGCTTCATGTAAGTTTAGTTCTTTCACTCGTAGCTCGGGCTGCGGGAGTGCTAGAGACGGGAGCACGTTGATACGATCTTCCTAGCCGGAGTTATGGCCGCATTTTACAATAAACTTCCGTTGGGTCGCTTAAAAATAAATATCGCAATTCGAATCGCAATCGCAATATTTGTCAGAAAAATCGCTATTCGATTTTTTCCCAAAATCGTGCAGCCCTACGTTTGACCATGAAAAAAAACAGTTCATCGTGCCTTTGTGCTAAAGGCAGACTTTTGAATTATCATGGTCACAAAAAGAGGGATTTATTAAATGAGGATACTCTCCTCAGTAGCCTACACTGCCATGGCATACGCCGTAAAGACTTGTTCAGCGTGTGATTTTCAATAAGGTAGACGTTGTCTGCGATCGCGCTCGGCTGCTGTGAACTTCACCAGGTGTGACAATCCCCGCTGTTAGCTAGCTAGCCTGTTGCTAGCTAGCCTGTTAGCTCACTAGCTAGCTAGCGAGGTTATTGTTCACATTAGCAAAGCATTACAGACTACCTAATTATTTCAATAATAAACGGCGGCTTCTTTTTACGACACCAGAGATGGTTTGTTTATTAAACATAGAAGAAAACCCACGTATATAAACAACATTTTCGTGTTATAGTCACGAAATTAATCTATTTGATTCGTGTTCACCAACAAGATTTCGCCATTTTTTTCGTGTCACACAGAATGATTTTAAAAGCAATGTAAATAATAACAAATTAGAAGGAAAAACAGATTTAAAAAAATACAGATTCCAGTATTCTGAGGCTCTGAGCCATTTACTTTCCTCACGGACGGCAAGAAAACTCCGACATTATACAATTTAAAATAAATTGTTAGGCTTAGGGTAAGACATTGAGTAAGAACATGTTTTTATGAACCACACAGCTTCCGGTCTTCCAAGACCCGACCGGACAAAAAGACGTGGTGCAGGCACGAAACATACTACCAATAGAAATTAGGGATGCACGATATTGGTTTTTTTAAACCGATACCGATAACTTCCTGCTTCTCAAGACCGATACCGATACTCATAACAGATAATAATATAATAGATATATATATTAAATGTACCTGTAGTTTTTGCACACCTGGTGGTAAAAAGAGACTAGTAGTGAGCAAAGGACGTGAGCATTACTACTTTGAACAAAACAAAGCCAAGAACAGTTTTGACTCTTCAAAGTGACCATATTTATTTTCCCAAATAATCTTCTTGCCTTTTCCAAAAGCCTCGTGGAGAGGTCAAAGCCCCGGTGCCTTTGCAGCTGGCTTTGGATTCGCCGCTACTTTAGCAGCGCAGGCGTCTTCGTACGCTTTGAACACACCATCGTAGCCATGGCGATGTTTCAGGTGACTGATCAGGTTGGAAGTATTATAGCTCGTGGCCTTCTTCCCTCCTCGTGGAACTTCTGCATCTGTTAATACAAACAGCAAGCGAACTATCTCACTCCGAAACTTTGAAATAGTCCCGTACCACCGACGACATGTTTGTTCGCTGTCCTGGCTTCACGGCCGCACGCCGTTTACGTCACAGCCAGGCACGAGTTAGGGAGCGCTGGGTTTGTGAAGAACTCCCCTCTTCCTAAACCACTAACACCACAGTGCTGGCAGAACGGGAGGAGCCGAGTGAAAAACAAGCGCCCCTCAAAAAATATATTGTATATTATCGGGGCTATTAATACTTTTATCGGGTTTATCGGGATGACGTCATAATTCCTAATATCGGACCGATAATTATCGTGCACCACTAATAGAAATACATTGCTTTTAAGATCGTTCTGTGTGACATGTTCTCTGTGTGGTTGTTCTGGAGAACATCTAAAGTCTTACTTTAATGTAACCAAAACCAATGTAATCTTCAGAAAAGCCAACATCCAGACTTTTAAGGGGCTGGTTTACCAAAAATAAAAACCACGTGCTCTTGTTTACCCGAAATGAAATCTCATGCAGTTTGATAGTGCCAACAAACTTGCTATTTCAATTCCTAAGAATGGGAGATTGGTGGCAGACCGTAGTAAAATAACTTTTGAAATACTTATAAGCAATACACGAAACTGCCATTCCCCTCATTTGTAATTGGGTGCAGGTGGATATCAAAACGACAGCTTAAAATGACTTCCACTGTTGATTTTCTCTATCGTGTCAGGATACCATTGAACATGTCTGTACAGATTCAGCCACGCAATGTAACTTAATCTAATCGTTGCTCTTCTTAATTATACTGTTACTAACCTGCTTACTCATATTTCTGTTCTTATTATGTGCACTCTTAATTGTGCCGTCCTTGTTTGACTCTTATTCCGGCTATGAAACCTGAATTTCCCTACAGGGATAAATAAAGGTCTAATCTTATTTTAGGGTATCCCTAATTTAGCAGAAACTAATTTAAATAGCTTTTTGAAATACTTATAAGCAATACACGCAAACTGCCTTTCACTTCAATTGTATTCGGGTGTAGGGGGGATATCAAAACGACAGATATTTAGCTTAAACTGACCCTTAAAATGACTCCCAGAGGTTTGATTTTCTCTATCGTGTCAGGATACCATTAAATCTTCTTAGAAAAGCAGCGCATATCTGCAGGAACGAGTCGGTCCAGCTGAGTTCTGGTGGCTTTCCCCCCGCTCTGCACGCCTTGTTTTCGGACATGAAAAGGCAGCTGTTTTTGTCCTCAAGTGAGAGCATGGAGAGCGGGCAGAGGCTCCCTAAAATAAACATGCTATCTGTGGATGTTTCAGCCTGAGGCGGGTCAGGGTCCCTCTGCATGGGGGGCTCCCTTCCCACTCCACAAACACAGATCCCCACCACGCCTCCACTGCTCCAGATCAGAGAGTTTTACTCAACTTAAAACAATGTTTAAAGGGGACCTATCATGCAAAACGCACTTTTTAATGTCTTTTATACATTAAATGTGTGTCCCCGGTGCGTCGGGGAACTCACACAGCGTCAGAAAATAAAAGCTTCTCTCTTTTCCTCCGTACCCAAATCTCTAAAAACGGGCTACAACGGAGCTGATCCCGATTTGAGTCCGATATGACGTCATATCGTAAATGTGGACCCACGGGCCAATCAGAAACGTTGCTATCAGAAACAACGCCCGACTGTTTTGAACGTAATATGGTCTGTTAACATTAGCATCGCTAGCACTCAGAGCTAACCTGTACTGGAGAGAGTGTGTGTGAAGAAGCAGGACATAACAAAAGGAACTCAAATTGTGGTAAACCGGCAAGAGAGAAAGCCTTTGAGTTCCAGACTGTTTCAGAGATGTGGTTTGGAACATGATATGGTGTTTAATCAGGGCAGACTTTAGCTGAGTATCTCGTAGAGTTCACACACATGTTTTGGAGGACTAAAAACGATGCTAAAAAAGGATTTGAGCATGAATACAGTTACCTCGTATTGTGAGAATCTGTTATTTTCCTCATGCAGAGCTGCAGCTGCTCAGAGGCCTTAATGGATCCCAGATAATGACCTCGGACACTAACTGATGCTTTTTTTATTCAGAGATGATTGGTGCTCAACTTCAGAGGCATTATGGGTTGTTGTTGTTGATCCATCTCAAGTTCTGTAATTAAATACAAACAAGTGCTTGTCTCATCACTTGGAGTGGATGTGCTGTAGAGTATTGAGACATAGCTAAAAACAAAAATAATGTTCATTTTCAAGGTCATACTTGGTGTTGGGTTTCTCTTACGACCTCTGTTCACATGCTAAACCAAACCAGGCGTTTCACAGCCATCGTTCCTCAAAGCCATGTGGTGTTTCTGATAGCATGTCACGTACTTTGGTTCAGAAACATTGACATAAGACTTGCCCTCGCACTTTTGGATATATGCGCATTTAGCCACACGGGGTAACTTGATCTAATCGTTGCTATTCTTATTTATACTGTTACTAACCTACGTACTCATATTTCTATTTGTATTATCCGTGTGTGCGCTCTTAATTATACTGTCCTTGTTTTACACTTGTTCTGTTCCTGCTATGAAACCTGCATTTCCCTACAAATGGATAACTAAAGGTCTTATCTTATCTTATCTTAAGGTATCCCTGATTTTGCACAAACGTACGATGCCAACATTATTTCTAGGGATATGGTTTTAAGTAAAGTTTTTTTGTGACAACTCTGGAACTTTTGCCATTACATTTGGTATTAACTACTTCCTTCAACGTGCCCATTGTTCAGGTCAAACGTTTAATTTACACATTCACTTTACATATTTAAATCCCAACTCAAAACCTGGTTAGTGAGGAATCAGCTCTGCCAACACTGACCCAATCTTCTGCTTACGGCCCTTACACACGGCGGCGTGCATTGCCGCTTGGCGGTGGGCGTGTCTTGAGCTTGGGGAGCAACGCGACCAACAACCAACCACATGAATGTCCCGCCCCGGACATACAAAGCAAAGCATTCATGCTACATCCATGCTGGCTAAATATACTGTCTATGCTTGCTAGCTGTCCATTCAAACGAAGTACACTGGATATAAACTCCCCAAACAAGCGAAAACCTACCAGTTTCCCCCACTGTCTCTGCCACCTCCCCCCATGCCTGGCTCCTCCGGTTTGTATCCCTGTATGTTCCCTACCGCCACGATCATTTTCTCCTCCTTTTGTTGACATATGGGAAATAACTGCGGTCCGGCTCTCCCAACATACACCCGGTTTGATTGGCTAGCGCTTGTACTGTCAGATTTTCATACGAGGGATTTGATTGGCTGACGCCTCCGTCGAGGCGGCAAAAGTAGAATATTGCTCTACTTTTGCAGCGAGCACCTCGAGAGAAGCTACGCTTTGCTCACACAATGCAGTTCGGCGAATCGTGACGTCACCCCATTCAAAGTGAATGGGCAGAAGCGTTGAAGCGGCAACGCACGCCGGCGTGTGTAGGGGCCGTAATCCACCGCCTGTGTTTTAACATGTTCTTTTGTTTTGTTTTATTTGTTTTGTTTTAATGTTCTGTATTTTAAATTGTTTTATTTAAGTATCCCAGTAATGACTGTTGCTTGTTTAAAAATGTATTGTATTTACTTAAAATGAAATGTGTTTCAGGTTGACTTTTAAAATCTGTCCAGGGACTACACAGCCTCTTGGCTAACTCTGGCACGTTTACAGAAATGTTCATTAATGTGCACTGTCCCTGTCAAATAAATGAATAAATAAATAATGTATACATTAAGATTTGAGTCTGTTTCTTACACTATTCCCATGAGACAATAAATACAATAAAATAGGACATAGTAGACGAGCACTCGAAGAACACAAACCTCCTCCAAGGCCACATGCTCTATATCTTGCAATGTTAAGAAAGCGATTTGAGGATGAGACCCACTCCCAAATGTAATATGTTCTTCCTTGGTTCATGCTTCAGTCTCCCGCCAAGTTTCATAAATATCAGGCTGGCAGTTTCCCCCAAAATCCTGCAGACAAACCAAGCCTAAAACACGAGTATAAAATAGATCTATCTAAATGATAATAGTCCAGGCATGCAGTATATCAAACCAGCAGCAGGTTTTTAATCATAAGTCAGATCCCTTTTACTCTCCGGGGCTTTGTTGCCATGCATACGTACTTTAGTCTTGATCAAATGCTGGATAACTACAGATTGTGAAAGCGATTGCAGTTAGGAGACTTCAATAGCTTTGTGACCCAGGCAATAAACTTTAATTACAGCCGGTGTGAATTCTGTTTTGAAAAGGATTGTTCTTTATCCAGCTGTAATGAAACATGTTGGAGGGAGAGGAGGAAAGAGCGGGAGATGATCTCTCCTCGTGGTTAGCGGCTCAGGAAGAGGCTACCGCTGGGTCATCTCTGCAGAAAGCTAAAAACTCCCCTCTTGTAGAGATTGGTGAGCGATATTTCTGCAGTTCACTTTTTAAAATATGAAACCTTCTAACAGGCAACTGAACATTTGATTAAAGGACAAAACTTTGATGAGAACTTAAAACCCTTTAAACCACATGTGTCAAACTCGAGGCCCGGGGGCCAAATCAGGCCCGTGGTGGATTTAATTTCGGCCCGCAGGATAATTTCTAATCACTATTCGATCTAGCCCGTCGGTATATTGCACCTTCCCTCCATCCTGAGGGTCTCCTCAGCTCAGAGTCTGAGCCCAGACATTGATGACCTTGCTCCCGAGACGAGACGCCAAGTATCTGAGCTAGCATCTCAGAGTAGCACACTGAGTTCAATGGATGCTTCCTTCTGCTCTTTCTCTCTCACGGCAACAGGGCATGTTTGGTTTCTCTTTGAGGGGAATAGTTTGTTGAAGCTGTTGTTGGCCTGTGGGGAAATGTACTCATAAGAAGTGACTCTGGAGAAGCTGCAGATAGAGCCATGAGAAATGACTCTGGAGAAGCTGCAGATAGAGCCATGAGAAATGAATGCAACTGATTATTTAATGTTGTTTTTATAGGCAATAATTTAAGCTTTGTTAGTTCCAGGTTTAATATGTGCAATAAGTTAATTTCAATATGTTCTGCAATAAACATTGAACCAGTCCGGCCCTCCACTCGTACCCATTTTTTAAGTTTGGCCCACTGTGTGTTTGAGTTTGACGCCCCTAAATGGTCGGTAACACTTTAAAAATACTGTGAAAAAACGAAAACAATTATAATTAATAATGATAATGTTTACTTATTATGAGTAAGGCTGTTTTTTATGCAATTTGTTGGTTGGTTTATCTGTCAGCAGTATTAAGGAACAAATTAGGGACTAACTAACGATTCAGTTAACTAAAAAATATATTTTATTAATAAAAGACTAAAGCTTCAAACTTAAAGCTACAAACGAAAACACTTAACAAACTTAGATAATAAACAAAAGATTCACTATGATAACAGACATGGACTCGACGTGGAGACGTGACGAACTGACACAAGACAAAGGGAGAGAAGGGCTACATATACAGGGTGTTTCTCAATGTCGAGTACACTGGTTTGGTAGCACATGTCTTCCGAGTCACTTGCTTCAGAAGCGAGCAAGAATACTTCTTAGCCTCAGAAAACGAAGAGTGGAACAGGCGAGCAGGTGTGCGTCATATGAGAGGCCCCGCCTTACATGTGCAGCCTCGAAATTTCTCCAAACGAAGCACGCCGGGCTCGGTAGAATTCCAAGTATGCTGGACTAGGGGTGGGCGATATGACGATATCGTCGTGACGATATTAGGTCTCCACGATATGCTTTTTCAGAGATATCGTATCTATCGTGTTAAAAAAAACCTAAAAAATATATACGGACTTTTCCCTTCCGTTATGCTAAAGTCTTTTATCGCACTTCAAGTCTAAAGTTTACATTTTAATTGTTTGGCACTGACTTTTCCTCATTGATGTTTTACGTTTTACTAAGTTATGTTTTACCCTCCTTCTCATGTGTATCGATGTTCACTGCTCAGAAAGTTCATTGTTATACTGAGAGCCTTGAAGCCGTATCAGAATGTTGAATTGTTCAATCAGGGATTCATTTCAATCTCAATCTCAATCTTTATTTATTTATATAGCGCATTTAAAACAACCTTCGGCTGACCAATGTGCTGCACAGGGCAGGCAGTAACTACAATAGTGAATAGCTCAATGGGAGTACGATAATAAAAACAAAAATTAAAAACATAATAAAAATGCCAATGCCATTTCAGAAATAAAACCCGCTTGAAATGCTGTGTTGGTCTGTCGCTCCTTTTCGTTTTAGTTTCTGTTACCTTGTGCTGTTAAGTAACTTGAAAAATAACCAAAATAACCGACATGAAAAAATATCGTGATAAATATCGTCTATCGTGATACTGCTTGAAAAATATCGTGATAATATATTTTTCAATATCGCCCACCTGGACATTGGAACAGTCCTTCGGCGCCACTCGATGACGTAGTGTGCTTGAAATAGTGGCTCTGCATCAGCTGAGATTGAGAAACGCCCACAGACACAAAATGCCCACAAAGACACACCAATCATCTCCAAAAAGACAAGAGTTGGGATGTTGGGATGCGGGCTGACTGTCGGACCCTTGGACGAAGAGATATGAAAAACCAAAAAATAGATGAAATGTAACCAAAGAGACAAAATGTACTACAAAACCGCACAAAAACAAGTTAACTTAGTTTCAAAATGACTTCAAAGAGGCAAAGAAATGCTATTAAGACAAAGTAACAACTAAGAGACACAAAACGGCCACAAACAAACATAAAAGCATCTCCAAAAAGACAAAAGTTGGATACAAAATCTGTACGAAGAGGCAACAATTACTACAAAGCCGCACAAAACCTAACATTTATATTTTATTCAACATTTTCAAAAGACAAAAACACACGGACAAGGACATGGCTCACACACATCACAAGTAGGACAGGACATAACATGAAGGGTGGGGGAATTACAGTGTCAGTTACATTTGATGTATGCATATTTATATATATATATATATATATAGGCGTTGTATTTATACATGATTTGCTTCATAATATAGGTACACTTCATTGTTTAATAGGTAAATAAATAGTCAAATAAATACATATATATGCACACATATGTACATATACTGTGTACACACACACAAACTGTGTACACACACACACACACACACACACACACACACACACACACACACACCTCTTCCTTTTATGATTAATTCACCTATCCATCCATTTCCCATTTAATTTCACTTCTTTCGTTATTATTACCGTTATTTTTCAGTTTCTTCATAGCTCATTTCTCTTTATTTATATGTATTTATTAATCTATATTATTATATTTATTGTTGGCAGCCGAGATGGTTTGAGTCCAGGAAAGCCCTTATCTTATCCCAAAGCCTGTTGTCTGGCTTAACCAAACATAACGGGGAGAAAGCAGCTTCTTCCAGACTTAAGATGTTTAGGAAGTCCTCCGGCCATCTATTGAAATTGAAGCAGTTGGGCTTTCCGACTTTCCAGTTCATAAGAATGTTGATGTTATGCCATTGAGCGGGGATCCCAGCAAGCATGTCGCTGGAGTTGAGAGTATCTCTATGTTCGAGAGTATCTCCAACTACGTCCCATAGAGATTTTACAGCCGGACAGGACCCAAGACCAAGTTGACTTCAACGACACACACAATGCCTTCAAAGATACACAAAATAACTTCGAAGCGACCCAAAGCAACTACTTTTCTCCATGGTCACAAAGCGGGGTGGCGGTAGGACCCTGGGAGCCTCGTTCCTCTCGGAGGCTTGATATCGGATCCCTGTGGTCCCTCCTCTCCTCAGGCGTGTGTCTCCCCTCCGTCCGGCGGCCCCTGGGACAGCTGTGTCGCCGCGGCTCTGGCCCCGTGCCCCGGGACAGCAGCTGCCATAAACAAATAGTGCTGAAAGCTACTGGCTCGCTCCCCAGCTCTTTTCAAGACGAGCCGCCTGACCTTCGCCCAGCTCACTCCATTAAGCTCCAATAGATTTTAACAGGACTTTGGAGAGTTGGGGTAATAAAGAAATGTAGCTTGACCCGTTTTGAATGAAAGAAGTGACATGAGGACAAAGTGGCCCAGTCAATCAAAGAGAAGTGTACCAAGGAGAGACAAAACACTACTTAAAAGAGACCAAATGACTACAGAGAGATGCAACGCAACTACGTAGACTCGAGACCACAAAGAGACAACATTAACCACAGGTACACTAAGACACACAAAATGAATGCAAAGAGACAAACAACCTCTTATAGACACAAAACATTCAAAGAGACTTTAAGGAGACACAAAGCTACAAATGGCGCTTTCCCACTGCAGGACCTCGCTCGGCTTCGTACGGTATAATTAGGCCTTGGTAGGCCCGGCTCACTTTATGCTGCGTTTCCATTACAGTTTAGGAACGGGGGCAGTAACTATAGTAACGCAGTGTAGGCGGAGCCGTGACGTCATCTTCAATGAGAGCCCCAGAACAACAACACAGCCGTTAGCTGTTAGCTCTCAGAGCTCACAGCTCCTCATATCTGTTCAGAAACTAGACAGAAGTTAAACAAGTACAAACCACAGACTGCCTGTGTCATGGAGGATACAGTCGCTGCTTTATTTATGTCTGTAGGCCGTTGTTGTGAGTGTGGACGGTCGGAGCATATACTGCGTTAGCTTAGCCGATCTCCATTCAGAAAACACACATTTTAAAGGGTGTTTCTCTGCCGTCTGTCTGCAGACTGGTCAAAGCATTAATTCATGGTTTTTACTAACCGGTGTCAGTATGTTGTTACTTCTGCATCATTTTGAAACGTGTATTACAATTAAATCACGGTCAAATATGTTCATCTTGTTGTAGTTGCCAGCGATTCTCTCTCTAGTTTAGCAGACTCAGCCCGGTTGTTGGCCCGGAAAGAACCTCGATGTTGGCCGGAACTATGCCGAGTGGAAACACAACCAAAACGGTCACGGCACGGCACGCTTAAACCGCGCTGTAGTGGAAATGCGCCAAAAGAGACACAAGAAAGGAATAGAGAGGCATAGAACTACCACATAAAGAGACCAAAAAACAACTAAAAAGATAAACTAAACTAGAGACAAAAAAAACTTTACCAAGGGACACAAGAAAAGTATATTAAGACATATAACAACTACCAAGAGACACGTAACATTGACAACATACAAGTAGTCATGAAGAAACTTCTGTTGACTTTTAATTTAGGTCGCTGTTCATTCGTAGCTTCATTTACTTCTTATCCATAGTAGTTACAAAATGCGGCATGTGTTTGAAAGCCCCAAACATAAATGGTTATTTGATTAATGAATTAAAGGTCCCGCGTCACGGCCATTTCTACTGATCAGTTCCATTGTTGAGGTCGACTAGAACAGATTTACATTGTTCAATGTTCCAAACTCACATTGGTTTCTCACAGCATCTCTGTATAGTCTGTGTATTCACTCTCTGTCCTACACGGCTTGTTGGAGCCCTGCCCCCCCCGCCCTCCCTGTGAGCCCACTGTGCTCTGATTGGTCGGGACGTTGCTGCGAGGAGCGGACAGGTTTCCGGGTCGGCGATACAGCGAGACACAGCGAAACTCATCCTGAGCACACACACACTCACAGCCGAAGTAAAAACAATAAGTGTGGCTTGATAGAAAAAGAGAAAGAAAAAGGTTTCTAACGCTGTGAGTCAATGGGTTTGTGGAGAGCGTTTCTCCGCCATCCCAACTCGTCTGTTACCAACCAGGGAGCTCCATGCAAGTCAATGGGACTCCCTGCTAGTTTGCCAAGGGGTCCTGGTGTGTGAGGGGCTCCGCGGATTGGTCCATTTGGTCCTTTGTTGTTGATCTGGGAGCTCACACGTCACAGAACCCAGGAAGCAAACAATGGAAACAGAGAAATGTCCCAACGAGGCGTTCTGGGGCAGCAGACAGGTCTTCTCTGAGTTAGAGCTTTACTCGCTACAGGGTGCACTTTGAGGCTTTGTGACTGCAGACCGTTCACATGCAGAACAACCTTCATAACACAAGGGGACGGATCATAACCAGAAAAGCATGACATGGGCCCTTTAATTAATTTCCATGCCTCAGTGTTCATCGGCTTTTCGTACATGTGTAACTTACTTAGAGAAAGTCTAACACTATGTTATTTTCTGTGTCCCTCCAAGCTCCATCTTCCCCACGAGGTCAAACTATTCCCGTGTTTAATAGTAACTTCAAGTAGCATGAACTAACACTTTCCCCTCCTCTACTGTTTACATCCGACTAACTATCCGTGAGCAGCAAAGTGATTGGGTTGATAAAGTAATCCCCGATGTCAGAGCCCTGCGTGCGGCGTGTCATGGAAAAAACAAAGAAGTGTTGAGTTTGCCTTCAGCCAAGTTAAGCTGCCGAATAACGTCATGGCTGACTTCATCCTCGCTGTGTTTCTGGAGGGCTTCCACTCTCACATAGCGACATCATCCTTCCTCCCACGACGCTTTCCCTCCACGTGTGCGTAAGATTTTAATAATCACGGCAATATGACATTTTAAACATCCCATACTTTGTTTTGATGTTTGCAGCAGGAACACATATTGGCCGGATTTTAATTAAACTTGGTGTGTGTTGTTGTTGACGGTCCCGTTTCTACCTTCTGTTTATTACAAATAAACAAGTGATCACTGATAGAGGTGTTCTGTAGTAGAGGCAACCTTCAAATCCAAGGGTTCATTTTAAAGTTTCTTTTCAGGTTTACTTGCATTGGGTATTTCTACGGAAGCATGCTTACAAGCTTTATAGTAAAACAGATATACATTATTTCCCTCACACTGACCATCTGAATATTCACTTTCCGACTACAACGCTCCATTTTGAGCGGAGCAGGGATGACGTATTTACCCGGAAGTAAACTGCTGGTTCCCTCGACAAAAAAGCAACGGGATTTCTCCATAGGATATGGAAAAAGAACAGGGAAAACTAAGTTAGCAGGAGTGTTCACGTGTTCGGCGTAATGACGTACAACGGCCTCGAGAACTTCTGTAGTCCTATTCAGCCGCTCGGTAACAACCATCGTTTCTCAGACACGTCAGCTCTTCAGAAATCACCAGTGGGGTCACTGATGATGATTTAATGTCGTGGAACAAAACGTGATCCGTCTCTTCAATGCGTCTCAACCACAGACCTTAGTTCCAGATATTTTCCAAAATCCTATGGAGAGATCCCATTAGCCACTTTCACACCAAGTACTTAGTGCCCCCATGGAACTAAGTACAGATCGCGTTCACACCAGAAAAAGTCCCTGGGGGAGGATTAGGCAAATGAAGCCGCTGACGTCACTTCTTCTTCTTCTGCTTTGGGTTTACTGGCAGGCCGCAAACCACTTCACGGCGTATACTGCCACCCAAAGTCCCCAGCCGGAAGTCCCCGGAGTTGGGGAAGGCTTCAGTAGAAGCTGCTGGGACTCCCAGCAGCTTCTACTGAAGCCTTCCGAGTAAATCGCCAGAACGCCGACACCTCCTCATCTCCACCGCTCCCATGTTTTATTTTGTGTTGCCATAAGTTAGTCTCTCTGCATTGGTGCGCGGGGCTAATGCTAATGCTAATAATGCTAATGCAGCAAATAAAATGGTGGCTTCACAAAACTTTTCAGAGTTTTACGGGGCGTGGTTTGCAATTCGCCCAGCCAATCAGAAATTGGTACTTTTTTCTCCCCAGGATAGTCCCACCTCTCTGGCAGGGACTACAATGGGGGTAAACGTTTTCTGAACTAAGTTCTCTTTTTGGTGTGAACGCAAAATTCCAGGCACTATCGGAACTAAACGGGAAAAGTACGGGTAAAAGTACTCCGGTGTGAACGCGCCTATTGGCTCTGAGACGAGGGAACCGGGAGTGGTAAAATGCTGACTCACTTCCGGGTTTTAGGACTCGTCACTGCACCGCTCTATAGGTGCCTGTATCTTTAAAAGCCCCTCCCCAAATGTGTTTTGATTGACTGGCTAGAAAAATTGCCAGGTTGAGCGTGTGTAGCATTGACCAAAGAAATACTTATTACATTTTGGAAGAAATCTGAATCGCCGCGCGGAAACAAATATTTCAGAGAAATCGTTAATCACTGGAAAAATGTCCATGAACACCGCTTGAGTCGAAACAACAACTTGGACACAGATATTATTTTATGTAAATACTCTGAGCAATACAAAATTACATATCTTATTTGAAACGTAGATGTTGTTCTCAATTTACAACTTATGAACATACCGAAATCGAAAGAACTTCCCAACTTCGGGACCACCGGAGAAGCACTTGAATGCACCGTTGGCCGGAAATGTTATCATTGGTTTGAGTAAATAACAAATAATGAGTTCATAAAGTAGCTAATAAGATAACAATTATACGCAGTTTATATTCATTTACTATTTTTTAACACTTATATTTTGTATTGGCTCCTTTTAGGTATTTGTAAAAAATTCCCAACTGATTTCTTAAACCTTTAAAGTATTGTTAACTGTGTTTAAACATTATTTGGATTTAATTAAGAAAGTTGCAACTGCCAATCATATAGAGCTAACGTGCAAATAATGTTTAAATATATACGCCACACGGTATTTATCAACCGGATCCGAATCATGGAGGCCTTCGTGGAGATCGCCACTATTTCGATTTTCTAACAACATGCAAAACAGTTTTCTTGGCAACATGTTGAATGAATGAACACATTTAAAAGAATTGGATGATTTTAATCCCGTTTCCACACAGTATAGTTACATGAGTTCCAGTACAGTCCAGTATATCACATGTGAAGTCAGTTGAAAGCAGATTACAAAACTCTTCATTACAAAAAGTCCTGATGCTCGAGGCTCTATATCAGGGGTGTCAAACTCAAGGCCCGGGGGCCAAATCCGGCCCGCGACTTCATTTTATGTGGCCCCACGAGAGCTTGCAAAAAAAATGATTATATTATACGGTTACATGCTACTTTACAGAGGCACGTTGCCCATAAACTACATGTCCCACAATGCATCTGAAATTTGACTTTTTTCCCAGAATGTGGCTTTTCTTTTTAAATCATGTTGTGACATTCACACAGAAGAGATTTGCAATTATTTGCCCTAGACTTCTGCTTTCAGACGTAGTTAATTATGAAGGTATTACCCTATCCGATAATAATCCAATGCAGAGCAATAATGTAATATAATACATTATTTTATATATGTTAAATATTTATATATGTATTTTTATATAGTCTTAAAGTTACAACCGGCCCTTTGAGTGCAACCATAATGCGAATGTGGCACGCAATGAAATTGAGTTTGACACCCCTGCTCGATATGATATGATCGGTCTATATTTCTTTCAACACAAACACAATTGTTCCCTTCAAGACAATATCTCAATCCGTCACACCCTGCATCCCACTGAGTGTTTTTATGACCGTGACAATCCCACCAAATGGCCTTCACCGTCATGTGACCTCCACTAAGAGAGGCTGGAGCCTGATTGGTGTTTTCCACCACCATGACCACAGCATCCAATTATCCAATTGTTGTTTGGAAGACTTTCACATGCTGCCAAATGGCTTCCAGTTCCTGCAGCAACCGAAAGTCTAACCCCTTTCCAAAAGTCTCCGTGAGCCCAAGTCCTCTGGAAGACTCACAAGCAAACATCTTATAAACTAAGATGTATTATAATCAGTTCAACAAGGTTAGAAATGTGTATATAAGATTTAAATTAGGCAAAGCTCTGTTGCACAATGCACTTTTGCTTACCCTAGTTAGCATAGATAGCATAGCATAGATTTGCATGCCTTAAGTACTTTACCTATTATCTAACAAGCTAGCTATCTTAAAAGTCAGTTAGTTAGCTTGACATTATTCATGATAGAGAAGCTTGAATTTCAGAACATAAAACTCAATTTGCCCATGTCGTGCTTTTCCGGTTATCACCCCTGGTCTAGACATTTAACTCGTATGTGAGCAGTGATGTGTGCACGCCAGACTTAAAGACAGTGATGATATACAGGGTGTGTGGGCGAGGGTGTGTGGGCGAGGCATTTAACAAAAGTAAACCATGAATGAAAATGCGAATCATATCAGTTATGCATAATGTCAGTATTATGTTTTTTGTTTAAATGTAAGAGTAAATATAGTTGTGCTTTTATATGGTGAGGGGAAAGTTCTATAAAGTCTCAAACTCGCAGTCAAAGTCTGTCATTCTGCACAGGAGGTACTTCCACTGCCGACCCCTGAAACAAAAGACATAAATCTGTCACTTCAACAATCGTAAAACTTTACTGGTTTTTCTTTGGTGTGCCAGTACGTTCTGGTCCCATCAGGCAAACTCCGGAGTCTTCCAATTGAGAGGATTTCAACTATTTCTGGATGGATTCCTGATCCAATCTGTGGCCTCATGGGATCAGAAGTTATTAGGAGATAAACAGATGTTGTGATCAAACCTCGGCACTCCACTGAAGGTGGACTCGGCTCCTCGGATGAAGAATCCATAACTGGGGACCACCATCTCGCCCTCCGCTCTGTCCTGCTCAGGGACGTCACTGGTCTTCCCGTGGATGCAAATTAGCCGTGTGTGGCATGTTGAGAACCACAATGTGAAGCTTTAAAAGTACAGTTGGACTCATTGGGAAATATGATCATTTGGTTTTCTTGCCAAGATTAAAACAAGACGATCGATAACATTCTCATATGCGAACAGTAAAATTGTGTGAAATTATTTACGAATGTACAGCAACACGTGTCAAGATGAGCTTGTCTTTCATACAGTCTTTCACAAAATATGGTGTTGGTATTTCCCTGATGCCTCCCACAGGATTGTCGACATCCCCGTGGATTCATCTTCCTATTATACACACATGCATTTCCAAACATTTGGTCTACCTGTTGTAAATGTATTATCTCTTCGATTTACACACGGCATCTATTGCACGTCTGTCCGTCCTGGGAGAGGGATCCCTCCTCTGCTGCTCTCCCTGAGGTTTCTCCCATGTTCCCTTAAAACTGTGGGTTTCTCCGGAAGTGTCTCCTTGTACGATGTGAGGGTCTAAGGACAGAGGGTCTAAGGACAGAGGGTCTAAGGACAGAGGGTCTGAGGACAGAGGGTCTAAGGACAGAGGGTCTAAGGACAGAGGGTCTGAGGTCAGAGGGTCTAAGGACAGAGGGTCTAAAGACAGAGGGTCTAAGGACAGAGGGTCTAAGGACAGAGGGTCTAAAGACAGAGGGTCTAAGGACAGAGGGTCTAAGGATAGAGGGTCTGAGGACAGAGGGTCTAAGGACAGAGGGTCTGAGGACAGAGGGTCTGAGGACAGAGGGTCTGAGGACAGAGGGTCTAAGGACAGAGGGTGTAAGGACAGAGGGTCTGAGGACAGAGGGTGTCGTATTGTCATACTGATATTCTGTACACACTGTGAAGTCCACTGAGACAAATGTAACATTGTGATATTGGGCTATAAATAAACATTGATTGATTGATTGATGGTATTTCTGGTTGAAATAACTACATGTGAAACACTTGGTTCGACATCAAACCTAGTTAGGTAAACAAAAGATTGTGATTTGGTTTTAAAATAACTGGAGAAGTGCTATTATTTAAGTTTTGAAGTCACGTGACTGTTGACAGTAAGGGCTTATACTAAAGCTACTCACGAACATGGGATGGTTCAGTTGGTCCTGCATGTTTTGGGTCCATGCAGACCACTCGGACCACTCTGACCTGAGTTCCTCTGCAATATCTTTCCCTAATCTACTTTTCAAATTTGTGAATTAAATAATTGATTTATTATTGATATTTATTAATCCTTACTGAAATTGAGTGCAAGTGAATTGATGTGCAGGACTATTTCTTGTCTTTGAGTTGTGACCTCTAAGAATGTCTACACAAAATAACCTCTGTCGAACCAAAGTATTTAAATAACACTAAAGTTTGTGTACACACATAAAGTGTATCTCTTTTAGTTAGTTAGTGTCTGCTTCAGCTTCATAGGAGTCTGGTTTCGATCCTTTCCCCAAAGTATAGAAGTATCTCAGTGTACACGTCCTGTAACAAAGCCCTGTGAGTACGTGCATGCAGGGGTAGGGGCAGCGGCGCTCGTAGCGGCAGCAGCAGAGAGTCAATCAGTTATTACGATAAAAAAAACATTTGTGTGTGTGTGTGTGTTATATATATCATAATTCCAGTTACTTTTGTGTGTGTGTGTGTGTGTGTGTGTGTGTGTGTGTTATATATATCATAATTCCAGTTACTTTTGTGTGTGTGTGTGTGTTATATATATCATAATTCCAGTTACTTGTGTGTGTGGTTGTGTGTTTGTGGTTGTGTGTGTGTGTGTGTGTGTGTGTGTGTGTGTGTGTGCTATATATATCATAATTCCAGTTACGTGTGTGTGAGTGTGTGAGGGTGTGTGTGTGTGTGTGTTATATATATCATAATTCCAGGTACTTTTGTGTGTGTGTGTGTGTGTGTGTGTGTGTGTGTGTGTTATATATATCATAATTCCAGTTACTTGTGTGTGTGGTTGTGTGTATGTGGTTGTGGGTGTGTGTGTGTGTGTGCTATATATATCATAATTCCAGTTACGTGTGTGTGTGTGTGTGTGTGTGTGTGTGTGTGTGTGGTGTGTGTGTGTGTGTGTGTGTGTGTGTGTACCAGCTCTCTCTCTCTGGATGATATGAAGCACAGACCAGTCTTCTACAGCGCTGCATGAATCAGAAGAATGGTTCAGTAGAACCAGGACCAGTAGAACCAGAACCAGGACCAGTAGAACCAGGACCAGTGTCTGCTTCAGCTTCATAGGAGTCTGGTTTCGATCCTTTTCCCAAAGTATAGAAGTATCTTAGTGTACATGTATGTCCTGTAACAAAGCCCTGTGAGTACGTGCATGCAGGAGTAGGGGCAGCGGCGAATCAGAAGAATGGTTCAGTAGGACCAGGACCAGTAGGACCAGGACCAGTAGAACCAGGACCAGTAGAACCAGGACCAGTAGAACCAGACCAGTAGAACCAGAACCAGGGTATATAGACTATTCTGCACCATTTCTATTATATTCTATTTTATTTTATTTACTTGCACTCTCCTCTGTTCTATCGCGTTGCCCCGTTGGCGGAGCCTGTGGCTGTAGCTATGTACACACGACAATAAAAGCCTTGAGCCTTGAACTATATCGACAGTGAAAAACACAGAATGTCAGTCTCTCTCCTTCAAGTACTTCCTCACTCCATCGAGGTGGTGACACATTAGAGAGAAAAATGCATCTTTCTTGTTTGGGGTTAATACTGGTTTGTTGACAGTTGTTGTGTTTATGACCCATATACTACGCTGTCACCACAACACGGCCAACAATACGAGGCTCGGGCAGAAGGAACGGCCCCGCGTTTGTCATGGAAACATTCGTGTCGCTGCAGGGTGAAGCCGCTGTAACTCAAACAGACAGAGTCGTAAAGAGAGGAAGGCGTGGCGGCGATAGAGAAATAATTGTTTGTCTTTCAATCTGAGGGCTGGGTGCGGTCGAGTTTACCTCCGAATGAATCTGAAGAACTCCAAAGAAAAGGCTCCCAAGAAGTTATCTGGAGCCGGGTACTGGTTTTTATTCAAGCTGCTGTTTCAAGGCCACCTGTTATGCAGAGTCCACTTTTCCACGTCTCTTCTACATCAACATGTGTCCCCTCTTCTCCACGTCTCTTCTACATCAACATGTGTCCCCTCTTCTTCATGTCTCTTCTACATCAACATGTGTCCCCTCTTCTCCACGTCTCTTCTACATCAACATTTGTCCTCTCTTCTCCACGTCTCTTCTACATCAACACGTGTCCCCTCTTCTCCACGTCTCTTCTACATCAACATGTGTCCCCTCTTCTCCATGTCTCTTCTACATCAACACGTGTCCCCTCTTCTCCATGTCTCTTCTACATCAACATGTGTCCCCTCTTCTCCATGTCTCTTCTACATCAACATGTGTCCCCTCTTCTTCACGTCTCTTCTACATCAACATGTGTCCCCTCTTCTTCACGTCTCTTCTACATCAACATGTGTCCCCTCTTCTCCATGTCTCTTCTACATCAACATGTGTCCCCTCTTCTTCATGTCTCTTCTACATCAACATGTGTCCCCTCTTCTCCATGTCTCTTCTACATCAACATGTGTCCCCTCTTCTTCATGTCTCTTCTACATCAACATGTGTCCCCTCTTCTTCACGTCTCTTCTACATCAACATGTGTCCCCTCTTCTTCATGTCTCTTCTACATCACCATGTGTCCCCTCTTCTTCATGTCTCTTCTACATTAACATGTGTCCCCTCTTCTTCACGTCTCTTCTACATCAACATGTGTCCCCTCTTCTTCATGTCTCTTCTACATCACCATGTGTCCCCTCTTCTTCATGTCTCTTCTACATCAACATGTGTCCCCTCTTCTTCACGTCTCTTCTACATCAACATGTGTCCCCTCTTCTTCATGTCTCTTCTACATCAACATGTGTCCCCTCTTCTTCATGTCTCTTCTACATCAACATGTGTCCCCTCTTCTTCACGTCTCTTCTACATCAACATGTGTCCCCTCTTCTTCATGTCTCTTCTTCATCAACATGTGTCCCCTCTTCTTCATGTCTCTTCTTCATCAACATGTGTCCCCTCTGTGGAAAGAGACTCTGAAAGTTTCAGGAACAAAGATTCTCTCTCTTTTTGATCCATTTCTATAAAAACCTGAAAATGAGCTGATCAGATTTTGGCCACTTTATGATGTCATAACGATGTGTTGTCTTGTGTAGCCATTAGCCAATCAGCAACAAGGTACCCCCCTCCCCTTATCACCTGAATCTCCTCTAGAGCGCCATTGAGTTATTTGTAACCAGATGTCTCTCAGAGGGGCGTGGGGAGGGGCTCCTTACTTTCATCTAAAGTAACAGACAGAGAATCAGCACTTTGGAAACAGAGGGGATTATGGGTAATGCTGCAATGATCTGTTTGGTGTTTCAGCCAATCAGAGACAGGCTCTGTATATATCTGAGACCTATAATATATTGATGAAGAACAGTATAATAGGTGATCTTAACAGATGTCAGGGTACAGTCCTTCCTCCAATGAAGCTTGTTCTCAAAGTTACGTAATCAGATCAAACATCCGGTGAAGTTCAAAGCCTGAGGAACATGTTCATGTGAGATTGTAACTCTCTCTAGTTTTTCTGAATGACCGGATCCAGGAAAAGTCTGCAACATGTGGTCCATAAAAGCATCACAATGTGAACTCCCTGAAGGCCCGTTGGCGATTGGCCTGTTTCACCGGAGGAGGAAGTCATGTCTTCCAGGAAGACACACACACACACACACACACACACACACACACACACACACACAGCATATTGAATTGTGATGTTTCCAGACCCGGGAGGACCAGGAGGAAACAATGGACAGAAAAATAACTCTTTATATCTGTAGCATCTCTAGTTGCACAGTTAAAATCACAGTTGTATAACATTTTGAACATCTAAGAACAATAATGCCAAATGAGCAATTATTAACAATAGTTTGAGCATGTTAAGACACTGCTAACACCACTTGGTTTAAATGTATTTCTGGGGAGTAAAGTACAGCTGTCTCTTGCAAATAATGTTTCCAAACGACTAAAATACATTCTCCATTACGTAGCAAAACACTGAGCTAAACTACGTCGTTAGGTTCTGTGAGATGTCATGGTTTGGCTCAAAAGCTGTTTTAGCCAACTTAAGTTACGCATATAAAGTTTAACGTCACGTAAGTAGGATTTGAGTTTTGGTAACTCTAAAGCCCGCGTCACACTGTCCCGAAATTGACACCCGATGGACACACGAATATAGAATTGTGGATTTCGCACGAAGATGGCCCCGAACCACACACGAAGGCAACATTTACATTACATTTAAGACGTACAACTGCAACGACAGTAACACAAACTATTATGTTACAGTACTATGATACTGTACTGATATCTTCAGACTTTGTTCTTTACTTTCTCCGTCTTTATATGTAGAAGATATTACGTTTTCTCCGTCATGTTGTTGTTTCCATAGCAACAACATCTTCCTGTCAACTCTCCTTCAAAATAATATATTATATCCTTTTTAGTTTCACAGTAACACAAATTGGGTGATTTACATAATATGTTTACATGATTTTGTTGTGCAATAAAACAACCCGATGGACACACGATAAAGGAAATGTTCAAATTCGGCTGTGATCGTAGCAACATCGGGCCGTTCGTGAGGGCATCTTAAGCCTTCGTATGACCGCCGGCGGAGTTTCTCAGGCTCCGGCAGCAACTTCGTGAGCGGTGGCAAAATCTTTGGCATGCAAAAAATTGCAGAAGGACCTTGCGAAGAAGATTCATTTTCGTGTCCATTTTGCCCTTCGTAAGGCCATCGTGAGGGCATCGTGTTATCCTCGGTGCCATCGGGCATTCGCCCCGATCAGAGTGAGGGCAAATGCACCGATGATAACGCGAAGATGACACGACTTGACAAGATGCCCTCACGAGTGCCTTACGAAGTTGCCGCTCACGAAGTTGCTGCCGGAGCCTGAGAAACTCCACCGGCGGTCATACGATGGCTTAGATGCCCTCACGAACGGCCCGATGGTGCTACGATCACAGCCGAATTTGAACATTTCCTTTATCGTGTGTCCATCGGGAGTTAATTTCGGGACAGTGTGACAGGGGCTTAACCCTCCACACATGAAGCCTTTAGACTTTGTTTCGTGACTTATTTGGGAAAAATCAAAACCAAATGTGGGACAAAATTGTCGTCCTTCGAATTCACGTTGATTATAGATCATGCTGCATATTTGATTTTGATAAACTCGTAGCATTGATGTTGATTTGAAGTAAGTTTGCACGAGGGATTGTTTCGAATGAACCAGTCAACCCACAAACAACCCGGCAAGACGTGAACATGTGACGATTTACCACGCTGGGAGACGTGAAGATGTCACGATTTCGTCCCTTCAAACGGGACAGTTACACGGTATTGTTAACATCGCCCAACCAGTGGAGAAATACACGGAAATGCCAAGCAAATGCTGTACCACGACGGTCGGTTGTTTTTGTCGATATTAATATAATAATGATTTATTTTTTGATCGATTTCGCCGATGTTCTTGTTGCCCCAGCTGGTCGACAGCTCTTTGAGCAGAAACAAAGGCTACATTAATGTATTAAATCGATGTTAATCCATGCGTGTGGATGTGGAATTAATGGAGGTGCCGTTGTGCGATTGCGTTGCCAGGCAACAACTTGGGTTCATGTTAATTTACAAACTCTTCAACGTCACTGTACCCAGGAAGAAAAGAGAGATGTCCAACGAGGCGTTCTGGGGCAGCAGACAGGTCTTCTCTGAGTTAGAGCTTTACTCGCTACAGGGTGCACTCTGAGGGTTTGTGACTCTGCAGACCGTTCACATGCAGAACAACCTTCATAGCAACAAGAAAAGCATGACATGGAACTAGTGCTGCGTACCTGGACTCACATTCAGGTTCAGGTCCGGACTCAAGTCCAGAGGTTCAGGACTTATAGGTCCGGACCTGAACCCATGGCTTGTGTCAAGTTGTGTGAGTAACTAAAGTGAACTTATTGTGAGCTAATTATCAATTGAAAATTAACTCATAATCAACTCAAATTCAAACTCCTCAGGTTTATTGCGCTCCCTTCCAACTTGTGTCTACATTTCTCTACAAAGTACAAATGTTGCCACTTAGTCTACAAATGACTTATGACAGCAACTACAGTGAACTACTACAAAGTTCAAACATTTATTTCATTTACCAAACTAAAGTAACCAAACAGTCCCTGAGCTGACTCAGCCTACATCCCTAAAGCTTTGCTGAAAGGTAGAGTGTAGAGTAGACTATATGCTTTACACTGTTACACACCTACTGTACAGTATAGGCTACACTGTATTGACTGTACAGTCAGAGGGTACTGGACTGTCTGTACACCATGTCTTTTCTACAACTCTACATGTTTACATTATACAGTACATACTACATACATAGTGATGTACTGTTAGAAATTAAAATCAATGTTGATATGGCGTAAATTTGAATTAAATACACTATTTAATTTAAATCAGTTTTATTCTGAAAAAAGCGGAAGTTCACACTATTAACTTAATACTTTTATTCTGAAAATTCTTCCCTTCCGGTTAGCATTAGCATGTGGCGAAATGCTACGTTTTTAAACCGTGAATCGAAGGTGAAATGACATGTGATGTTGCACACTGAGCACACTGGGATTAGCACTCATTTATTGCCGCTGAATAACGTTTATCAGGGAATGTTTAAATAACCACAGACACCAGAATATACGTAAGTGCTAGTTTTTTTGCGAGTCCAAGTACCGGTTCCCGACGTTCCGGTTTTAACCGGACTTGAACCGAAACGTTTTACAAGTCCAGTACCGGTTCGGCTTGCCGGTACGCAGCACTACACGGGACCTTTAAGACTCACCTGTAACAGTTTCCAAATCTTTTGTTAAGAAGACTAGAGATTTTAATGAGACACTTGTCTTTCATAAGCTTTGATTGTTCCGGGAGCAAAACACCAGGATTAATAACATTGATTTAAAAAAGCGTGTCCATGTTCTTTACTGCCTATCTTCTGTAAGTACTATTATTTTTTATTATGCATACATATTTTTTAGTAGTGGTTGAACTACTGCAGTTTAAAATGAGTATCCACCAGCGAACCAGTGCAACCTGGTCTTTACGAGACCAAAGACTTCCTCTGGTTGCAATTTTTTTCAATGTTCCAGATAAAGACTGGAGATCTTCCACTCCAAAAACACGGGTGGTTTTGTTCATACAACAGTTTCAGAGTTAAACTCCACACAGACGCCTCGCATGGGCCCGTGTTGTCTGCTAATAGCGACCTTTAACAACCTGTTGTTGGTCAAAGTACTCCACTGAGGTCTTTGATCTGTTTCTCCTCTTGGTGATTCGAACAGTGTCGGACAAACGGTCCAAAGACGTGCCTCTGACGTGGGTTTTAACATTTTCAGACATGTTGATCTGATGAGCGAACAGAGCAACAGAGAGTTTACCACAACGCTCACTGTACACGTGTAATCTGGCTAATATGGTATCAGCGCATTTATGAATTATTGTAGTCGTATGTCATTCTCAAATGAGACACAAGTTGGCATTGGAAGTTTATGCAAACCACAGATGTGTTTCCTTCTCACTTCGGTTAAATGGATTCCTTGCGTCCT
>CM070484.1:42298046-42331862 GCA_036324585.1 Champsocephalus esox
GTTCCAAACAATCAATATTTTATTGTGACAGTATCTTGTGAATATATAGATTTGTTTGTTTTACCGATGCATCACTGCCAACAAGAATAGCACGCAGAAAAGTGCAGATATTTGCTAAAGTCGTTTCCCTAAGTAAATGATTTATGATTCCACCCCGTGATCCAGGTCCACTCCAAATTCAACAAGGGTTTTCTATGTGGCAACATCTGGTTTTATCACTTAAAGGTGGGGTAGGTAATTGGAATTACCTACCATGGAATGCTCTTCACATCCCGATAGCAATGTATACATGAAATGCTTTGACAATAAATACATACAAATATTTTATCTGTGGAAGCCGCTGTAAAATCGTCTGCCTCGGCCCGCGGCAGACGATTGGATGGCCTACCTGCCTGTCAGCCTTCCATTGGGGCACAAACTTATCTCGTGCCCTCATTGGTCATGTGCGCGTTCGTGTGTGTTGGAGGAGGGGCTCTGTGAGGAACTCTGAAGGAAGGGGCTGATTTTATTCGGTTGTGTACTTTCAAATTCTAGCGCACTCGAGCTGGTTTCTCCATCCTTACCTACCCCACCTTTAAGTCACTGTAGAAGTGCCTTAAACCTGCCTTACCTCTAATGTCCTGCAGGGGGCGACTGTAGTGATTCAGATGTATAGAAGTCTATGAGAAAATGACCCTACTTCTCACTAGATTTATTATCACGGTAAACATTTTCCTACTCAGTTCAAGGTCTCAATCTATAATATTAAGTCTTCTTCAATACAGCAAAGTGTTTATTTCGTAAATGATGGTCCCATTTAGAGTCAAATTGACGATGTCGAGCGTATGATTGAGGACAGGGCTACCTTGTTATCGACAGGTTGCTAGCATGGGACACTAGTTGTACGTCTTTGTCGTACAACTTTAACAGTTTTTGTTTTGAGTACTTTGCTTCACGCTCTCGTATGACTGCTAGTTGCAAAAAAATACGACCCAAAACCGACATGGCTACGACCAAAACGTTAAGCTAAAAGCCTTACAATTGTAATCCATAAACCGATGGGTGACGTCACAGTGACAACGCCCACTTTTTGTATTCATGCTTCTGTTCGTCCATGCTACAACTCTTTTCAAGTTTCAGGAAAATACGGTTGGTAGTTTTTACTATAATCTATTGCCGACAGCCTAACAAACTGGCAGACAAAACAAAACCATAACCTCTTAGGGGGAGGTAAAAATCCATAAGTGCAGCACACTAGGGGTCGACCGATTACCAGCCTTGCCGATTATCGAGGACGATATTCTGCATTTTACAAATGATCGGTATCGGCTTTTTTTTAAATCAAATTGCCGATACGACTTTGGCTCTGATGAAGCCGTTTCTCTGGCTGCAGTCACCACTGTTCACGAGCAATGTCCCGCCCACAGCGCTATCTGATAGGCTATTACTGAAGTGTCAATCAACACTGAAGATTTTCCGGGCTGCAGCCAGAGAGGCGGGACCTTCTCAGATTACAGGCAGGTGCGAAGAATGCAGACACAGGCAGAGGCAAGCAGCAGCAGTGAGCGTGTCAAGGTAAATCAGTTGAAAGCCGAAATTCAATAAACATCCCTATCCCCTATGCCGAAGTTGCAAAAACACCACAATCTTATGATCCAATTCTATCAGTTTCCCAGTGACACAGGGTCAGGGAGAACACGCTTTAGCAGTTTTTATTTTATTTACTTTACTCAGGGTCACAGAGAGGAAACCAGTTTTAAGATGTTGAAAAGTTCCTTAAACATAAAAAGGCATTTCATAGAAGTTCTTATTCTACATTTTGACACCAAGATATTCAGATTTTACTGCAAATGTATATCGGTTCCAAATATCGGTTATCGGTCTCCTTGATTACTAATAATCGGTATCGGCCTTGAAAAAGCCATATCGGCCGATCCCTACCGCACACGGTCTCAAACGATGCTCGTTTTGGAGGTTTGTGAAATTGAAATTTAATTTGTTCTCACACAAATAAATCATAACACCATATCTCCTAAACTGTTACCTAACATTTAAGATAAAAAAGACACAATATTTCCAAGTTAGAATAATGAGAACCACATATCGGATCTTCTATCACATCAGGACATCGGCTCTTAGAGTACGTGAATACTTAGGGAGGTCATGATACGTTGCTTTTTACCGACACCATCAGAGCCGAAGCTGTTCTGCACAGATCACCAAGTGCTGACATGACCCGTATACTCAGGAGAAACCACACATACATGGACGAGTGCTGAATCACATGTTCTCCACTTCATCACAAGATAGCAGCTTTTCCATTTTCCACATCTCCTCCTGTTCCTGTGAAACGCAGCGCTCTTGTAAAACGATAAATCAGGCGCTGTTAGAAAATGAGCTCGTCTTATTTATGAAGTGTGGTGTTGGAATAGTTCGTGGCAGTGTTAGTGATGCTTGCAGATGTGTGTATCCTATTAAAGGATGTTCCACATTTCGTCCCTGGATAATATCTCCGGAGAGGTCAGTGGAGCATAATAATAATATTTAGATCCAACGTCACAGAGACACACATTACGGCATCAACAGTGGAGATTATGCAACACTTTCTGCATGTAGTGGACAACTACAAAACAATTCTGCCCACCAGCCACAAGAAGTACTCAGATCTAGTACTTGAGTAAAAGTACCAGATCTTGTACTTGAGTAAAAGTAGAAGTACTCAGATCTAGTACTTGAGTAAAAGTAGAAGTACTCAGATCATGTACTTGAGTAAAAGTACCAGATCTTGTACTTGAGTAAAAGTAGAAGTACTCAGATCTAGTACTTGAGTAAAAGTAGAAGTACCAGATCTTGTACTTGAGTAAAAGTAGAAGTACTCAGATCTTGTATTTGAGTAAAAGTAGAAGTACTCAGATCTTGTACCTGAGTAAAAGTAGAAGTACTCAGATCTTGTACTTGAGTAAAAGTTGAAGTACTCAGATCTTGTACCTGAGTAAAAGTAGAAGTACCAGATATTGTACTTGAGTAAAAGTAGAAGTACTCAGGTCTTGTTCTTGAGTAAAAGTTGAAGTACTCAGATCTTGTTCTTGAGTAAAATTAGAAGTACTCAGATCGTGTACTTGAGTAAAAGTTGAAGTACTCAGATCATGTACTTGAGTAAAAGTAGAAGTACTCAGATCTTGTACCTGAGTAAAAGTAGAAGTACTCAGATCTTGTACTTGAGTAAAAGTAGAAGTACTCAGATCATGTACTTGAGTAAAAGTAGAAGTACCAGATCTTGTACTTGAGTAAAAGTAGAAGTACCAGATCTTGTACTTGAGTAAAAGTAGAAGTACTCAGATCTAGTACTTGAGTAAAAGTAGAAGTTCTCAGATCTTGTACTTGATTAAAAGTAGAAGTACTCAGATCTTGTACTTGAGTAAAAGTAGAAGTACTCAGATCTTGTACCTGAGTAAAAGTAGAAATACTCAGATCTTGTACTTGAGTAAAAGTAGAAGTACTCAGGTCTTGTTATTGAGTAAAAGTAGAAGTACTCAGATCTTGTACCTGAGTAAAAGTAGAAGTACTCAGATCTTGTTATTGAGTAAAAGTTGAAGTACTCAGATCTTGTTCTTGAGTAAAATTAGAAGTACTCAGATCTTGTACTTGAGTAAAAGTAGAAGTACTCGGATCTTGTACTTGAGTAAAAGTTGAAGTACTCAGATCTTGTACCTGAGTAAAAGTAGAAGTACCAGAGTGTAGGAATACTCTGTTACAGTTAAAGTCCTGCATTCAAAATGTTCCTCAAGTGAAAGTAGAAAGTACTCTCATCTAAATATAGTGAAAGACAGTGAAAGTAGTCGTTGTGCAGATTGGTCCATTTCAGAATAATATATATGATATGTTTTATAATGATTGATCATGAAAGTGTTCTCAAAGCTGGTGAAGGTGCAGCTAGTCTGAAGTACTTTGTAGACTGCAGGGTAGCTGGTGGAGGTGCAGCTAATCTGAAGTACTTTGTAGACTGCAGGGTAGCTGGTGAAGGTGCAGCTAGTCTGAAGTACTTTGTAGACTGCAGGGTAGCTGGTGAAGGTGCAGCTAGTCTGAAGTACTTTCTAGACTGCAGGGTAGCTGGTGAAGGTGCAGCTAGTCTGAAGTACTTTGTAGACTGCAGGGTAGCTGGTGGAGGTGCAGCTAATCTGAAGTACTTTGTAGACTGCAGGGTAGCTGGTGAAGGTGCAGCTAGTCTGAAGTACTTTCTAGACTGCAGGGTAGCTGGTGAAGGTGCAGCTAGTCTGAAGTACTTTGTAGACTGCAGGGTAGCTGGTGGATTCACTCCAGGTGGAACTAAAGGCTGATTTAACACTTGATTATATTTCACATCATTCATCCACATCTGTGAAGTAACTAAAGGTATTAAATACATGTAGTGGAGTAGAAGTACACCATGTACCTCTGAACTGAAGTGGAGTAGAAGTACACGGTAGCATGAAATGGAAATACTCAAGTAAAGTACAAGTATCTCTAAATTGTACATGAGTAAATGTACTCAGTTGCTTTCCTTCCTTGCTTGTATGTGAATTTATATTTGTAGGTTTGTCAAGCACTATCCATGGGGTGTCATGTGGGAATGATTGGATGTAATGGATGTTCCTAAACATTGGAATCAAAACAACAAAAATGCATCTAAACTAGGGCTGTCAGTCGATTCAAATATTTAATCGTGATTAATTAATTAACATTTTTTATCTGTTCTAAATGTACCTTAGAGGAATATTTTTCAAGTTTTTAATACTCTTATCAACATATGAGTGGACAAATATGCTTTATGCAAATGTTTATTATCATTTGAACAATGACAAATATTCTCATGAATATTAAACACAACAACCTGGAACCTCTCACATACAATAATACAATACTGTGTGTGTGTGTGTGTGTGTGTGTGTGTGTGTGTGTGTGTGTGTGTGTGTGTGTGTGTGTGTGTGTGTGATGGATCGTTGGAGCTATGTGCAACTCAAGGCATATGCTCGAACAGGAGCTGCCTGGACGCTGCAATCATGTTGCGCACTATCCGTGCTGAGTGTGCTGACTTTCTCCTACAATGTCCCGCTGTCCTGCATCAAGTCGAGTGCTCGGCGCAGTTGTGGCGAAATGTCGCTCCTCTGTTTTCATTTAAACAGCTCCTTATATCCGTTAGCGCAGCTAGCTAGCACCAGATGCTAACAACAACAATGCACGTAAGGTCTCTCGCTCGCTCGGGCCACACACACACACACACCCTCCCGGTCCTCCAGATGGCCAGTCGGTGCCTGCCGGTGAGCGTGGAAGTGTGGTATGCCACAAGCGGGCGGCAGGAGCGGGGCTGTCAGCATCAGCTTGTAGACGGTATTTTAAACTCGATGCGCTCTGAAGCTACGGGGCGGCCGAGGACAAAAATACATATGCGTTAATCGCGTTAAAATAATTAGTGGCGTTACTTTTTTTTTGCGTTATTAACGCGTTAACTTGACAGCCCTAAATAAACACATGCAAATGAAAAAATATGTTCACCAACTGGACAACACTTGCACAGCTTTTACTAAGAGAGCTGCAATAGCTAAACTCTGCAAATACAAAACGCTGAGGGATCATGAAGTCGGCCAACTGTCGCCATGTACCTCTGACTTATGCTCACTGCCAACCTAAAAGTACCTCAACAGTAATCAATAATGTATTGAAGAGTTATCTGCTGATTGGTTTTTATATCGGCTCAGCCAGGTTATATGGGAGGCCCAGTCTACGTACACTGACGATATTACTAGGTTAGCTTGCCCGTATATTTTTTCTTTTGCAGCATTTTCTTTTCAGGAAACAATGCAATGTTTCAAGCTGGTGAATGTTTTCTAAATACGATTCATTTGCATGTGTTCGGGTGCATTTGCATAATTTATGTTATGGGGTCGCTGTAGCACAGTGACATCTTTCGTCCACCGTAATTATCATGAAAACATATGTATATGTCTTGTTCAGTGCTTTGTTTTCTGTCACGATCTGTCTGTGTTGTGTTTTGTCTTTTTCTGTCTTTGGTTTCCTGTTTTATTTTGAAAAGTCTTCACCCCCCGTCTTGCCTGTCGCTTTCTGTCTGTGTTCCCTCCTACCTGATTACCCGATTGTGTTCACCTGGTGCCCCTGTGTTTTCTCCTCCCTCCTCACCTGTGTCTTGTTTGTGTGATTGATTAGTCTTGTGTGTATTTAAGTTCTGGTTTTTCTGTCTGTCATTGTTGGTTCATTGTTTGTCGTTGACTGTGTTCACGAGGTAGTTCCACTCGGTAACAACCATCGTTTTTCAGACATGTCAACTCTTCAGAAATCACCAGCGGGGTCACTGCTGATGGATTTAATGTCGTGGAACAAAACGTGATCCGTCTCTTCAATGCGTCTCAACCACAGACCTGAGTTCCAGATATTTTCCTAAACCCTACGGAGAGATTGCTTTGCTTTTTGGCGAAGGAACCGGAAGTGGTCAAATGCTACGAACTCACTTCCGGGTTTTAGGACGCGTCACTGTGTAAATGGGCATTTTCCTCCAGAGTTAGACTCCAGTTGTGTTGTACTTTGTACTCTGATAATGCTTCCTGGTCTCTTAGAAATTACTTTCCCATAAAAGCAAACTGCATTATCAATAGCACTTCAAGGGAAACATATTACATTTGTTTTTGACATATTACAATGACATTTCAAATCAAATTCGGTGAATGTTAACGTAAAAAACAACATAACGTTCGCTCAAGAGACCACTGTTTGTGTCTGAGGGAACCTAGGTAGTTTGGTTGGGCCATCAGAAACAATGCCCGACTGTTTTGGACGTAATATGGTCGGTGTTTACATTAGCATCGCTAACACTCAGAGCTAACCTGTACTGGAGAGCATGTGTGTGAAGAAGCAGGAAGTAGAAAGGAACTCACCTTGTGGTGTAACCGGCAAGAGAGAAAGCCTTTGAGCTCCAGACTGTTTCAGAGAGAATCCTTGATGATCCATGATATGGCGTTTCATCACGGCAGCATTTAGTTTAGACAGTAGCTGCTGGGTCCCGCAAAATCAGCACTTTTGAAACAGGAAGTGAAATAGAGGGATATGAGGCATGGCTAGAATTGGTGATCTGTTTGGTATTTTGAGCAAAACACTTCATAGACATGTTTTTTATATATTTTTATATATCTGACACCGATGCTATTGCCTAAAAATAGCATGATAGGTGCCCTTTAAATTATCAGGTTTACTCCGTGTTTAAACCTCCGACCGTCCGTCTGAAAGAAAACAAGATTAAGTTGGAAAAGGTAGCTTTCTTGACTGTAAAATAATGAGACGAAGCATTCAGCGGCGAGCCGTCAGGGCCCTAAGATATTCTAAAAAATAATATTTGAAAACATTTTTTTAAAAAAAACGTTTTTTTTTAAATATTATTATATATATTATTTTTACCCTACTTTTTCATTAGTGTTACCGACATAACTCTATTTAATTGTATTTAAAATAACATTTCCAAATAAATAAATCCTTCGAATCTGCATGTGCCTGTTTCAGTTTCTGTTGGAATGTGAAGGGTTAAATGCCGTCTCTGCGAGTCTGTGAAGACGGGAGAGCTTGTTGGTCCCTCTGTACATTCACAGAGGGCCCAGAGTAATGTCAAATGACAGTACAATTGACTAATCATATCTTCCCTCTAAATGGGCGGGCTTTATTTTCGCGGACTTTATGTCAGGTTCCGCCCGCTGTGAGGTCTATGCAAGGGTGCAGTGACGCGTCCTAAAACCCGGAAGTAAGCTGCGCTCGGATTCCCTCGACAGAAAGCAGTGGGATTTCTCCATAAGATTTTGAAAGATAGCTTGAAATAAGGTCTGTGGAAAACGAACCTGTTAGATAAATGCACGTTTTGTTCAGCCGGATAATATCCACATGTCTACCCTACTTTTATTATTTTCGATTCATAAATCTAATCGATAGATTTATGATTAGCATAAGTTCGTTCATGATGGCTCACTTCAGTGATAGTGATGACATCGTTTGCAAAATTATTAACGAGTCATTTTCAAGATTGAGTTGCAATGATAAACTGGAGTGGCAAAGGATCAGCTGCATGACCCGCAAGTGCTTCATCCAGAAGGACAGGAGGATGGACTTTGTGTTTAAGTGATTTGATCATCAAAGTTAGGCCTAAGTCATTTTCAATGCGGGCCGCCGTGCCGACTTAATAATTTGTAATTGCTACTTGGCTGTGGGTGCCCTGTCATGATAGGTGTTTATATAAATGGTGTTGTTTTGTGTGGTAGAGGGTCGCTGTCATTGATGCGTTTTGCACCCCGGGCCGCTGTTTTGATATTGCGCTGAAGTCTACGTTGAGACGTAATAACTCTTCTTTTTTTTCGAGGGAAGGGGGGGTCAGAGGGCCGAGGTATAAAAGTCACGGCTCGCCACTGGAAGCATTACATATTGATCTGATATTTTAGAAACTAGTTTTACAAACTGCTGTAGAGAATAACCTCATACAACCACACTTCAAAACACGTGCACATTCCCTTTAAAGATGCCATGTTTGTTTGATGAGGAGAGAAATGCCTGAGATCTGATCCCGTATGAGAGAGCATCTAAAAATAAATAACAGCACATGTGCGCAGGAATAGATTTTGAGTCGCTGCGTGAGGAGTTCCACAAAAGTCAAAATGGAGCAGCACTGGGAGGTATTTATAGAAACTATTTTCTATTTAAAAATCTCTATTTGGAGCAGGGAATGTAGGGCTTCATTCATAATACCGTAAAGTCTGCACTGTGCCAAAGATCACAAACTGGAGCCAGGACACAGTATCTACAACACTCATAACACTATTAAATATGTTATTAATTATTCAAGAAGTGTAGTGAACCAGTTTGACTGCTCTGGTTATCCATTTTTTACTTTTTTTAATTTCAAGGTTGGTAACAACGTGAAATCCATTTAAATAATTCCTTGACAAACCTTCCTACAAAAGTACGTTCCCATACAAATACAGAAAAACTGCATCCCTACATTCACATTGCCACCAGCTGTCTTGCTTGTTGGCAGAACTTTTGTCCTTTTCCACTTGAACATGCAGAAATTGTAATGGAAACTGTTACGGTACGTCCACACAGCAGCTTTAGACAAATCTTCCACCGCTTCCAACGCTTCTCTGCCCGTTGACTTTGAATGGGGATGACGTCACTTTGCCTCGCTTTTCGCCAAACTGCATTGTGGGGGAGCGAAGCGAAGATTTCCAGGATGTCCAGGATTCCAAAGTTGTGCAATGTTCAACTTTTGAAGCTGAGCTGGAAGCGCCAGCCAATCAAACACGTGTATGCAAATCTGACAGTAGAAGCGCTAGCCAATCAAACGGCGTGTAAGCAGGGAGAACCAGACCGCAGTTCATTTCCTCATATTCCAAACGAGAAGTTACTGTAGCAAATCACCCGGTTCTTTACGACCAGAACTATTAACGGGATACAAACCGGAGGAACCAGGCATGGAGGGAGGAGGCAGAGACAGTGGGTGAGACTGGTAGGTTTTCGCCTGTTTGGGGAGTTTATATATATATATATATATATATATATGACTCGCATAAAATTCCCGGGGTTTTTTGCTTTGTATGTCGGGGGCGGGAGATTCATGTGATTGGTTGTTGGTCCCAAAATATCCCCAAGCTGTCAGACACGCCCAGCTCCAAGGTTTTCAAGATTTTTGAAAAGCTGCTGTGTGGGCGTACCGTTAGGGTGAGTGAAGCAGGCAGGACCCAAATGCAGCATATAAAAAGAAAAAATACCTTTTATAGGACTACAGAAGTCGTGGAGGCCGTTGTACGTCATTACGCCGAACACGTGAACACTCCTCTAAGTTAGTTTCTGTTCTGCTTGAAAGCAAAGTCCCTGCCTCCTGCAAACTGTTCAAACAAACGCTTCAACTCGTTCCATGTAGAGTCTGTGTTTGAATATGGATCTGAAGTCGGCGTGACGTTGAAGCAGCGACCCTGCTGTAGTTCGTTGATAGCATAACGTTAGCATTTTGCTTCTGGCGACTAGATTTACGATTAGAAAATTATAAAAGTAGGTGGAGATTATCCGGCTGAACAAAACGTGATCCGTCTCTTCAATGTGTCTCAACCACAGACCTTAGTTCCAGCTATTTTCCAAACTCCTATGGAGACATTGCATTGCGTTTTTGTCGAAGGAACCGGAAGGAGTTTGCTTCCGGGTTTCAGGACGCGTCACTGCAGCGCTCCATTGTGTAGACGTGTTGTCGGTCTCAAAATCCATTCAGTTTCCCTTCATTCTTTTTTCTAGCAATAAGTGGAAAACTATATATTTGGTCTTTGTCCTTTCCCTTTTGAGTTTAAAAAAAAATCACAACATCTTTATGTCAGATGTTTTGCACACTTGAAGGCCAGTCCTTCTCTTCTAAGATAAATATGTGGGAGCGACAGAGCACATCTGCTTCTCATTGAATCCAGCTTTCATACATCCTGGCTGCAGGAAAACACTTGCAGGTCGACACTCAGTCCTTTCCTAAAGACCACTACATGCATCTGTAGCTGTCTGCATGAGATTGGGTCTGGAGCTCTTTACAACTCATTGGAGATACTTTTAGGTACAATATATAACAATTCAGCATCACAATGTCTAAAAGCTGCTACTTGGTTGGCTGACGGATGCTATGTCCTGCTTTAAACTTGAAAAGATCAGATATTCACTTCTATTTTGGATAACAGGACATTTGAGGACGCCTGGGAACCTTTTTAAATGCATTCCTCCGTAAAACAATCTGCTATTGGTGTATAGCTTATCTGCAGCATATGTGTGTGTGTGTGTGTGTGTGTGTGTGTGTGTGTATGCAGAGATGGCAAAAGTACACACATGCTTTACTCAAGTAGAAGTACAGATATTCGTGTTTAAAAATACTCTGGGGAAAGTAGAAGTACTGACTAAACTTCTTTCCTCAAGTCAAATTAAAGAGGCTTTGAAGTGTACTTCAGTAAAAAGTACCCATAGCTAGCAGCTGCTTTAAAGAGTACCTGACCTCCCTTTATATCAATAGAACAATAATGTCATTGTTAGCTAAAGAATGTTTCCATGGTGACCAACGGCAACATGACAACGTTTCCATTGGTCCCTCTTCTTTAGAGAAGACCAGGAAGTGATGGATACACGGATCGTGTTCAAATCAATAGGCACGCAGTGACTCTAAAGAATAATGACCACGCACCAAACACACATTCAGACTAAAGGAACCAGCTGTTTGGAGAATGAGAGAAGTAGAAAGTACAGGTATTTGGGTTCAACATGTAAGAAGTAGAAAGTACAGGTATTTGAGTTCAACATGTAAGAAGTAGAAAGTACAGGTATTTGAGTTCAACATGTGAGAAGTAGAAAGTACAGGTATTTGAGTTCAACATGTGAAATGTAGAAAGTACAGGTATTTGAGTTCAACATGTAAGAAGTAGAAAGTACAGGTATTTGAGTTCAACATGTAAGAAGTAGAAAGTACAGGTATTTGAGTTCTACATGTGAAATGTAGAAAGTACAGGTATTTGAGTTCAACATGTAAGAAGTAGAAAGTACAGGTATTTGAGTTCAACATGTAAGAAGTAGAAAGTACAGGTATTTGAGTTCAACATGTAAGAAGTAGAAAGTACAGGTATTTGAGTTCAACATGTAAGAAGTAGAAAGTACAGGTATTTGTGTTCAACATGTGAGAAGTAGAAAGTACAGGTATTTGAGTTCAACATGTAAGAAGTAGAAAGTACAGGTATTTGAGTTCAACGTGTAAGAAGTAGAAAGTACAGGTATTTGGGTTCAACATGTAAGAAGTAGAAAGTACAGGTATCTGAGTTCAACATGTAAGAAGTCAAAGTAAAAAGTGGTCGGAAAAATAAGTAGTGCAGTAAAATACTGATACCAGACAAATGTACTTAAGTAGAGTAACGAAGTATTTGTACTCCACTACTTCCCACCTCTGCATGTTTTTACACTCCTTGTTCCTGCACAGTTTTTTGAGGCAACTTTAAGATTGGTATTCAAATCAGCGAGCAGCTGCCAAGTAGATTGTCCCGTTCAGAAGTGTTTCTAAAAAATGAGGACATGTTGAGACTGTCCGTACAGAACAAACTGTGATTTGTCCCGCTTTGTACACAGAGAGAGAGTTTGAGCAAATAAAGGAAACATGTTGGGGAAAGATACACCTCTCTCAACACATACAACTGTATGCCTGGACCTCACAATAATAAGATACAACTAAACTTTTCCAAAACAACAACAACTTAAACTAATACCAGTAAATGCACTCTAAACAAAAATAATTGTTTTTTTTAATGTACAACGATTGCTACAGTTGAAGCTTTACAGACAATACATCGATGAGAGAAAGCATTTGTTAGAAGACACTTCAAGGCAGGAAGGCTCGTAAAAGATAAAATCCGGCGCCTCTGGGTTTAAAGTGCCTTCAACTTCAATGTTTCCTTAATGTCTTTAATTTCCTGTTGTCTCTCTGCTGTTGTGGTGATAACTGATCATAAAATAAATAAATCCATTGTTGCATTATGGGGAGATGTAGGCCCACAGCAGGGACTTACAGTAAAGGGCCCATGTCATGCTTTTCCGGTTATCACCCGTCCCCTTGTGTTATGAAGGTTGTTCTGCATGTGAACGGTCTGCAGTCACAAAGCCTCAAGGTGGAGTGTAGCGAGTACAACTCTAACTCAGAGAAGACCTGTCTGCTGCCCCAGAACGCCTCGCTGGACATTTCTCTTTTCCCATTGTTTACTTCTTGAGTTCTGTGACGTGTGAGCTCCCAGATCAACAACAAAGGACCAAATGGACCAATCCGTGGAGCCCCTCCCACACCAGGACCCCTTGGCCAACTAGCAGGGAGTCCCATTGACTTACATGGAGCTCCCTGGTTGGTAACAGACGAGTTGGGATGGCGGAGAAACGCTCTCCACAGACCCATTCTCACAGCGTTAGAAACCTTTTTCTTCCTCAATATTAAGCCACACTTATTGTTTTGACTTCGGCTGTGAGTGTGTGTGTGCTCAGGATGAGTTTCGCTGTGTCTCGCTGTATCGCCAACCCGGAAACCTGTCCGCTCCTCGCAGTAACGAGCCTCGCAACGTCCCGACCAATCAGAGCACACTGGGCTCACAGGGAGGGGGGGGGGCAGGACCTCCAACAAGCCGTTTAGGACAGACAGTGAATACACAGACTATACAGAGATGCTGTGAGAAACCAATGTGAGTTTGGAACATTGCACAATATAAATCTATTCTAGTCGACCTCAACAATGGAAATATGATCCGTAGAAATGGCCATGACATGGGACCTTTAAAGTATCTTGGCCTCTGCAGCTTGATTTTGACCACTTTTTATAGGGGAGAAGTGCAAAACTACATTCATTCATAAAAAAACACACCAGAAAGTCCAACATGTTGAATGTCAGTCATGTGTATTAATAAGGAAATCATAAATGCACAAATTACTACAAAGGGATAATTAAATACAAATATGCATCTAATGACTACAACGAGACAAACATGGACTACAAGAGATGCGAAATTAACCCTTAACGCAATATGCCTTCAAAACAACTACCAGAAAGCTTCTATGTCCATGTGATTGAGTTTTTTTTTAGTTTAATAATATCTTTGCAGCACTGTGTACAAGACTCATCAACATAATTACCTTTAAAAAAACACATATTTATCAAAACAAACCTTAAAAAGTCACCCAATCTAAAAGTCTCAATGAATGAAGCCCTGAAACTTTACTTCTTAAAGCACAGCTATTTCAGGTATGCAGGGTTACGCAACTGCCACTGTGCGGATGTCAAAAGGTCTCCCAGCATGCACCGTTTTGCCCATAAGACCTTTGCTGTTTAGTAGTGCTTCACTGATGACATTAAGGGGCAAGCCAAAAGACCATAGTAACGTCTCCAAAACAAATCGCTGTGCTTCGGGCTGTAACCTCGTTAGGACGATGCTTCGCTCCGAGGTTGTGCCTGAGAGATAAGCCTCGCTGGCAGAAGTGATAATGGGAGAGCGCGAAATGATTGGCCGTTAAAATAATCACACCACAAGTATTTCAGGATCTTGATACCCTGTTCTTATTTATTGGGCCCTCAACGTCCCCCTCAAGGCTTCAAGGTTATCTAGGAGATGATATTAAAGGGTCAAAATGATCGTAACATTGACTGGAGCGAGGTGCATTTTTGTTAAAGAGGCCCCATTATGCTTTTGGGGGTTTCCCAAGGTTTTTTAAAATGGTCTTCAAAGGCTAAATCCCTGTGTTCCTCAAAAGGGAGTTTCTCTCGCATGGGACTCCGTTGCTTACTTCAGAAGAACAGTGACAACACTACGTAACACTTGTGCTTCTTTTGGCTAGCGCTCCAACACATTGTACGTGATAGGCTAAGGGGCGGGACTTCTCTAAGCCAGTACTTTTACTTAAGTAGTTAAACTATGTTAAGTAGATTTAAGTTGAGTTAAGTAGGCCTATTTTCTTACACTTCCTCTCACTATACTATTTGAGAGGTATGTCTATAACTTTTGCTACATCCTTATCTGAAAACATTAGTTTAAATTATTAAAACTGAATGCACATTTACTTACCAAAGTGTAATCAATCAATCAAAACACTTTATTAATCCCAGATGGAAATGAGGTTTTCTGACAGTTGCACCATATTAGAATAAAATAAATAAATATGTATGTAAAGTAGTGAAGTAGTTCAACTCTATTGGCTAGCGCTCCAACACTTTAGGCGCTTTCACACCGGAGTACTATTACTCGTACGTTTCCCGTTTAGTTCCGTTAGTGCCTAGAATTTTGCGTTCACACCAAAAAGATAACTTAGTTCAGAGAACTTTTACCCCCTGTTTAGTGCCTGCTAGAGAGGTGGTACTAGCCTGAGCAAATTACAAACCACGCCCCGTAAAACTCTGAAAAGTTTTGTGAAGCCGCCATTGTATTTGCTGCATTAGCATTATTAGCATTAGCATTAGCCCCGCGCACCAACGGAGAGAGAATAACTTATGGCAACACAAAAGAAAACATGGGAGCGGTGGAGATGGGGAGGTGTCGGCGTTCTGGCGATTTACTCGGAAGCCCCCCAACTCCGGGGACCTCGGGTGGCAGTAGGCCTATACATATATATAAACACTAGATGACTCACCCGCGCTGCTGGCCAATGGAGACCGACGTTGCCACATGGCGGCCATCTTGCCACAGGCAGCTCGCTCATTCATAACATTACAATTTTCAAACGGTTTGGTTCATTAAAAACATCAAAGATGTAGTTATGATACTGCATACTTATAATTATAATCATTAATTTTTTTTTCAACATGTCTTGTTGTCTCCTGTATCATAGCCATGATAATAACGTTTATAATAAACCAAACCGTTTGTAAATCAGTCAAGATTTCAGCGAGTTAAGAGTATTTGTGTGCAGATCACTCACCTTACAACAGCTGTAGCAGTAGTTGTTGACTGTGGCAAGATGGCCGCCGGTGAGCTACGCTGGCGACTCCCCCTTGAGCCATCTAGTGTTTATATATATCTATGGGCCTATATGCCGTGAAGTGGTTTTCGGCCTGCCAGTAAACCCAAAGCAGAAGAAGACGAAGTGACGTCAGCGGCTTCATTTGCGTAACCTTCCCTCAGGGAACTTTTTCCGGTGTGAACGCGATCGGCTCTTAGTTCCATGGGGGAACTAAGAGCCGGGAACTAAGTACGGCAAAGTATCACAACAGAGCCGGCCAGCTAACCAATCAGAGCAGACTGGGCTCTGGTTTCAGACAGAGGGTGAAAAGAGGTGCTGCAGTATGAGACAAATTAAGAGCTTTTTGAACATTAAAGCATGGAGACATGTCACAGTTGGGTACACAAGTATAAATACATGTCCTCACTCCAAGAGGGCTCGGTTAACGGGAGCTCTGTCGAGTCTTCTGTTTCCTCTATAATTCGATTAGCTGCAGTCTCAATGTCATTTAATGGAATATCTCTACAAACAGGCAGAGCATCTGTAATCTAATGTGAGCAGAGTGAAGGGGATTGAAACAGGATCATAAATCAGAGAGCCGAGTGGGAAATGTGCTAAGTGACAGTGAATCTGCTCATGCTGCATTGTTTCTCAGCCTCAGATGTTGATGTTATTCAAATGTCTCTGACAAGAAGGACGGAAGCTATTTTACTAATCTGCGTATTCATTTTCCTCCCGAGGCTCAGACGGCGCTACAGTTGTTGCAGCGTGTTTGAAATTCAAGGTGAACCATGACCAAGGTCAGTTCTCATGCGTGCAAATCACTGTCTGATAACACTCTCTGTCACGCCCACGGCAGGAGATAAGAGTGATTTATTCACCAGCAAAAATGGGAGTATCAATAGAGGCTTTCACACCGCAGTGCTTTAGTTCTGATGAACTAAGTTCTCTTGGTTTTCTGACAGTTGCACCATATTAGAATAAAATAAATAAATATTTATGTAAAGTAGTGAAGTAGTTCAACTCTATTGGCTAGCGCTCCAACACTTTGGACGTGATAGGCTAAGGGGCGGGACATCTCTAAGCGGTGGGCCAATCACAAAAGAGCCGGCCAGCTAACCAATCGGAGCAGGCTGGGCTCTGGTTTCAGACAGAGGGTGAAAAGAGGTGCTGCAGCACAGGCAGTATGAGAAGAATAAAGAGCTCTTTGAACATTAAAGCAGAGAGACATGTGGAGACACTACATACTGATATACACCTGAACATCAGCAGGAGATGACTCTTTAAAGTAGAGACACTAATACATACACCTGAACATCAGCGGAAGGACTCTTTAAAGTAGAGCACTCATACTGATCACCTGAACATCAGCAGGAGAGGACTCTTTAAAGTAGAGACACTACATACTGATCTACACCTGAACATCAGCAGGAGAGGACTCTTTAAAGTAGAGACTCTACATACTGATATACACCTGAACATCAGCAGAGAGGACTCTTTAAAGTAGAGACACTACATACTGATATACACCTGAACATCAGCAGGAGAGGACTCTTTAAAGTAGAGACACTACATACTGATATACACCTGAACATCAGCAGGAGAGGACTCTTTAAAGTAGAGACACTACATACTGATCTACACCTGAACATCAGCAGGAGAGGACTCTTTAAAGTAGAGACACTACATACTGATCTACACCTGAACATCAGCAGGAGAGGACTCTTTAAAGTAGAGACACTACATACTGATATACACCTGAACATCAGCAGGAGAGGACTCTTTAAAGTAGAGACACTACATACTGATATACACCTGAACATCAGCAGGAGAGGACTCTTTAAAGTAGAGACACTACATACTGATATACACCTGAACATCAGCAGGAGAGGACTCTTTAAAGTAGAGACACTACATACTGATATACACCTGGACATCAGCAGGAGAGGACTCTTTAAAGTAGAAGATCTAAGAGTACATATTCCACCCCGGCAAATTATCCGTAATTTAATTTAAACGTTCCTTAACTATTTAATAATTCGTGGCGTGCAATGGATCACTAATGTCAGTCAGGGTGCCTTCGGATATGTACGGAAGTAATTTGTTAATATCATAATGTATTTTATCTTTGATTGAGTAGTATGAGTCCAGAACACATTTCTTTGCAGGGATAATATTGTATTGTGTATTACCAATTATTCCAAGATTTCCAAATAACCTGCCTACAGAGGCGGTTATTTATTCTGTGTTTGAAGAAGTGGGTCAGTGAAAGCTGGCAGACACGAGAGCTGCATGTCAACAGAGCCTCTCTAACGCTCTGCTGCCGAGGCTGAACACGTTGAATCTCTTATTCTGATTAAAAAATACTTTAAAGACCCGTCACTTTATTAGTACGTGTGGATAAAGCAACTGAATTCTGTAAACTCCCCTCCCTGACTGCAGTCATACTTGCTCTTGTATTTGAGTGCATCAACCTTGAAACATAACATGTCATTTTGTTTTAATATTCATTATTTTTATGTTATGCCGGTTATGTTTCGAAATGGCAGGAGAGAGCTCTTTATTTGTCTGTCCTTGTTGGTGCTATTTGTGTTGAGTTGTTTAATTTACTATCATTATCATAATTAAGGATGTTTGTGCCTGAGGACTCTCTTGAAACCAAACGAGGGTTTTTTCTCTAATTATCTGCAGCTGTCCTCCAATCATCTCATGGATCATAAATAAGAACTAAATATCGTGTATTTCTCGCCTGGCTTTTACTTAAGGATCGTCCTATTATGCAGTGCATTGCATCAGCATGAGAGGAAACCTTTAAATAAACAGATAAACTCACACTGTGGGAATTTCTTTTACAATCACTCTATTGATTTTTGGCCACACAACTCGGACTGTCCATCAGCAGGCATCCCTTCCTCCTCTGTGATCAGACGGTGAGAGCAGATCTCCATTGATCATTCAGTTAAATAAAGAATGGGGAAAGTCTGGGCGTGACGTTCTTTATATTCAGCTAGCACCACCACGACCCTATCATAAATGCAGTGTGTATGTGCACTGACTGTTGACTGTTCCTGCAAAGAGGAAAAAGGGCACATTTTGCACCAAATGTCTGCAAAATACTTCATTTAAAGGGGACCTATTACGCACTTTTTGATGTCTTGTATACATCCCGGTGTGTCGGGGAACTCACGCAGCGTCAGGAAATAAAACCCTCTCTCTTTCCCTCCGTACCCAAGTCTCTAAAAACGGGGAACAACGGAGCTGATCCAGATTTACGTCCGATATGACGTAATATCTGAAATGTGGACCCACGGGCCAATCAGAAACGTTGCTATCAGAAACAATGCCGAATGTTTTGGACGTAATATGGTCGGTGTTTACATTAGCATCGCTAACACTCAGAGCTAACCTGTACTGGAGAGCATGTGTGTGAAGAAGCAGGAAGTAGAAAGGAACTCACCTTGTGGTGTAACCGGCAAGAGAGAAAGCCTTTGAGCTCCAGACTGTTTCAGATCCTTGATGATCCATGATATGGCGTTTCATCACGGCAGCATTTAGTTTAGACAGTAGCTGCCGGGTCCCACATGAGCTCAGACCGCTCCTCTTTAAAGCTTTATCCCCAAATCAGCACTTTAGAAACAGGAAGTGAAAGAGGGATATGAGGCATGGCTAGAATGGGTGATCTGTTAAACACTTAATAGACATGTTTTTTATATATTTGTATATATGTGAGAGCTATGCTATTGCCTAAAAATAGCATAATAGGTGACCTTTAAATTAATGTAAATTGCACAAGAGCAGTCAGATGCTGTTGTGTAAATCAGGGGTGTCCAAACTTTTTGCACCGAGGGCCAGATACAGAAAAATATTCGAAGGGCTGGGCCAGGTATACTGCCTCATAAGTTAAGTTATAAATTAGCAAAATCAATCAAAAGTAGGTCAATTACGCTCGATACTTGAATCTGCTTTAAGAAAAATAAGCAGCCTACATCACAGCTCTCCAGAGGGTTTCAGTTATCCCTTACAACAGGAGCCGCAGATTGATTATCATAAGAGGAAATAGGAAGGGTATATTTCAAATGTGTTATGTATATAAGTCATTGGGCTTTTTTCTTATCGACTTGTTAGAACATATTTTCAAATGTAATTGACTGAACTTATTGTAAAGTGGTCTTATTAACACATGAATACTGTGTAATATATGTTTACAGATATATTTAATAAGAGAAAAGCTCAAGTTTCATTCATGGGCCATACTCCATTATACTTTTTGAATTAGCTGAGGGCCGATTCAAAAATGGTCTGCGGGTCGCATTTGGCCCCCGGGCCGTAGTTTGGACACCCCTGGTGTAGCAGCACAGTTTTGTGTACAATTGTTCTTGTATATCATATTATATCATATTCTATTTACGTGTGTATAGATTTCTCGCACAGTTTTTGTACTTTTTGTATTATATGTTAGATTGTTGGAGGAGCTCGGGTCATAAGAATTGTATTGCCATTTCCACACTGTGGCTTATGTGCATATGACATTACAACCTTTGAATCTTTTCACTCTTGAATTAACTATTTGTGTTGCTTTGAGAATCGTATGGGTTTTTTAAATGTCTGTTATGCAGATTAAGAAGCCGCATAAGCAGCTCAATCTATGTTTTTGTATTTCTCTGTATTTTTTGGCTACAAAATAAATAAATCTTTTATTTAGTCTCTGTGATGCCCCTGTGGGTTCATCTAGATAGGGTGTGGCTGTGCCCTCTTGATTGATTGCAGTAACTCAGGGCACCTGGGTCTGGTGCCCTGCAGCTATTTAAAGCCCCTGCTCCGCTCTGTCTGCCCTCTGCTTTCCCCTACAGGCACCTGTTTTTGGTTGAGTATGTTATGAGGTTTCGCAGTTGCTTCACTTTGTGCACTTCAACACACTCATACATTTCCATGCAATCCTCACCCTGCATTTACACTACTGATACCCCTGACATCCACACCTCATGCTTCATATGTTTTGCATTTAATATATTTGGCTACATTGAACTTCTTGCTTTAATAAACACCCTTTGTTAAACCGTTGATATGGTGCGTCTCCTCTTTGTGGTGGCCTTTTGAGCCAGGTCATAACAGTCTCCCTTAAGTATTTTTTATGACACACTCACACTATTTCAGTATCTTCATAAATGACTTAGAATCTCAAAATGATGATAAACTTTCTCAAAACTCTCTTAAAATAATAAAGTACTTCAGTAAAAAATTCTCAGTACATCAAAATTAAACTACATTTGTTTAACCCTCCTGTTGTCTTCGGGTCAAATCTGACCGATTCACTACTTTCATCAATCTTAACTTTTTAGTTTTACATTCCATTGCATTCAGGCTTCATGATATCCGTCACAGGAGACATTTGAACATATAAAATAGCTGATCACCACTTTCATTGCATTTTGGATGATTTAATCAACTTTGTAACACCATGGTGTTCCCGGTCAAAACTGACCGCCATAAAGAAAAGGAATTAGTAACCATCCGGATCAGACAGACACACACACACACACGCGCACACACACACCATGTATACATCACTTCAGGGGACATTACATTGACTAACATGCATTTCCTGGAGACTTATCCTAACCTTAACCATAACCAACACATGCCTAACCCTAACCCTAACCAAGTCTTCACTCTAAAATGAATGATTCCCCTTATGGGGACCTCCAATTTGTCCCCACAAGGGCGGCGAGTCCCCACACGTGACTATGTAAACAGATTCAGGTCCCCACAAGTATAGTAATGCCAGGCCACACACACACACACACACACACACACACACACACACACACACTCTAGATGTGCTCCCCCCATTATGTGCCCATCCCCCCACATGGATCACACCTCTCACACACACACACACACACACACACACACACACACACACACACACACACACTCTCTAGATGTGTTGCCCCCCTTATGTTCCCATCCCCCCATGTGAATCACACCTGGCACACACACCCACACACACAGAACAATTTGACACATTTCCCGCTCTTATGTGCCCCTCCCCCCACATAGATCACACCTACGCATTACATGTTCAGTGTCTATTCTTTGGATATTTACAGCAGTTGTTCATGTATACCAGTAGTCTGATACAACATTTACAGTTTGAAAGGGTGTTATATTCAATTTGGTGATGATTAATGTGTTTTGTGTTAACACCAAAGTAGGGGGGGGGCGAAGACAATAGGAGGGTTACATATTGACACTACTTCTCAAAAATATGAGAATCTTTACATAATCCTGGTTCAGACGACACAAGCAAAATGGTATGTATTGATCTCCTGTATCATGAAAGAAACTAAATAATAAATATCTGCAAATCAAGACTTTTTCTCAATATTACAAACGTATCTCAAAATATCTGCTTCGTCATTGACTTTACATTTACTTGCTTCAGAAGTCTCAAGCATCACATTGATCTCCTGTTGCCTAAAAAGCTGAACCGATATATGCAGTAAATTAGAGAGACATGCTCAGCTGTGCAGGATATGTGTGTGCCTGCATTGTGTTGTGGATGGTTTTGTGATGGAGTGGTACGGTCTGCTTATTCACCTGTGACAGCATCGGGGGAGGGGGGGAGCCCTACATATGTAAAGGTCAAAGCATACATGACTTCAGAGTATCCACATGTTGTTCAGGAAGTGAGAAGGGACTGGATGTGAAGGCCCCTCCTCCAATAAGTCTTCAATATTAGAAGTTTGAGTCAACTTTTCCAGGCAGGCAGAAGCCAAACTGCAGAGAGCAATGTGAGGACGGGGAACAAAGAGCGGCCTGTTTGTGAAGACAGAACAGGAAAAGGATGGTCAGGTAAATGGGTACAACGTTAGTTTTCTTTTCCACTTAACGCTGGAAGGTGTATGGAAGCACATGTCTGCTAGTAAGAGAAAACACATAAGTGAAATCAGAGAAAGGAAACATTTTTGAAACAGATCTTGTCAGTAAATGAGAAACTTTGTCAAACTACGTGATTTTAAAATACTGATGTCGAAATAATGAGCAACTTTCTAAGAAATAATGACATGTTCTCAATATAATGACAATATCTCAGAATAATGAGAAACTTTATCAAGTTATTCCTTTATTTTTTGAAATAATTGAGTAAAACCTCATAAAAAAAGTCATTTTCTGGTTTCTCATAATAATAAGACACTTTATCAAATTTCTTTCGTTATGTTGTTTAAACGAAAATAGCAAATCGCTTAAAATATATTTAGTTTAAAAGCTTTTATTGAAGTATTTTTTCAAGAAAGCTTCCCGCTACTTTAATAAAGTTTATTATTTGAAGAAGTTTCTTATTATTTTGAGAAAGTTCCTCATATTTTTGAGATAGCTTCTTATTAGGCGCTTTCACACCAAGTACTTTGCCGTACTTAGTTCATCAGAACTTAGTTAATCAGAACTATGCAGATCGCGTTCACACCGGAATAAGTCCCGGTGGATTAGTTGGTGCGCTGGGCTAATGCTAATAATGCTAATGCTAATGCTAATAATGCTAATGCAAGGAAAATAAAATGGCGGCTTCACAAAACTTTTTGGAAGTTTTAAGGGGCGTGGTTTGGAATCCGCCCAGCCAATCAGAAATGGGAACCTTTTTCTCCCAGGAAAGTATCTGCTCTCTAGCAGGGGCTGGAAAGGGGTGAAAAGGTTCTCATGAACTAAGTTCTAGGTTTCTTTCCAAAGTGCTGATTTACATCCCTGGGTTTGTAAATTGTGCACAACAAAGTCCTTTCAAACTCTGTGTAAAGTTCACATAAGACACAAATATACCCATGGAGTTACTGACTACAGTGTCATGATGTCCTTTATTATTTTATGTTTCATGTGGAACCTACATTACATTACATTACATTTAGCTGACGCTTTTATCCAAAGCGACTTACAATAAGTGCGTTCGACCAACAAAATACAAACTTGAAGAAAACAGAATCATAAAGTACATCGGGCTTCATAGAGCAAACACATTTCAAGTGCTACTCAACTGGCTATAGATAAGCCAGTCCTTTATTAGTATATAAGTACTTTGTTACGGCCCGTCCACACAGCAGCGTGTGTTGACGCTTCCCCATTCACTTTGAATGGGGTGACGTCACTTATGCCGAAATGCATCGTGGGAAGCGACGTGGAGCGTAGCTGGCGTGGCTCGTTGCAAAAGTTGAGCAATGTTCAACTTTTGACGCCTCGGCGAGGCGTCAGCCAATCGAATCATATGCCAGTACAAGCTCTAGCCAATCAAACCGCTGCTTGTGTGTCAGGGGCGGGAGATTCATGTGATTGGTTGTTGGTCGAGTTTCAGACACGCCCGCCGGCAAGCGTCAACGCACGCCGCTGTGTGGACGGGCCGTTAATAGTTCTATCGCTCGAAGTGGAGTCGAAAGAGATGAGTTTTCAGTCTGCGCCGGAAGGTGTGTGAGCTTTCTGCTGTCCTGATGTCAATGGGAGCTCATTCCACCATCTTGGAGCCAGGATAGCAAACCCACGTTTGCTGCAGGTCTCCCTTGAAAAAGAGATCTATGATCTCAATGGGACCAATCTGATTAAATAAAGGTTTGAAATTAAATTAAATGAGTAGACGATACCTCCATGAATAATTATGCCTGTTATCTATTGGTTTTATTTCTCTAAACCCCATCTTACGCATTTCTTTCTTATCGAAGAGCTTTTTATATCTGCTGGCAACTGTTCCCTTACAAGCTTGTCATAAACGTTTGAAAACAGTAGTTAATGCTGCCAGAGCAGGAAATCAATCCCTCCCAACTTGTATTTAAGTTCCTTTTCCCCCCGCCTCTCTTTATGCTCTGACCACAGAAGTTTGTTTTGCAGCGAGGTGTTTTGCTCTGCGATGGTATGTTTCCCCGTGGCCCGCTGCATAGACTCACTATTGTTGATGAACTGTGGTCAGGCTCACGCTGCATACCAGATATCGTCCACAACCTATCTCAGAATGCTGCACCTCCTGGTAATCTTGGCAAACCCTTGATCTGTGCAAACAGTGGTCTGCTATGTTATCACTGCAGAATCAATAGTCCCACAAAGGAGTGTATTACATTGTTTACTTATAATGGTGTGAAAACAGCCCGGGAAAATAACACTGGCTGTTTTATTCTGGACTGAACAGAATCACTGTTCATACGAAGTTGTGGAACGCATCCAATTTAAGAATACAAGAGTCTTTCCTTGTTTGTAATAACGGTAAAACTGGTTTAATTTAAACTTGCATTTCTCACTTACTATGGATACGTTTCTATTATCTGTACTCAAAACGAAATGTAACAGTATTTTGCACTGTGTGAATGTAATGTCATTATGGCAGCCATAAGGACAGATGGCCCTTTTATATATGTTATCAAGCGGACTACTGTTGCTGTCTGTTGCTACAGAAGCATAAAGCACTTCCTGTGAGTCAGAGGATTTGTAGGCACCTGTTATATTCATGTAAATTCATGAAGAGATTACTGAGCGGGCCAACAGGCACAGGCCCAAAGGACCTAAAGTGTCAGGGCCCCCCTGGCATTTAACAGCAACATGCCCCTCAAAGAGACAACCCACAAGAGACTCAAAATGACAACAAAGACACATAACACAACTATAAAGAGACGTACACATACCAAAAGGGACACAACATGACCACACTGAGACACTAAGCACTGATTACATGTGTAACTTGATGTCTCAGTTTTCTCCAGTGTATCATGGTAAAACTTCACGACATCAAATCTCTACTAACATCATCCAACACCACACAAAAAGAGAACTATTTCCCAAAAACCATCAACTAGTAACGACAATAATACAGATGATACAGAGTATTAAACCTCAAAGAGATGCAGCATGACCATTACGAGGCACACAATGACTACAAATCGACTCAAAATGACTTTAAAGAGACGTGAAGTGGCCACGAGAACAAAGTGGCTAAACAACCATAAATCCTGAGTGTCTCGCTAATATATAGTAAGGGTTGTGCTGCCTTTTGTTTGTCTGTGCCCAGGGGCCCACTGGCTTATAACCACATGTGTCCTACAGTAGATGTTGTAAAACCCAGTACAAGATATACCGGTATGTTCAGTGACTGCTGTTTTTTTTTACAACTGTCGAAAGAGTCACAGAAAACATAACAGTTATGTAGAAATCTCCACGAGTACTGTGCAGTGCAGTTGTGTATTTGCTTGACTTCCTTCACAGGGCTTAGGGAAAGAAGGCAGACAAAGAGAGTACAAACTTTGTTTATATGATGTGGGAGTTCATGACTTTAGACTGTGAGTTGACAGGAGACGTGTTAACACTTGCTGGGCATTGATTCAGCTGATCATATCACAGTTTTATAAGAAACACTGTTGGCATAGCAACGCAATTGTTCTTGCATTGCAATACATTTTAAGTGACTCTCCAGAAATCTTTCCATTACTACCAGCAAGAATAAAGTTAGGCTCCTGTCTAAGTTATTATCTATGTTTGTGGGAAAAGAATGGCGTAGCTATGATGGCTTAGTATTTAGCATTTTTTATTTGTTCTTCTTATGATAATGCAGAAATCCAATTACATTATAAACACTGCTTTCTATTACTCATGTTCATGTTGCACCAAACTCGCATCCCTTCACTTCCCAGCACACATTGTCATAATTGTCTGACTCATCACCAAGTGACTCTGAGTACACTTCAACTAAATATAGACTACTTATCAGAACAAAAGCAACAAAAAAGTATTCTGTTCCACAAACTTTTGCCATATAGCTACAGTAAGTGGTTAGTTCAGCTAGAATATGAAACTAGACGTTCCTATGCGAGTGTGTACATTATACAAAATTAAATATGATGATAACAGCTGGACAATGACATTTGAACACCTCCTAATTTTAGCCCTTGGCATCAACAGACCCTAGTGACAACGACTGCATGCGCACATAATTAATGTGGGGACCCCCAAATGTCAAAAAGTCATTACAAATGCCCTATTTTATTTTATATTTTGGCTAAGAGTAACGGTTTAATACTTAAGATTGTTATCCAAAAGTTAGGGATTTATAGTCAATACAGTTAACAGTAGGCCTAAGGGATAAACGGTTGAAATAGGCTGGTTAGTTCAAAGTAAGCTAATGGATGGTTATAAGAGCTATCTGAAGGTACAACCCAGTCTCACGGCATTTTGTGTTATAGTCACAAAATTAATCTATTGATTCGTGTTCACCAACACGATGTCACACAGAATGATTTGTAAAAGCAATGTAAATAATAACAAATTAGAAGGAAAAAGAGATTTGAAAAAATACAGATTTCAGTATTCTGAGGCTCTGAGCTCCATTTATTTTCATCGCGGACGGCAAAAAAACTCTGACATTATATAATTTAAAATAAAAGGGTTAGGGTAAGATATTGAGTAAGGAAATGTTTTTATGAACCACACAGCTTCCGGTCTTCCAAGACCCGACCGGACAAAAAGATGTGGTGCAGGCATGAAACATACTACCAATAGAAATACATTGCTTTTAAAATCGTTCTGTGTGACACGAAAAAAATGCGTAGTGAACACGAATCAATAGATTAAATTAGTTTCGTGACTATAGCACGAAATGCCGTGAGACTGGGTTGGAAGGTATTGATAAACGGTTTAAATAGGCTAGTAGCTCAATGTAATGGGAAATAGCTAGCTTAAAGTGAATGGCTGAAATAGAATATCTAAAAGAGTAAGTAATAAACAGTTGTAATAGCTCGTTAGCTAAAAGTAATAAATAGTTAGCTAAAATAAACAGTTTGGATAGAAAGCTAAAGTAAAAGATTTGAAATAGTTAGCTTACGTTGTTTGGATAGCTTAAACTAAGGCTTTATCGGTTGAAAATGGCTAGCTAGCTCAAAGTAATGGATGGTTAAAATAGTTAGCAAAGGTTTAGATACATGGTAAACAGACTAGTTAGCTAAATGTTATGAGAAATAGTTAGCTAAAAGTGAACACCTTAAATAGCCTAGTTTAAAGTTATAAAGGTATAAACAGTTGAAAATAGCTAATTCGCTAAAAGTAAGTTAGTTAGCTAAAAGTAAACAGTTTACAAAGTATTGGATTTGAAATGGTTAGCTTACGTAGCCTAATGGATAGCTTAAAGTAGGGCAGGATTGCCAACTCTCACGCATCTGGTGTGGGACACCAGATTTCACTCTCAATCTCACGCTCTCACGCTGCCCAAACTATTCTCACGCCAAAAACAAGATGAACCGGCGATCGTTTTTGGTTGGTTATTTACAATGTTGAGTTGACAGCTGCTCGAGCTGTCGATCCGCTCCCTCCCCAACCCCAGCAGAGCAGTGGGAGCCGGTAGGTCAATCCCCGACCCGTATTGCGCAGGTGCAGATCTAAGATCCAGTAGAAATGATAAAAAAGTAAAAGTCTAGGCCAAAATAGAGTGAGAGTGTGTTAATTAATATATTTGGCAGTTTGGAGTAAGTCTGTAGATTTGTTTGTGTGTGTGTTTCATGTATAGGCCTCTCACGATAATTAATTTTGTTGGATACATTTTCCCGGAAATTATTGCGATAAATGGGGCGAAGCCTGCGAGCTAGTTCAGGCAGTCAACTCGAGCACTTATGCTGCATTCATACATAACGCCCCCTTGCCGCTCTACAACCAACCAAACAGAGTCTCCTTAATATGCCGCTCTATTTAACCTGCCAGATCTCTCACCATGCATTGCTTGCTGCTGCTATTGATGCAGCTACGTCACTGCTGCTTGCTGCGTTCATTTGCTATTGCTGCATTCATTTGCTATTGCTGCGTTCATGTTCGTGCTGCTGTGTTTCATGTTGCTGCTGCTTGCCTGCCGTTGCTGTCCTTGCAAATGTCTATTGCAATCTCCGACTCTGGAACCGAATCGTCATACGCAAGAAGCCGTAAGAAATGCCTCATTCCCGAAACACAGGCTAGCTCAGAGCATGGTTCAGACGCCGCTGGAACGAGCCACAGGTCCCGCACGACACGCATTCAGGTGTCCCTTCCGTCCTCATCTGGAGTAGCTTTTAATATCCTTTGGGCCAGAGGAAGTCCCGAGTTCTACGCCAGCTCCGGTAACAACCCCTCTCTTGTGTGTCAGCTAAGAGTCGCACTGTCTCTCGGTCGGTGGGTATTTAAACATCAAAAAAGGCAGGAGCAAGCTGACTCCGGCATTCCCAAAGTACCTGCCATCCTGTCCTACCACCTCGAAGTAAAATCAGCGCTTGAAGCCTTTAATTGCACGATATATTCCCGTGAACAAACTCGATTTCCTCTACCTGCAATGTAAACAAATGTTTCTACTTCCGCGTTCAACCACGTTGTGCCACTGACGTCACACTCCCGAGGATTCTGGGAATTGGAGTCCCAGATCCAGCCACGAGTTCTTGCTTCCTGACAGGTATATAATACTATTCTGCATAAGCAATGTTTTATTATGGAAATATTTGGCCTGCAGTAAGTCATATTTGAGGCAATTATACAGAAGTTGATTGTATATAAGTACTTATACTAGGCCTACTATAAATCAATGAAATTAAAAACGGAAATAAATTAATACTTTCCATCACGTGAATATGAAGGGAAGCTCGATACATTTTTGACCATCATTTTAGACTTCAAAAACGTGCTCCTACAGTGTCTTTTCTATGAATACCATGAATCATTCTCTGCCAAGCGGCCATATACATTTAATCACCTACCAAAGAAGAGTTTTTCCTCACAGGAATTAAGCTCTACCTGCAATATCTGCCCCTCGCTGGGTGTGCCTCAGGAGGCTTCATGTTGCAAATCGTTTCCAAGCTCTTCCTAATCACAGATGTTCGTCAAATGACCTTATCACAGGCTTAAATCAAGGTTTCTTAGCAAGTTATGCTGGCTCCCAGAGACCCATGTCTGTTGAAACCTGCACTCAAGACTGAAGTTTGCACTGAAGGAGCCAGGAGTATTACACGTGCTGCTATTTAAACGTTTAAAAACACAACAGGCCCCTAGCCTAGTGCTAGGAGGAATTATTCTAGCAACGTTTCTTTATTGAGCCGTTAGTTCCTCACAATTATTCTGTTAAGACTTTATTAACTACTAAAATTGTTCCCGTTTCTTTGCTCTGTAGATGACATGAAAGGGAAAGCAGACATCCCATATGCCTTCTGTGGCATATATATTTTAAGGTTTTACAATCAAATGTGCATTTGGTTGCCATAGTAGCCCACGTTTCTTTGACATCAGAAGCATTATGCTGGATTCTCTACGACACATATACATTGTCATCTCATTTAGAAACACCGGAAAAGTCTGCAAGAGTGTGATTTGAGCTTAAGAAGCAGTCCTGAAGAACCATCATCGCAGGAAAAACAAAAGACAAACATATTTTGTCGAGCAGATTGTCTGTGACAAGGCAACCGGTAATTGTTTGAGCAACACATCCGAACCTTTGCAGGGGATGCCCACTGCGGGTGGCAGAACAGACCTGAATCCAGTAGACTTCTCAGAATGACTAGAGATCTTCTCATAGTCCAAAACAGTTAACAGGCACAGCAGAATCCCGATATGGGCCATTTCCCCAGACCAGCACACAGTATCCGTGATGTTCCTGGAGCAAAATCAGCACAGCAGCAAAGGACAGGCGAAAACAGCAGCGTGGAAGCGCTCCGGTCCCTCCGTGGTATCCCCGGGGTGAAAGCAGGCTCTTTTGCAGAACCAGGACAGGTGGAAAGCAGGCCCCAGCGGTGGTAAAATCCTCCTCCGTACAGCAGCACACGCCCGGTGGAAGCAGGCCAAGCCCGAAGCGTGGATCCACTCCGTCTCTCCGCGACGACTCCGAGGTAAAAACCTCTCCAGTACAGCCGTATTCTACAGGTGGGAGCAGGCCTCCGTAGATCGCAGATCGCAGGCAGCAACAGGTGGAGCCGCTCCGTCTCTTCGCTCCGTCTCCGGAGGTAAAACACCTCAGTACAGCCGGCCTCGGCAGATAGCATAAAACTACTACTTGTATAAACAGGGATGGCTCAAAGTTTGTAAGCAGGAGAGCTAGATGCTAACAGATGCCAGATGCTAACAGGTAGTGCGAGCCTGTAGAAATTGCGACTGCCTCCAATGACGTGATGACCTTAAGGCACCATAGTCTTAGGTCACGTTCACACCTGCTTGGTTAGTACTATTGAATCGGTCCCTGTAGCGTTAACGCCTTGATGCGGTTCGTTGGATTGGTGTGGAAGCAGTCCGATACCTCTGCTCCGCCTAAAAGAGGTGGTCTCGGGTCGCTCGCTAGTAAACTCTGGAGAAGTTCATTGCTGGTGTGACGTAGTCCGCATCAAAACATGTGAAACAACTATTTGCGCGTCATCGCTTGTTTTGCTATCTATGCTGTGTGCAACATCCAGTAACCTATAGGGTCATGCATTCATTCTGGTGACTGCTTACCTCACTGGTCCCCTGTGTACAGAGAAAAGGCAGTGGTACAATTTCATCAGAGCCACCTGTCATCGGTGAAACCTCCTCACTGCATAACGTCTCATTATGTGTTATAATGTTTTTAATGCACGTTGTCTGATTTATAATCCTATGCACCGGCCGCATAGTCTGTTGATGTGCTCTCCAGATTAACAGCAGTATGAAAATAACCTGCCAATGCTCCATGATGCAGGCTACTGTAGGAATTGCTGGGATCTGCATTTTATCCGCTTAATGTCCCGCCAATTGTTGAAAAAGCATCTCCGTACAATGACTTTAGTTTACAGTTCAATGTCTGTTTGAGGTTGCCTGGGTGAACGCAAACCCAACCTTCTGTAAATGAAACGATGTAATACACTTGCGTCTGGTGTAAAGACGCGGACTATTCAGCATGAATGCAATCTTAGAGATGGCTATTGCACAGATCTTTGGTCTTAGCCCCTCTGCGATGAGTAGAAGGTTATGTTCATTCTTTTATAATGACCTTGCGGTGTCCTCAGATCCTCTCTAGTTACTTACAGATGCTGCGCCTTCTGCTGGTTCGGGGGATTTCACAAAGAGTGCTTTGCCCCACCAGCTTGCCATGCCCTCGTTCAACCAAATGACTCTGGATCTACACGTCAAGCCCTCAAGGATTTCCCATATTCTGCCTCCAACCAAGAGCATGATTCAAAGCATACAATTCAGCTTGGTACTTTATCTTCTTCTGTCCCAACCTCCTCTGTGTACTTATGAAATAGATATAATAGTTGTTCATGCATTAATGGTATTTTCATTAGAATCCTGCAATCTTCAAGTGCTAAGTATTAAGCCACGCTAGAGTTCATTAATTTGCTCCTCAAGGGCCTTAAGAAGGCACGTCCTCCACGCAATGATAAAGACTGCCTCTTAACTTTGCACCCGTGCAAAGGTTAATGTATAAATTCAGGCAAAGTGGTTTCACTATACATTGATAAACGTCAGATGCAGTTGTTACAGCTTTCTATTGGTTTCTCAGGTGACGAATATACACAGACCTCTCACCTTTTAACCCTCAGCATAATCTCTCCCTTACTGAATTAACTTTGGAGATCAAATATACACACTGTTTTGAAACATTCAATGTCTGACAGTTCTCTTTGGGGAGTCAAGGAACCCCGAATAATCATTGCTAAAACTAACACTGTTTTCTTGGTCCTTTATCTTCCATGCTGAACGTCTCGCATCATTGCCCTCTGACACATGCGTCTGCACCGATGTGTATTCGATGGCTGCAAACCCAACGACGAGGGTTCTTCTCCAAGCTGCGTGATCTCTGCCTAAGCTGCGACCTGCCCCCAGATCGCTATTCCCACTGTTTAAGAATCTGCACAGCCACAACCGCAGCTCTATATCCGCCTACCTCAACCCTGAGTATCCTGGGCCGTCGGTTATCTTCTGCCCACCAGCTCTATATCATGCCTCACATGAATGAGATCCTTGCAGCACAAACAACCATGAGCTCTTGCACTACTCGATGATGAGTAACGTTCAAAGATGTATATCTGTAGAATCCTGTTATTGCATACCAGGTGGTTGCTGGGTTAGATTATATTTATTTCATTATAGTATATTCCCCTCATAGCTGCATGCTTGGGGGGGAAGGAAAGCTCATTGTCGCTGCCTCAAAGACCTAGACATGGCAGTCTTGATAGGTAGTATATTCCCCTCAAAGCCGCGGTGCTGGGGGGGGGTCGGCACTGGTCACTTCCAGGCCTACACATAGCAGTCTCGCTAGGTAGTATATTCCCCTCAAAGCCGCGGTGCTGGGGGGGGGGTCGGCACTGGTCACTTCCAGGCCTACACATAGCAGTCTCGCTAGGTAGTATATTCCCCTCAAAGCCGTGGTGCTTAAGGGGGATGGCTTTTCGGGCTGGTCCCGGGCCTTCACATAGCAGTCACTAGGTAGTATATTCCCCTCAAAGCCGTGGTGCTTAAGGGGGATGGCTTTTCGGGCTGTTCCCGGGCCTTCACATAGCAGTCACTAGGTAGTATATTCCCCTCAAAGCCGTGGTGCTTAAGGGGGATGGCTTTTCGGGCTGTTCCCGGGCCTTCACATAGCAGTTTCATTAGGTAGCATATATAGGTAGTATAGTCCTCTCAAAGCCGCTGTGCTCAGGGAAGAATCGGCTCTGGGCTATTCCTCAGGCCTACACATAGCAGTCTCACTTAGTAGTATATTCCCCTTAAAGCCGCTGTGCTTAGGGGGAATGGCCACATGGCAGCTCGCCAGGCCCTCTACTTATCAGTCTTACATCACCAGCGTCAGGCTCGGGCTATGCAGTTTTGGGGGATAGTATCTAATCTCCACGCAGTTTTGGGGGTTAGTTATTTAATCATCACTCATCGTGCTATGTATATCTATGGAGTGATGATGCCCGAGCCTAGTCGCCAAACTCAACTATATGCTGCTTCTAATAAACATGTTAAAGGAACACGTGAGTTGTCTGACTGAAATGGGGCGAAGCCTGCGAGCTAGTTCAGGCAGTCAACTCGAGCACTTATGCTGCATTCATACATAACGCCCCCTTGACGCTCTACAACCAACCAAACAGAGTCTCCTTAATATGCCGCTCTATTTAACCTGCCAGATCTCTCACCATGCATTGCTTGCTGCTGCTATTGATGCAGCTACGTCGCTGCTGCTTGCTGCGTTCATTTGCTATTGCTGCATTCATTTGCTATTGCTGCGTTCATGTTCGTGCTGCTGTGTTTCATGTTGCTGCTGCTTGCCTGCCCCACCACCACCCCAGCTTCCACCTGTAGGCTCGGGGGTTAGTTATTTAATCATCACTCATCGTGCTATGTATATCTATGGAGTGATGATGCCCGAGCCTAGTCGCC
>CM070484.1:42332362-42804747 GCA_036324585.1 Champsocephalus esox
AATGTGTTTATTAACAAAGTAGTTTGATTGGCATTATATTAAAATCCACAATAACCTGCACTGAATATTAATATTTGCACTGTATGCACATACACATTTCACTGGCACTGGTACCTGCACTTTTACATATATTCAACCTTACCTCACATATCTATATATATATATATATATATATATATATATATATATATATCTATATCTATATAGATATATTTATATATATATCTATATCTATATTATATATATGTCATATGTGTACATTCACCTGATGGATTTTTTTATTATTTCTATTCATACGGTTACTACATGTTTATTCTTATTTTTGTATATGTGTATTCTTATTATCTCTGTAGTTCTCACTTCAGTTGCTGCTATAACACCGACATTTCCCTATGGGGATCAATACAGGTCCACCTTATCTCATCTTGTCTTACAATAAAAGGCTCATAAAATTATATTTATTATTGGTTTTTAGACTTAAATAAGAATATAATTGTGCTGAGCTGCTCAAGTCATGTGCTGAGTGCGTTTGTTAAAATGAAAATCCTAAAATAAAGTTGTTTGTGGTGTTTCTTTAGGAATAAAATGTATTGAAAACTATTTCATCATCCAAAATCATTGCATGAAGGAAAAGAGATAAGCACTTAAAAGAAAAATATATATGAATAAGTATTGTTGAGACTATTTTGTGCTACTGGTGGAGAAGTGAGGAACACAATACGTGTAAATATTCAAGATACGGTTGTCACGTTGCCAGATAATAATAGAACTTACACAAATAAATAGGAATGGGTATTATTTATTAACATGTTTAAACAAAACTAGCCGCAGTGCCTCACATGTAAATACATCCCGGGTTTGTTCGGCCGTGAATGACCCCTCCTGTATCTCTGTTCTCTCAGGTATCCTGAAGCAGGTGAAGGACGTCATCAGAGAGTGTCCCGAGTGTCTCAACAGACGCAGCTCGGATGACGGCACTGGAAATCGACTTTTCGCCCGACCGGCGCGACGCAGAACGACCGCCAACGCTAACGATGAGGAGGAAGAGGAGGAAGAAGAGGGAGATAGCTTAGTCTTCGCTGACCCATCTAGTCAACTGAGACGCAAAGCGACGGCCAAACACGAACTCGTCTTTGTAAGCTTCACATATTTACCTTTTTGTTTAAGTCCAGATAATTACAAAGATGGGATCTTGTTAAATAATAAAAATGAAAGCTAAATAAATGTAGCCTTTTTTCAAATTGAGCTTGGTTTAGAAGCAACATGAGCTAACTGTGTCAAATGGTTAAAATAATATTAGTTTTCTTTATAAATCGACTGATGGATCCGTAAAAACCAACATAATAACTCAGGCATGTCAGTCAAATATTCAAGGTTTTATTTTCATATTACTATCAGGCTTCTCTCACAATGCAACACATTATACTCAACACAACAAGAGAAATATTTAAAATAGTGCATTAGACATATATGGTGCAAGTAAGTTACAGGAGAAAGAAAATAAATCAGAATAAGGGGAAAAAATGTAAAATGAAAGAGTTTAAATTAGAATAAATACTATAGTTACATATTACTATTTAGATATGTGGAATCAAAAGATGTATTGATGACCAGTGATGATGATACAACCAGGGTTCGTACGGTCATTGAAAACCTGGAAAAGTCATGGAAATTCAAAATGCAAATTCCAGGCCCTGGAAAAGTTTTGGAAAACTCATGGAAATGTAACTAAAGTTGCGTCAAATATAATTTACATTTGATCTAATCGCCGAAATAATCTGCGGTCGCGAGCTGTTATGTGCCATCATGACGCGCATGGTGTTATTTTTTAATATATGAAGCGCGAGCTGTGTGCTCGAGTCTTCCTGCCTGACGGCTGAACTCTGCTGCTCCGGGGTGAGGGTCAGCTACATTATCTACGGTGCGTTCGTTAACTGGCGGAGTCACTGTGGCGCAGACTGCACTGCTGGTGCTGTTAGAACGGGCCGTCCAGGTGTTCAGAGCAGAGCTCCCTGTCAGAGCGGCGGGGCGTGATGTGAACTGAACAGTTTTTCTGTCGCAATATCATTAAGGAATCGTTGAGCGAGCTAGCTAGCATGCATACATTGTCACTATCTGCTAACGTTAGCTTTAGCTTTTCTAATAGTTTTTTTCATAGGCTATAAACGGAGGTGGTATAAGTATAGATATTGTGCTAGAGTAAAAGTAGAAGTACTCAGATTTTGTACTTGATTAAAAGTAGAAGTACTCAGATGTTGTACTTAATAAAAGTAGAAGTACTCGGATCTTGTACTTGTGTAAAAGTAGAAGTACTCAGATCTTGTACTTAATAAAAGTAGAAGTACTCGGATCTTGTCCTCGAGTAGAAGTACTCAGATATTGTACTTTAGTAGAAGTGAAAGTACTCAGATCTTGTAATTAATGAAAGTAGAAGTACTCGGATCTTGTACTTGTGTAAAAGTAGAAGAACTCAGATCTTGTACTTGAGTAAAAGTAGAAGTACTCAGATCTTGTCCTCGAGTAGAAGTACTCAGATATTGTACTTTAGTAGAAGTACTCAGATCTTGTACTTTAGTAGAAGTGAAAGTACTCAAATCTTGTACTTAATAAAAGTAGAAGTACTCAGATCTTGTACTTGAGTTAAAGTAGAAGTACTCAGATAAGTAAAAGTAGAAGTACTCAGATCTTGTCCTCGAGTAGAAGTACTCAGATCTTGTACTTTAGTAGAAGTACTCAGATCTTGTACTTTAGTAGAAGTGGAAGTACTCAGATATTGTACTTAATAAAAGTATAGTACTCAGATGTTGTACTTGAGTAAAAGTGGAAGTACTCAGATCTTGTACTTGAGTAAAAGTAGAAGTACTCGGGTCTTGTACTTGAGTAAAAGTAGAAGTACTCGGGTCTTGTACTTGAGTAAAAGTAGAAGTACTCAGATCTTGTACTTGAGTAAAAGTACTCTGATCTTGTACTTGAGTTAAAGTAGAAGTACTCGGATAAGTAAAAGTAGAAGTACTCAGATCTTGTCCTCGAGTAGAAGTACTCAGATATTGTACTTTAGTAGAAGTGGAAGTACTCAGATCTTGTACTTAATAAAAGTAGAAGTACTCAGATCTTGTACTTGAGTAAAAGTAGAAGTACCAGAGTGTAGGAATACTCTGTTACAGTAAAAGTCCTGCATTCAAAATGTTACTCAAGTAAAAGTAGAAAAGTATTCTCATCAAAATATAGTGAAAGACAGTGAAAGTAGTCGTTGTGCAGATTGGTCCATTTCAGAATAATATATATATATATGTTTTATAATGATTGATCATGAAAGTGTTCTCAGAGCTGGTGAAGGTGCAGCTAGTCTGAAGTACTTTGTAGACTGCAGGGTAGCTGGTGAAGGTGCAGCTAGTCTGAAGTACTTTGTAGACTGCAGGGTAGCTGGTGAAGGTGCAGCTAGTCTGAAGTACTTTGTAGACTGCAGGGTAGCTGGTGGAGGAGCAGCTAGTCTGAAGTACTTTGTAGACTGCAGGGTAGCTGGTGGAGGTGCAGCTAGTCTGAAGTACTTTGTAGACTGCAGGGTAGCTGGTGGATTCACTCCAGGTGGAACTAAAGTCTGATTCAACGCTTGGTTATATTTCACATCATTCATCCACATGAAGTAACTAAATGTATTAAATACATGTAGTGGAGGAAAAGTACACCATGTACCTCTGAACTCTAATGGAGTAGAAGTACACCATGTACCTCTGAACTGTAATGGAGTAGAAGTACACCATGTACCTCTGAACTGTAGAGGAGTAGAAGTACACCATGTACCTCTGAACTGTAGTGCAGTAGAAGGACACCATGTACCTCTGAACTGTAGAGGAGTAGAAGTACACCATGTACCTCTGAACTGTAGTGGAGTAGAAGGACACCATGTACCTCTGAACTGTAGAGGAGTAGAAGTACACCATGTACCTCTGAACTGTAGTGGAGTAGAAGTACACCATGTACCTCTGAACTGTAGTGGAGTAGAAGGACACCATGTACCTCTGAACTGTAGTGGAGTAGAAGTACACCATGTACCTCTGAACTGTAGTGGAGTAGAAGGACACCATGTACCTCTGAACTGTAGAGGAGTAGAAGTACACCATGTACCTCTGAACTGTAGTGGAGTAGAAGTACACCATGTACCTCTGAACTGTAATGGAGTAGAAGTACACCATGTACCTCTGAACTGTAATGGAGTAGAAGTACACCATGTACCTCTGAACTGTAATGGAGTAGAAGTACACCATGTACCTCTGAACTGTAGAGGAGTAGAAGTACACCATGTACCTCTGAACTGTAGAGGAGTAGAAGTACACCATGTACCTCTGAACTGTAGTGCAGTAGAAGTACACCATGTACCTCTGAACTGTAGTGGAGTAGAAGTACACCATGTACTTCTGAACTGTAGAGAAGTAGAAGTACAAAGTAGCAAAACATTGAAATACTTAAATAAAGTACAAGTATCTCAAAATTGTACCCACGTATAGTACTTGTTGAGTTTATGAACTTAGTTACTTTACACCAGTGGCTATACAGATAGAAAGACTACGCCTTGCACAGAGGCATGACAATACATTTTCAAAATGCTCAACAGTGCTGCCAGAATTATAAACTGACTGCTACACAATTAAAATAAATGCTTTTATATATTTCTATTAGATGTGACTCTTTGGCATTTCTGTTATTATTAACGGCTGCTTTCAGGGGGTCAGGGGTCGGGTCCTTGCCACCTTTTTCATACCTGATGACTTTGCCTCCCTGACTACAGTTGCTTCAGCGTGTAGAAGCTAGTAAGCCTACTATTTGATTTGTTTTAGGTAGGCACAACATGTTTCATATGCAGACCGTATTTTCCTGTTCCATGTTCAAATAAACCATTTTCAGGTCATGGAAAATGAGGTAAAGGCTATTGAGAAGTCATGGAGAAGCATTGGTGAAAGTGTATGAACCCTGTACAACAGATACATCCATCGAAATCAGTCGGAAGTCTCAACGGCTCATTTCAAAAATAAACGTGGATTTGCGTAAAAAACTATTTTTTCGGGGTTCGGGTGTTTTGTTTGATTTTAAACAAACAAAGTCTTGGCTTTCAGAATATTAAACGTGTTTCGGCAAATTCAGATGATAAATATAACATTGAAGCTTCGGCATGATTACAAGCGGAGAACGGAGTAACTTGACGTCACGGCGGGCAGAACAACAGCCGGTGTTTCTCGTGAGGGTTTTCCCCGGGAAACAAACGCAAAATTACACAAACACACACACACACATATACACACACGTATACACACTCTCGCGAGTTTCCCCCAGACCAGTAATCCAAACGAAAATATCTTCCCTCCGTAGTATTTTGATCATTTGTTAACAACCAATCAGATCGATGGATTCCAGAGAAGAGACAACTTTGAAGGCCTTTTTCTCAAAATGACGACTCGGTGACAGTCGGTATGTAATGTGAAATATTTAGCTTAATATTTGGAGCACAACAACAGCGTGCTTGAGAGGGGAGGGACTGCAGGCAGGGCTGCAGTGCAGGGAGTGGAAGCAGAGCGCTGAACACACACAGCTCTTATTAAAACAGTGCTTTCTCACCAGAGTACTTTCCCCCGTCATTCTTAAAGTACCGAAACTAATGAAACGGAGGAATCGTTTTTATCGGCAGGGTATCGCGGCACCTTTCAAGTATCGGTTCACCGTGCAGCACTACTTTGCTCACATAATAGATGCTTGTAATTACTGTAAATACGTTGGCGATGGGACTAGGTTTATACGAAGACCAGTTATTATTGTTGACATGTGTTGATTAGATTTTGAAGGTGTTTTAATGCGTGTGTTTCCCAGGTGGACAGTAAGGGCGAGGTGAATCAGTTCCTGCCCAAACACAGCCAGACGATGCTGGACAAACTGAACCAGCAGCGCCTCACTAACCAGTTCTGTGACATCACGCTGCTCATCGAGGGAGACGAGTACCGAGCGCACAAAGCCGTGCTCGCCGCCTGCAGCGAATACTTCAACGAGCTCTTCTTCGAGAAGGGAGCCGCCTCCACACACGAGGCCGTGGTCGACCTGTCCGGTGAGAAATGCTGTCTTTGTCGTATCGTAACAAAGCATTAGGTTGCTGTGAAGGCTGGGGCTGAGTGAGATGGGTGACATGGGCAGGGGAGAGCAAGTTCGAGTCCCATTACACTTTCATTTTTAATGCTATTTTATTTCTATTTCAGAAATATTTTGGACTGTTTATTTCTTGTGTCTTAATTTCTCTTATGTGCATTGCCTTGTTATTTTTATACTGCTGCAACGCAGATATTTCCCAAATTGGGATCAATAAAGTACCTCCCTACCTACCTACCTACCTACCTACCTCCCTACCTACCTACCTACCTACCTACCTACCTACCTACCTACCTACCTACCTACCTACCTACCTACCTACCTACCTACCTACCTACCTACCTACCTACCTACCTACCTACCTACCTCACTCACTCACTCACTCACCTTCCTCTCTCACTCACTCTCTCACTCACTCTCTCACTCACTCACTCACCTTCCTCACTCACTCACTCACTCACTCACTCACTCACCTTCCTCACTCACTCACTCACTCACCTTCCTCACTCACTCACCTTTCTCACTCACTCACTCTCTCACTCACCTTCCTCACTCACTCACTCACTCACTCTCTCACTCACCTTCCTCACTCACTCACTCACTCACTCACTCACTCACTCACTCACTCACCTCCTCACTCACCTTCCTCTCTCACTCACTCACTCACCTTCCTCACTCACTCACCTTCCTCACTCACTCACTCACTCGCCTTCCTCACTCACTCACTCACCTCACTCACTCACTCACTCACTCACTCACCTTCCTCTCTCACTCACTCTCTCACTCACTCACTCACTCACTCACCTTCCTCACTCACTCACCTTCCTCACTCACTCACTCACTCACTCACCTCCTCACTCACTCACTCACTCACTCACCTTCCTCACTCACTCACCTTTCTCACTCACTCACTCTCTCACTCACTTCCTCACTCACTCTCTCACTCACTCACTCACTCACTCCTTACTCACTCCTTTCTCACTCACTCACTCACTCACTCACTCACTCACTCACCTTCCTCACTCACCTTCCTCACTCACTCACCTTCCTCACTCACTCACTCACTCACTCGCCTTCCTCACTCACTCACTCACCTCCTCACTCACTCTCTCACTCACTCACCTCACTCACTCACTCACCTTCCTCACTCACTCACTCACTCACTCACTCACTCACCTCCTCACTCACTCACTCCTCACTCACCTTCCTCTCTCACTCTCACTCACTCACCTCCTCTCTCACTCACTCACCTTCCTCACTCACTCACCTTCCTCACTCACTCACTCACTCCCTCCTCACTCACTCACTCACCTCACTCACTCACTCACCTCCTCTCTCACTCACTCACCTTCCTCTCTCACTCACTCACTCACTCACCTTCCTCACTCACTCACTCCTCACTCACTCACTCACTCACTCACTCACCTCCTCACTCACTCACTCACCTCCTCACTCACTCACCTTTCTCACTCACTCACTCTCTCACTCACCTCCTCACTCACTCTCTCACTCACTCACTCACTCACTCACCTCCTCACTCACCTTCCTTTCTCACTCACTCACTCACTCACTCACCTTCCTCACTCACCTTCCTCACTCACTCACCTTCCTCACTCACTCACTCACTCACTCGCCTTCCTCACTCACTCACTCACCTTCCTCACTCACTCTCTCACTCACTCACCTCACTCACTCACTCACCTCCTCACTCACTCTCTCACTCACTCACCTTCCTCTCTCACTCACTCACCTTCCTCTCTCACTCACTCACCTTCCTCTCTCACTCACTCACTCACTCACTCACTCACCTCCTCACTCACTCACCTTCCTCACTCACTTCCTCTCTCACTCACTCACCTTCCTCTCTCACTCACTCACCTTCCTCTCTCACTCACCTTCCTCTTCCTCTCTCTGCAGGTTTCACTAAAGCCAGCTTCCTGCCTCTTCTGGACTTCGCCTACACCTCCACGCTCACCTTCAACTTCTGCGATATGGCCGACATCGCCAACCTGGCCCGACACCTTCTGATGACGGAGGTGCTGCAGATCTGCGAGTCCGTGCACAAGAAGGTGGAGGAGCAGAAGCTGACGGTGTACCAGAGGGGAGACGTTCACACCGTGGTGTCCATGCTGCCGGCCAATCAGGGCGGCTCTAAGAAGGTTAGTGTTGGGAAATACTGAGTGTCCTCTTCCAATATCAGAGTCACTTGATAACAAAGGTATCCTAACTGTAGCTGTGTGCATGACAGGATGTCTGATTACCTAGAAGAGCATCAGGACTGTTATGATAATAATATCTTATCATATATCATATGATAGCCATGTGATTAATTAATTTAATCACATACCTCTCTTTAATTAATTTAATCACATAGCTATAATATTTTTTGAGATTTTGAAAAAAAGACAGAATTTTGTAAAAAAAAAGTCAGAATTTAGAGATTTTGAGAGAAAAGTCAGAATTTAGAGATTTTGAGGGAAAAGTCAGACTTTCGAGCTTTTGAGGGAAAAAGTCAGACTTTCAAGATTTTGAGAGAAAATTTAGAGATTTTGAGAGAAAAGTCAGAATTTAGAGATTTTGAGAGAAAAGTCAGAATTTAGAGATTTTGAGGGAAAAAGTCAGAATTTAGAGATTTTGAGGGAAAAAGTCAGAATTTAGAGATTTTGAGAGAAAAGTCAGAATTTAGAGATTTTGAGGGAAAAAGTCAGAATTTAGAGATTTTGAGGGAAAAAGTCAGAATTTAGAGATTTTGAGAGAAAAGTCAGAATTTAGAGATTTTGAGAGAAAAGTCAGAATTTAGAGATTTTGAGAGAAAAGTCAGAATTTAGAGATTTTGAGGGAAAAAGTCAGAATTTAGAGATTTTGAGGGAAAAAGTCAGAATTTTGAGATTTTGAGAGAAAAGTCAGAATTTTAGAGATTTTGAGAGAAAAGTCAGAATTTAGAGATTTTGAGAGAAAAGTCAGAATCTAGAGATTTTGAGAGAAAAGTCAGAATTTAGAGATTTTGAGAGAAAAGTCAGACTTTCGAGCTTTTGAGGGAAAAAGACAGCATTTTGAGATTGAGAAAAAAGACTCAATGGGGTAGAGGAATGTGATAATTTGGTTAGGGATATTGTCAAATATCTGGAACAAACTAACAGAAACCAGGCTGAAGACTTTTCTTTTTGCCGCTGGTTTTAATTGAACTATTGACATCTTACCTTACCTTATCTGACACCGTAACTATTCGTGTTTTATGGTTTCAAGGCTTTCATTGACATGTGTAGTTATGACAATGAACATCTTAGGTCACAGGCACCTCCAACAGTGCAACACAATACAACAGATACAAATAGAAACAGAATATAATAGAAACTGTGCAGAATAGTCGATATACAGTAATTGGAATATTGATATATATATAAGTTGCAAACAGATGAATGTTCTTTCAGAAGTTCAGGTGTTTCTCATTCTTATGGCCTGTGGGATGAAACTGTTTTATTATCTTTGCTTTCTAATGTGTTTTATGCTCTTGATGTCTTTCATTTTTGTAAAGCACTTTGAATTGCCTTGTGTTGAAAAGTGCTTTTTAAATAAACTTGCCTTGCTCTAAGGACGAGGGCTTCGTGGTCACCATCGAGAGCGACGGCAGTGCGGTGGTGACACAAAATGGCGGAGAGCCTTTAGCGTTCGTGTCAGCGGCGGAGGAGGGGTTCGTCCCCCAGATGGAGGTCGCTGAAGGGGGAGAGGATCAGATGGCGATGGAGGCGGGAGAATCAGAAAACGTGGCTCTGATCGCTAACAGTGAACAGCTGGAAGCAGGGGAGACCATGACGTTGATTTCCCGCGGTGCAGAGGAAGGGGACACGATGACGGTGGTGACTCACAGCGGGCAGGCGGGGGCGAGCGAGAGTTTAGCGGTGGTTTCGGCGTGTTTGGCGATGGAGGAGGAGCCTCAAAACGCTGAAGCTACCGTGGGGTTCGTCATAAACGTCGACCCGGACAAAATGAGCCTCTCGGAGGACGTCAAACTTTCTTCTTCCTCCCCGACGACGGCTCCTCAGGTTTTTATTTTATTTTTGTATTCATCTATTCAATGTCATACATGAACATCATACATTTGACATACATCAGACGCAGTCCAGGGGCAGGCATACAAAGCAACAATCCAATTCAATCCAACTTTACTTATATAACAATGATACATTTATTTAGTATAGCACCTTTCACAGAAATATAATTCACAAAGTGCTTCACAAGAAAGAACAACAGTTAAAATGAAGACCACAGCAACATGAATACAATAACAACATGTTAAGGTTAACAAGCTGGGGTGGATGCTGGGGTGGATGCTGGGGTGGATGCTGGGGTGGATGCTGGGGTGGAAGCTGGGGGTGGAAGCTGGGGAGGATGCTGGGGAGGAAGCTGGGGTGGATGCTGGGGAGGAAGAGGAAGCTGGGGTGGATGCTGGGGGTGGAAGCTGGGGGTGGAAGCTGGGGAGGATGCTGGGGAGGAAGCTGGGGTGGAAGCTGGGGTTGAAGCTGGGGAGGAAGAGGAAGCTGGGGAGGAAGCTGGGGAGGAAGCTGGGGGTGGAAGCTGGGGTGGAGGGGAGCTGGGGGGAAGCTGGGGTGGATGCTGGGATGGATGCTGGGGTGGAAGCTGGGGAGGAAGCTGGGGAGGAAGCTGGGGTGGAAGCTGGGGAGGAAGCTGGGGTGGAAGCTGGGGTGGAAGCTGGGGTGGAAGCTGGGGTGGAAGCTGGGGTGGAAGCTGGGGTGGTGGGGGGGCAGCAAGCAGCAGCGATGTAGAGGTAGCTTCAGCAATAGCAGCAAGCAAAGCATAGAGAGAGATCTGGCAGGTTCACTAGAGCGGCATATTAGGAAATTCTGTTTAGTTGGTTGTATAGCGGCAAGGGGCGTTATGTATGAGTGTAGAGCGTTGGTGTTGGGATCAGGGGAGCACAGGTTCAAAACCCACTGCAGTCAGCATGTCGTTGTGTCCCTGAGACTCTTCGCCCCAAATTGCTCCTGTGGGGATTGCCCACAGCATTGAGTATGTAAGTCGCTTTGGATAAGTGACATGTAATGTAATGAAGGCTCGAGTTGACTGCCTGAAGTAGCTCGCAGGCGTCGTCCCATTTAGACAAAACCAATAGGACAAAAAGAAACTAATGTTAAAGCACGAGACAATCAAAACATACTTATAGCCACAGACTGAAAACCCTCAGACATTACATAAAGGAAAGAAAAATACATTTTGATACTTCAGATTCAATATTTGTAAAATATCAAATTAGTTTTGCTTGCCTTCTTATTCCTAATGTTTTAATAGTGCTAATATATTGTTTAAACTGTTGAAACAAATGTGGTTTGGAGTCAGCCCATTTCTTTTTATGGATATGAAATTTCCATAAAAATACAATTAAAGGTGGGGGAGGTAATTTTGGAGAAACCAGCTCGAGTGCGCTAGAATTTGAAAATACACCTCTTCCTCACAGAGCCCCTCCTCCAACACACACGAACACACACATGACCAATGAGGGCACGAGTTAAGTCTGTGCCCCGATGGAAGGCTGACAGGCAGGTAGGCCATCCAGTTACTTTAGCCGGCTCAGATGATTGGTCGTGCTTCTTACAGCGCCACGGCTTCCACAGATGATATGTTTATTTTTTATTTTTTTGTCAAAGCGCTTCAGATATTCATTGCTATCGGGACGTTAAGAGCATTCCATGGAATATAACAACGAGTGTTTCTGAAGTGAATCACCTACCCCACCTTTAAGTGCACAAAAATACAAAATCTGCGTCCATACTCTCAGCCCTGAAGTCCATGAGAATGTCTTTCTATTCTGGAGTTGGACCTTTTGTCCCGTCTTTCTTCTCATAAAACATTCTACATCATAGCACAATATTCTACAATGCACGCATTTCTAAAATAAATCAACACATACAAAGACAAAAAAAACAGAATAAGACAAGATTAATAGTACAAAAACATTTAAAAATGATAAGAAAACAGATGGTTGAAATCACAACAACAACAACAACACAACAATAAACTCATAACAAGTTTGAGATAAATGTTAGTCATGGTTGACTATAGTAATCTGTGTTGTAATTCAGTTAAAAAAATAAAATGGTGAATCAGTTAGGGTACACCGTTTCAAACTTTCCATGTACGTTCAAAATGGTTGTCCTATAGAATTGTGGAGCCGTCCAAAGCACACTTTATTTTCTCCTTGTGTAGAAACTTCTTAAGCTCCGTCACCCACTGGACACGAGTGGCAGACGCCTCCTGCTTCCACTTCATAAGTACACGTCGCCTAGCCATTAGGGATGCAGTGTCTTCTGAGCTGGATATATTGTGTGTAACATTTAAAAAGGAACCTGCTTAACTTAATTCGGCGCCTCCTCAGGTGGAAGAAGCAGCAGCGCCGCCGACTCCGCAGAAACGAAAGAGAGGACGTCCGGCTAAAGTGAAGAAGGAGGAGGTGTTGGAGGAGGTGGAGGAGGTGGCGCCGCTGGAGGAGGAAGATACGCTGGAGGACGATGAGAACAACGGAGAGAAAGTGGAGTCAGACGAGCCCACCAGGAGGAGGCTGAGGCAGCGCTCCATCGCTGAGGGGGGGCTACGCTCGACTACACATGGGCCTGGAGGAGGAGGAGGAGGGGAAGAAAGCCTCCACACCCCCACGGCCCACAACCCCAAAGGTACAGAAGGGCCCTATTCTGCTTTTTGGGGTTTTTCCTTTTTCTATAGGTCTGAGTAAAACCTGGATCCCCACAGCCATAACGGTACGTATTCATTTAGTATTGAACAAATACGTTTTTGGTGCAGTCGTCGACAGGGGCCCATGTAAAAAAAAATGGCATTGACCGGTTCACGCAGTCTTCAAAGTAACCAAGCAACCTAAATTAATTTGTAATTTGTCTGTCCAATGACCTTGCTCCCTTTCATGACATGTGATACCTTGCTTGACGAGTAAAACGTTTAATCAACCTATACTGTAGCTGCAGCAGCAAGTTCGGCAGCATTATAAAAAATGTAATAGCTTGCATTTATGATGTACAGCAAACCAAAGCACAAGAGCAGCGCTCAAAAGAGAAAGGACCAGAGAGAACAAGGAGATGTAACAGCTCGACTGACAAAAATAGACAGTTTCTTTTGTCATATATCGTTCTCGAAATCGAGCGCTAACGTTAGCAATGTTGACGTGCAGCGGGAGCCGGAGGCTAACGATAGCTCAACTGCCTCACCACCATCATTGCCATCTAGCTCCACAAGTGAAGCTGTATCCGTGCGACCTTCTTCTCCAGCCAGCCAGGAGGAGAGGCTGGATGTGGCTGTGCCCGGCGGTGGTCCAACAGTTCCCCCAAGGGCCCCATCCGATAGGGGACTCTATGGCGCTATTGAGACCCCCGACGCCAAGATCAAAAGCTATATTATAGCAACCGGTGTATGTAGGCCTACCGGCCCATTCCCCAGAGACAAACATCCAGGAAACCGGTTTAATCCTCTTCTTAGTTCGCTGAGCTGTTGTCAGGCTGTGGTGGTCTGAGGCCAGGGCAGGCTGTTGTTGATAGCCTATACATGTGGCGCTTCTGAGTGGTTGTGTATGTCTGTGTGTGTGTGTGTGTGTGAGCGCATCAGCGTGCGCTTATGTTTGGGGGGGGCAAAACAATATTTGCACCGGGGCCAATCACAACCTTGTTACGCCACTGCATATCACACAATGAGAAAACAAAAAATGAATGTTCCCTTTCCTGTAGTGTGTTATATAGGTTTCAGTGCATGTTAATGGGAGACGTGGGGGAGGGAGGGAGGCGTGGGGAGAGGGAGGGGAGGCGTGGGGGAGGAGTGGGGAGGCGGGGCCATTTCATCGTTATCAGGAAATGATCGTATAGGCCCAGGGCGTACACACGGAGCCGTTTGCCCCCAGAGCGTTCCGTTAGCAGATCTATCCACCTTGGGACCCGTTATCGTTTGCGGGATCCGTTTCCGCGTTTCCGCGTCGGCCTCGTGTGAACGAACGGGCTATACGCGAGAGGAAAGTAGCAGATACGACCCGCTTTGTCCTCGTGTAAACGGCCCCTAGAAGCCCTGCATTATGTTGAGAAACCTGGTGTTGTCTACAGTTGGGGCGAATTACGTTTTGTTTCGGGTCCTAAAACCCATTTTGGTCTGATGCAAAACAGCTAGATCGGCATTTAGCCTTAGGACCAATGTTGGAATTTAAAATGAAAGAAGTCTCGTGTTTGGCCTGAAAGCAAATTGGTTTGGAAAGTTTTCAAACAGCCAAAACATACCATTTAATTGTTTTAATGAATCGTTTTGGCGTTTTAATCTCCTGAGTGCTACTGGTAGAGCGGGGGGGGGAATTAAATATCATCCTTTCTACAGGGGGTCCGCGGGGTCTTAAAAAGTATTAAAAGTTGATAAATCAATGTAGCGAAAATGAAGGCTATCAAAAAATATTAAACGGCATTTTCCAAGGTGTTACATTTTGTATCTTGTGTTCAATAAGTATCTAAATGTGTCCAGAGAGGTTGTGTTCTGCAGTCTGCCTGAATGTAGTCATGGCGTAGGTGTGTAGAGTGATTCTGTGGAGTTTATTGATGGCATCCCGTTGGGTTTGACGTCGTCTGAACAGGACGTCGCGCGCTCACTGCTTGATAGCGCGAGAGGTCCGTTTACGCCGGTTGCTAAGCAACATCGTTATGGGGAAATGCAAGTCTGCGTCCAAATGGTTGGAAGATAAGGAGGAAGGACAATCAATACTGTATATAGTCAATGTGGGGTAAAGTGTGTCGCCAAGGTAACCGGTTAGAACTCCAAGTGGCGATGAGGTCTTAAAATGTATGGGAAGGGTCTTAAAAGGGTTTTACATGTGACTTCAGGATTCCTGCGTAGACCCCGTTTAAAGAAGGTAACGGGTAGATTTATTAACCGTGGTTGTGTTTCCAGGTGGTTTTGAGGCCCGGGAAGAGAGGGAGACCTCCAAAGCACCCGGTGGATCCTCAGCAGGATGAAGGAGCTCAGTGTGTGTCTGAGGAGGGGGCGGAGCCACAGGCCAGCGCCACGGAGAGCGAGACGGCGACCCGAGAGCCAATCACAGAGGAGGCCGGGGAGAAGGAGGCGGAGCCAGAGGGCGTGGGGGCGAAGCCGGAGCAGAAAGCAGCTGACGGAGAGCACAGCTGCTCCGAGTGCGGCGCGTCGTTCCAGAGACGCTACGCCCTCATCATGCACACGCTCAAACACGAGAAGGCCCGCGGGTACAAGTGCAGCGTGAGTACTTTAGGAGGAGTACTACGGTTTTTAATTAAATTATGACTGATTTTATTTAAAGGTCACCTATCATGCTATTTTTAGGCAATAGCACAGGTCTCAGATATATACAAATATTAAAAAACATGTCTATGAAGTGTTTTGCTCAAAACACCAAACAGATCATTCTAGCCATGCCTCATATCCCTCTGTTTCACTTCCTGTTTCTAAAGTGCTGATTTGGGGTATAAAGCTTTAAAAAAATTAAATTGATTAATAAAAAAGGAGGGGTCTGAGCTCATGGGGGACCCGGCAGCTACTGTCTAAACTAAATGCTGCGGTGATGAAACGCCATATCATGGATTATCGCCCAGGAGTTCAACATTTTTAATCTCAATCAGATCCGATCAGATTTTGAAATCCCATTTTGTGATCCAGGATCAGTCGGCCAAATGTTGTCCCTGGAGTTCAAAGAAATTCAGGATAGGATCACCCTGATCCAGATTACGACTTTTCAAGATGACTAGATCCTGAATATCAGTGCTTTAATCCTACCGAGCGCCATCTAGTGGACATGAAAAATACTACATGGAAGACAAGAGGCCACGTTGCAGAGACGTATATAATGTCTAATTATATATTTTTAATTGAAAGGTGATGACGGATGATGGACTTTTTTTTTGTTGAAGATATTTTTACTTTAATCTAAATTCCATTTGTGATTTATGTCATCGACATTTGGTTGAAAACAAAACGTGAGCAAAAATGGAAAAAATACAATGTATTTTGCATGAAGGCTAAAAATTGTGTATTATTTCAGTTAACAAACTTTGCCATCTAATTTTAAATTGAAACATATTTTAAAATAAATTGTTCAGTACATGATGCTCTGGAAACCCAGCCCTCTGGTGGGATCAGGATAACCCAGTTTTTCGGGTTGTCGGTTTGAACTACCCGTTTTGAAGATTTGATCCGGATTAAAGCTTGGATTGGATTTCCTGATCTGATCGGATACCAAAGTGATCCCAATCCTGTGTTTTGGTTTTGAACTCTCCAAAATCCAAATCTGATCCGACCAGATGGGGATTAAAAGTTTTGAACTCCTGGGCCCTGGTCGTATCGGACGCAAATCTGGATCAGCTCCGTTGTTCCCCCGTTTTTAGAGATTTGGGTACGGAGGAAAAGAGAGAGGGTTTTATTTCCTGACGCTGCGTGAGTTCCCCGACGCACCGGGGACACATTATGTAGAGACATCAAAAAGTGCATTTTGAATGATAGGTCCCCTTTAATATTCTACTAGTTATATAATTAGATAGCAATATTTCGATGTTTTTTTTGATTATATCATTAATCTTTTTTATCTTAAGTTATTCTTTAATCTAATTATTATTATTATATTATTATTTGTAATATACATTTTACTTTAACTTCTAATGTTTGTATAAATATATTTTTTATATTTTATTGAACATTTTACCTACACCTTTTCTGCTTATATAAATATTTCTTTATTTTATTTTATCTAAAAATGTACTTTTTTCTTTCCTTCTATTTTATAGATTTTTTTTCTTTTTTGAAAATATTTATTAATATTTATTTAGTTTGATTATGGGATGTAAACATGTTGTTGTGTCTCCCGTAGTTGTGCAGTAAGGAGTTCCAGTACGCCGCCTCTCTGCGCGCTCACCTGGCCCGACACAAGCAGCAGAGCAGCCAGCGCGCTCCGGTCATAAAGCCCCCCGTGGAGCCCCCTGCGGAGAGGGGGGGGGGCGACAGCGACCTGGAGGACAAGACCCAGAGTCCCAACACCAAGAGGGAGTTCGTGTGCGACATCTGTGGGAAGACCCTCCCCAAACTGTACTCGCTGAGGATCCACATGTTGAACCACACCGGCGTCCGACCGCATTCCTGCAAGGTGTGCGGGAAGACGTTCGCCCACAAGCACAGCCTGAAGATGCACCGCACGCTGCACGACGTCACCAAGCAGTTCCAGTGCGAGTTCTGCATGAAGTCCTTCGTCAGCAAGAGGAGCATGGAGGAGCACACCAGCCTGCACACAGGTCAGCGTTCACGATACGACTCCATTGGTCAGCTGCAGTCTGCAGTGAGACTTGCATCACAGCAGCTCTATGTGTAACATCGACCGACCAATATCAAGACAAACATTTAACATAGTGAGAGAAACCCGTCGGCGTGATCTGGATTCAGCTCTGTGTTTACTGCGTATATATATTATTTATAAATTATTTCCCAACACTGTGAGGTCATTCAAACAATCCCTCATCCTCTCACCCCTCGCCCTCATTCCATCCACGTAGCTGAGCACTTCCTTACTTGCTTGTAAAGCGATTTGAGCACCAGGAAAAGCGCTATACAAATAACGTGTATTCTTATTATTAACATATCAGCAGAAATATGAGATGGTTTCAGTTTCATTCGTCCAAGTTGTGAGATCTCTGTCTCGACATTGTCTCCTGGAAAATCACTTAAAAACGAAGTTTAATAAAACGTTTTTTTTGGTGTTGATATTACACTGCATTTAGCCGACGCTTTTATCCAAAGCGACTTACAATAAGTGCGTTCGACCAACAAGACACAACCTTGAAGAAAACGGAATCATAAAGTACATCAGGTTTCACAGAGCCAAGTATTTCAAGTGCTACTCAACTGGCTTTAGAGGAGCCAGTCCTTTATTAGTATATAAGTGCTTTGTTAGTAATTCTATCGCTCGAAGTGGAGTCGAAAGAGATGAGTTTTCAGTCTGGAAGGTGTGTGAGCTTTCTGCTGTCCTGATGTCAATGGGAGCTCATTCCACCATCTTGGAGCCAGGATAGCAAACCCACGTGTTTCTGCTGATGGGAACTTGGGTCCCCCTCGCAGCGAGGGTGCAGCGAGCCGTTTGGCTGATGCAGAGCGGAGTGCACGCGCTGGGGTGTACGGTTTAACCATGTCCTGGATGTAGGAAGGGCCAGATCCATTCGCAGCATGGTACGCAAGCACCAGTGTCTTGAAGTGGATTCTAGCAGTTACCGGAAGCCAGTGGAGGGAGCGGAGGAGCGGCGTGGTGTGGGAACATTTAGGAAGGTTGAAGACCAGACGAGCCGTACATCACATCACATCTCACTTGTTAGACGCTTTTACCCAAAGCAAGTTGCATACATTCAGTTCTGTGAGCAACCCTGAAGGGCGATTTTAGGGGTGAAGTGTCTCGCACAACGACATGCTGACTGCAGCGGGACTTGAACTTGTTTTCGAGGGTCTGAGGACAGAGGGTCTGAGGACAGAGGGTCTGAGGACAGAGGGTCTGAGGACAGAGGGTCTAAGGACAGAGGGTCTGAGGACAGAGGGTCTGAGTACAGAGGGTCTGAGGACAGAGGGTCTGAGGACAGAGGGTCTGAGGATGGAGGGTCTAAGGACAGAGGGTGTCGTATTGTCATACTGATATTCTGTATTACATTACATTTAGAAATAAATACAACACTAAACTGAAAGTATAAAAGTAACAATGTTCTCAACATAAAATCAATCATCGAGACGGCTTTTGGAAACGTGCTGGATGTCCTTAAAAAGGTTTAAAATGTTGTGTGGCGTTTTGAACATCCGTGAAATTGTATTTTGTGTTGTCTCAAGGAAGTGATTCATTTGGAGAGAGAGCCTGAGCTTTGACGAGAAAGGAACACTGAAAAGCAAAGCAACACTTGGATATAATCAAATACTTAGTCATCAAAAAGCCATGCGATGGAACAACCTAAATGTACGGTGAGTAGTTAATTGATTTTAACGAAGCGTTTCCTCCGTCCCGTTTGCCCAGGTGAATCCAAGTACCTGTGCAACACGTGTGGAGCGACGTTCCACCGAGCCTCAGCGCTGAGCAAACACCTGAAGAAACATCAGCCTCGCCCCGACGTGCGGCCCTTCGCCTGCGCACAGTGAGTCTCTCTTCTCTGCGTGAGAGCAGCACGATCACAAAGCGTCCCAACTGCAGCTGTGAGCGGGACGTGGGATGACCCAGAGGAGCCAATAATAATAATAATAACAATAATAATAATAATAATTCCTTACATTTATTAAAGCGCTTTTACATATACACACATTACACATATATCATACATGCAATGGTCAGATACTGTGGACAATACCCGCAGGAGCAAGTTCAGGTGAAGTGTCTTGCCCAAGGACACAGCATCAGGACTGCTTTGGGCAGATGATAGCTACGTGATGAACATGAGGACTCAGCCTCTATGGACAGAGACGTGAAGACACGAGCGCCGCATTTAGAGATGTTGAGAAAAAGACAGAATTTTGAGATTTTTTGAAAAAAGTAATCAATTCAATTCAAAACCTTTATTGATCAGGTGAAATCCCATTGAGATCAATGATCTATTTTTAAACGGAGACCTGCAGCAGTCGGTTCCACAAGAAGACATACAAACATAAACAACAGAACAACAAAAGGACATCATACAGCAAAATGTACAGGCATTACAGTTTACATATCTAACCACATGTACCGGTACCAACAGCATCTGAGTGAGCAGCATCCAACGAGCTTTAAAAACATGTCGTGGTACCAGCTTGGTCATTGTCCATTCTTCTTGCAGACTGGTCCAAGTTAGAGGAGCTGCACATCTAAAAGCTGTCTTCCCTAAGACAGTCCTAGCACTTGGCACATTTAATAAAACCACAGCATGCGATCTCAGGCAGTAAGTACTTTCAATTCGCCGAGAGGTCAGGGAGCAGATATAAGATGGAAGTTCATCCAACATGGCTTTGTGAATGAAAATGTACCAGTGACCGAGCCTCCGTACAGGAAGTGATGGCATACAGGGTACAGTGATGCGTTAGTGCTTTACAGTCTGTCACAAACCTCAGAGCGCTGTGATACGCAGCATCTAACTTGCTCAGCCAATGGGCAGGTGCATTCATATACATCAGATCCCCATAGTCCAGCACAGGTCAAAGGTCACAGAGCCTTTTCCTGGCCTCAAGCGAGAAGCGGGACTTGTTCCTGAAGAAGAACCCGAGCCTAACCCTCAGCTCTCTAAGCAGATTAGTGACCTGAAGTTCAAAAGAGAGACAATCATCAAGCCAGATACCCAGGTGTTTGTAACAGGCAACAACTTCAAGTTTTGTTCCTTGCGTAGTTACAATATCTAAAACGGTAATCATTTTTAGACTTTCGAGAAAAAGACAGAATTTCAAGATTTTAAGAAAAAATACATAATTTTGAGAAATAGTCCAAAAAACAACATTTTGAGAAAAACCTCAGTATTTTGTTCATGCCAGGATGTATGATTACTAGAAGAACCGGCACTCCTCCATCTTGTGACCGTGTGACTCCCTCTCTGGGATATCAGCATGTGAAGGACACTGCTCAGGAACTAGTCTCTGTATGTGATGACTTCCCTTCTGGAGAGGATCACAGACACACGGACCCTGAGGCTGAAGCTCAAGCCAGGGACCAGTGATATGTTCTAACAGCTGTGTATAAAATGTTCTCTGTGGTTCTCCTGCAGCTGCGATAAGAGGTTCTTCGAGGCCAAAGACCTGCAGCAGCACATGAACAAACACATGGGTCTGAAGCCCTTCCAGTGCCAGGTGTGCGGGAAGTGCTACAGCTGGAAGAAGGACTGGTACTCCCACGTGAAGTCGCACAGCGTGGCCGAGCCCTTCAAGTGAGTCCAGCACCACCGAAGAAGAAGACGAAGGAGGAGGGCAGATTTTATTAGAGTAATGTTAACGAGGCGTCTCGGGTTAGGGGTGTCAAGATACCAGACATGTGTAGTTCATAGACGATGACGATTTAGGTCGATTCACACCAGCCGTTTTTAGTCCGGTTGAATCGAACCCCGGTGCGTTTAGCCGCTTGGTTCGTTTGGGTCGGTGTGAGCGCAGTCCGAGACCTCTGAGAAGAGTGAAGCAGAATGAAGTGTTGAACAGTGTCGCGTAAAGTCAAAATGATCCGTCAGCTACATAAAAGTATAGAACACCTGTCGTCGGTGAAACGCCCTCCTGACTGCAGAACGTCTCTCATTATATGTGTTATAATGTTTGTTAACGGACGCTGTCTGACGATATAATCATATGCGCGGGCCGCTAGTGTCTGTTGATCTCCAGACTAACAGCAGCATGAGAATAACCTGCCGAAAGTGCCGATGCTCCATGGCGGAGGCTCCGGGAGAGATTGGCTGGATTTGCGTTTTTACCCCCTTAATGTCTGACCAATGGGTGAACAGCATTTCCGAGCACATGACTTGTGTTTAAAGTAATGTTAACGGCGGTAATAATTTTTTTGAATTAATTGCGTTAAAATATTTAACGCATGCGCAGAATGGCCCGCCCCATACATTCCCACCAGTGGCAGCGCTGGGGTAGGCTACAGCCATACTAAGAAATGGCTTAGGCCCACCATGATGTTAAAGTAAGCAAAATAAAGTCCGCCAACTCGCGCGGAGTCAACGGCACAGACGGCAGTTAGTCAGATTGATTTCAGCAGCCACTCGTCTGGAAATACTGAAGACTAGAAACGGTTTTGAAAACGTTTGTCACATAGTGATCGTCTTCTCAATAGAACATCTTTGATAATGTCTTCTGGCCAATCAGAATCAAGATAACGGCGTGGTGTTGTTGCAGGAAGTCCCGACGGAGAATACTTTTGCGGTAGTACATCTCTATATACGTCGATACAACCTTACGTGTTGATAGAAATCAACAAGTAATTAAATCAGACCCCACGGTGTGATGATTGATAGGTGTGTGGGCTGTCTTTCACTTTGACACGCAGAACAATGTTACAATAAACATAGATACTGTATGTTAAATGGATATATCCGCCTGCTTTCATTTATCTTTCCATTCCCACAACAATATTCATAAAGAAATGGCATATTTTGGACATAGTTCGAATGGTGATTAATCTGATTAATTAATTTGTAAACTGTGATTAATCTGATTAAAAATTGTAATCGTTTGACAGCCCTAGTTTAAAGTTTATAGTCCGTTTGAGTTTAGCCCGAACGCAAACGGTATTAAAGTGTGTGTGTGTGTGTGTGTGTGTGTTCAGGTGTAACGTGTGTGGGAAGGAGTTCTTCGAGAAGGCGTTGTTCCGGCGACACGTGAAGAAAGCCACGCACGGGAAGAAAGGGCGAGTGAAGCAGAACCTGGAGAGAGAGTGTGAGCAGTGCGGCAGGAAGTTCACTCAGCTGAGGGAGTACCGGCGCCACGTCAACAACCACCAGGGTGAGAGCACACCGAAACACGTCTGATTATAAATTCAAAATCTATATATAGTCAATTAACTGAATTAAAACGGACTAAAATACTATGGACTGTTGGAGAAATGGGTATTTTTCTTTACTTTGTTCAAAGTACTGAAAGTGTCTAGTCAGCAAAAAAAACGAATACAAATATCTTGAACTAAATCCATCACTTCCCATCACACTAATGCTCCCTCCCTCCCTCCCTCCCTCCCTCCCAGGTGTGAAGCCCTTCGAGTGCCTTACCTGCGGCGTGGCGTGGGCGGACGCTCGCTCTCTGAAGCGCCACGTCCGCACGCACACCGGCGAGCGCCCGTACGTCTGCCCGATGTGCCAGGAGGCGCACATCGACGCCCGAACGCTGAGGAAGCACATGGCCAAATACCACGGAGACAACCTGCCGGGGAAGATCATGCTGGAGAAGGATACGCTGCAGTTTCACAACCAGGGCACTCAGGTGACCGCCATTCTATATATAGTGACTGCTGTGCTCTATGTCAATGAGGTACTGGAGTACAAATACTTTGTTACTGTACTTAAGTACATTTTTCTGGTATCAGTACTTTACTCCACTACTCATTTTTCTGATCACTTTTTACTTTCTACTTCTCTACTTCTTGAACACAAATACCTGTACTTTCTACTTCTCACATGTTGAACTCAAATACCTGTACCTTCTACTTCTCTCATGTTGAACTCAAATACCTGTACTTTCTACTTCTTACATGTTGAACCCAAATACCTGTACTTTCTACTTCTTACATGTTGAACTCAAATACCTGTACTTTCTACTTCTTACATGTTGAACTCAAATACCTGTACTTTCTACTTCTTACATGTTGAACTCAAATACCTGTACTTTCTACTTCTTACATGTTGAACTCAAATACCTGTACTTTCTACTTCTCACATGTTGAACTCAAATACCTGTACCTTCTACTTCTTACATGTTGAACACAAATACCTGTACTTTCTACTTCTCACATGTTGAACCCAAATACCTGTACTTTCTATTTCTCTCATGTTGAACTCAAATACCTGTACTTTCTACTTCTCTCATGTTGAACTCAAATACCTGTACTTTCTACTTCTCACATGTTGAACTCAAATACCTGTACTTTCTATTTCTCTCATGTTGAACTCAAATACCTGTACTTTCTACTTCTCACATGTTGAACTCAAATACCTGTACTTTCTACTTCTTACATGTTGAACTCAAATACCTGTACTTTCTACTTCTTACATGTTGAACTCAAATACCTGTACTTTCTACTTCTCTCATGTTGAACTCAAATACCTGTACTTTCTACTTCTTACATGTTGAACTCAAATACCTGTACTTTCTACTTCTCACATGTTGAACTCAAATACCTGTACCTTCTACTTCTTACATGTTGAACACAAATACCTGTACTTTCTACTTCTCACATGTTGAACCCAAATACCTGTACTTTCTATTTCTCTCATGTTGAACTCAAATACCTGTACTTTCTACTTCTCTCATGTTGAACTCAAATACCTGTACTTTCTACTTCTCACATGTTGAACTCAAATACCTGTACTTTCTATTCTCTCATGTTGAACTCAAATACCTGTACTTTCTACTTCTCACATGTTGAACTCAAATACCTGTACTTTCTACTTCTCACATGTTGAACTCAAATACCTGTACTTTCTACTTCTCACATGTTGAACCCAAATACCTGTACTTTCTATTCTCTCATGTTGAACTCAAATACCTGTACTTTCTACTTCTCTCATGTTGAACTCAAATACCTGTACTTTCTACTTCTCACATGTTGAACTCAAATACCTGTACTTTCTACTTCTCACATGTTGAACTCAAATACCTGTACTTTCTACTTCTTACATGTTGAACTCAAATACCTGTACTTTCTACTTCTCACATGTTGAACCCAAATACCTGTACTTTCTACTTCTTACATGTTGAACACAAATACCTGTACTTTCTACTTCTCACATGTTGAACCCAAATACCTGTACTTTCTACTTCTCACATGTTGAACTCAAATACCTGTACTTTCTACTTCTTACATGTTGAACTCAAATACCTGTACTTTCTACTTCTTACATGTTGAACTCAAATACCTGTACTTTCTACTTCTCACATGTTGAACTAAAATACCTGTACTTTCTACTTCTTACATGTTGAACTCAAATACCTGTACTTTCTACTTCTCACATGTTGAACTCAAATACCTGTACTTTCTACTTCTCTCATGTTGAACACAAATACCTGTACTTTCTACTTCTCACATGTTGAACTCAAATACCTGTACTTTCTACTTCTTACATGTTGAACTCAAATACCTGTACTTTCTACTTCTTACATGTTGAACTCAAATATCTGTACTTTCTACTTCTCACATGTTGAACCCAAATACCTGTACTTTCTACTTCTCTCATGTTGAACACAAATACCTGTACTTTCTACTTCTCACATGTTGAACACAAATACCTGTACTTTCTACTTCTCACATGTTGAACTCAAATACCTGTACTTTCTACTTCTCACATGTTGAACTCAAATACCTGTACTTTCTACTTCTCACATGTTGAACTCAAATACCTGTACTTTCTACTTCTTACATGTTGAACTCAAATACCTGTACTTTCTACTTCTTACATGTTGAACACAAATACCTGTACTTTCTACTTCTTACATGTTGAACCCAAATACCTGTACTTTCTACTTCTTACATGTTGAACTCAAATACCTGTACTTTCTTCTACTTGAGTAAAGAAGTTTAGTCAGTACTTCTACTTTCACCAGAGTACTTTTAAACACAAGTATCTGTACTTCTACTTGAGTAAAAGATGTGTGTACTTTTGCCATCTCTTGGTATACACATATTTGTATACATATCTTTCTATATATTTGTTTGTGTATTCGGGATTGTGGGAAACAGTATTTGGAGCTCTCTGTCTGTACACACGACCTGAAAGATTGACATTAAAGTTGACGTTGCCCTTCAGGTGGAGCACGCCGTCAGCATCCTGGCCTCCGAGCTGCCTCCAGAGCTGAGGCCGGCCCGGCAGCCGCCTGCCGAGGAGATCGAGACGGTGCTGATCACGGAGGAGACGGTGGAGGCGGTGCAGGCGGTGACGGACGGGTCGTTATCCACGCTGTCGGATCAGGGCATCATGCAGGTGGTGAACTACGTCCTCTCTCAGCAGGGGCTCACAGACCCCAAGCTGGAGGAGGAGGAGGAGGAGGAGGAGGAGGAGGAGGAGGGAAGGGAGGAGGAGGAGGAGGAGGGAGAAGTGGGAGAGGTGATCGAGACGATGGAGGTGGAGGTGGCTCATGTGGCGGAGGAGGAGGAGTAACTGAATGGACTGAATGTAAAATGTAAAAAGATTAATATTTTTGTAAATATGTTGAGGAAAGACTGTTCGTGACGTTTGGCACTCAGAAGGAATAAAGGGTAGAGATGAAAACACTCGGCTGACTTTCTTTCATCTTGTGTTGCTGACGTAGAACACTTGCTTTTACTTTTCTACTCCCCCTAGTGTTGACTCGAGGAAAAGCAGACGGAACAATTCCACTCGAGCTGAAACGATTAGTCCACCGTCAGAAAAATAATCTGCCACTATTTTGATAATTACAACAACATTTGGGATGAAAAGCTGGAGGTGGGGGAGGCGGAGCTACTGCATTAATACAGTGTGTGTGTGTGTGTGTGTGTGTGTGTGTGTGTGTTACCTCACCTCACTACGACCAGGAAGTGATAACCGGAAAAGCATGACATGGGACCTTTAAAGTTTGGAAAATACTTAATTTTCAAGGCGCAAAATATACTTGATATACTCTTTGAAATGTATTGATAATATTCATGATATATGGCTTAGTGAAATACTTGATTCTGATTGGTCAATTGGGACATTTCGGAGAGGAGTAAGAGGTGCACAAGTTGTAATGCTATCAGTTAATAAGAAATAAGTAAACGTTTAGACAGTTGAAATGCTTAGTTTCCACCCTAGTCTTCAGTTGCTTCTGGTTCTCTACTCCCCCTAGTGTTGACTCGAGGAGAAGCAGACGGACACATTTCACTGGAACTGAAACAATTAGTCCGTCAGAAAAATAATCTGCCACTATTTTGATAATTACAACAACATTTGGGATAAAAAAACTGTCTGGAAAATACATAATATTCAAGGTGCAGAATATACTTGATATACTCTTTGAAATGTATTGATATTTATATACATGGCTTAGTTGAATACTCGATTCTGATTGGTCAATTCTGACATTTTGGAGGTACATTTGATAGTAGTACAGACCGATGTTCAGCACTATAATGACTAAGGATGATGAACAGAGAGAAAGAAGTTAAAAGACAGCATTGGCCTCAGATACCAGTATTACATGTATTAATAAAATAAGACTATTGACTGATTGCTCTATAAAGGAACTTTGTACACTTTAATTCTTGCAATTGCATTATTATATATACTTTACAACAGTTATTTAGAAATAAGTCAACACTTATCCATTTTAAATGCTTAGTTTAGACCCTAATAATCTAAATTCAATGCAGTATTTTCACACTTGCAATTGCATTATTTTATCAACACTTTTAAATTAGATGGGGCTTAAAGAGTAGAATTATTTCACGTAGAAACCTTAAAGGTCACCTATCGTGCTATTTTTAGGCAATAGCGTAGGTCTCAGATAGAAATATATAAAAGACATGTCTATGAAGTGTTTTGCTCAAAACACCAAACAGATCATTCTAGCCATGCCTCATGTCCCTCTGTTTCACTTCCTGTTTCTAAAAGTGCTGATTTGGGGATAAAGCTTTAAAGAGGAGGGGTCTGAGCTCACGCGGGACCCGGCAGCTACCGTCTAAACTAAATGCTGCCGTGATGAAACGCCATATCATGGATCATCAAGGATCCTCTCTGAAACAGTCTGGAGCTCAAAGGCTTTCTCTCTTGCCGGTTAGAGTTCCTTTTTGCTTCCTGCTTCTTCACACACATGGGCCCTTTCTCATTTCATCAAATCCCCCTCCTCGGTCCTCCGGTAGTGACCCGGAAATGAATTTCAGCGCGCCATGTTGAAGGACATCTAATTTCTCTAAATGCACTTCGAGGACCGAGGATCGAGGAGCTCTAACCGAGGATACACTGATGGGTCCTCCACGGCTCCTTCGCGGATGCATTTCCGCCAATAGAGATGTGACGCACGGCCGGACTTATCTCAGCCAATCACAGCTCTGCATGCATCCCCTGGATATTATTTTATTAACTGCTTTCATCGAGAACAGCTGTGAGGTCCGTGCAGAAAGCAGAGCTGTGTATAATATATATCACTCAGTAGAACAGGCCTACTCTCTTTATCTGCTTTAGTTTAGTAGATATCTACAAACAAAGAGTCCATCTTTTTCTAAGACCATTTAGTGCTTCACAATAAAATACACAACGGCTGTAGCCTGTTAGCTGTAGGTGCGTGCGTGTGTGGTACAGTGTGTGTGGTGTAGGTGTGTGTGTGGTACAGTGTGTGCGTGTGGTACAGTGTGTGCGTAGATGCAGCGGACAGACAGGTCTCAGTTGGTGTGGTGTCCTCTGCTTACTTTTAATTCTTGTAAATACAACTTTTGGCCCGTCATTTATTTTCCTCATTGTAGCGACCAGAGGGGATATCCAGTCTCTGATAGTGTTACGTTATTATGAGAGTGCTCCGTTTGATTCTGAAATTGTATATATTTATATATTTATATGTGTGTGTGTGCGTGTCCGCATCTGTAGCCTGTTATCGTCTCATTATAGCGCACTGTGAATGAATCAAAGTAAATATATAGTCATCATGAACACATCTGTCCGTCAGACAGAGGCTGCTGTGCCTCCTGTCATCATTAATGGACGTCGCTTTAAGATGACCGCTCAGAGGAGAGGAGTTCTCATTTCTCTAACCGCCTGCTGCTTCCCCGCCTCTCTCCTCGGTTCCCCTCCTCGGCTCCTCCGCTCGCATTTCCTGTGGGCGGGACTAAGTATCGAGGATAGAGGATAGGAGTTAGAGAAATGAGAAAGGGCCATGCTCGCCAGCACAAGTTAGCTCTGAGTGCTAGCGATGCTAATGTCAACAACGACCATATTACGTCCAAAGCAGTCGGGCATTGTTTCTGATAGCAACGTTTCTGATTGGCCCGTGGGTCCACATTTCAGATGTTACGTCGTATCGGACGCACATCTGGATCAGCTCCGTTGTTCCCCGTTTTTAGAGATGTGGGTACGGAGGGAAAGAGAGGGTTTATTTTCTGACGCTGCGTGAGTTCCCCGACGCACCGGGGACACATGGTGATGTAGAGAAGACATCAACAAGTGCATTTTGCATGATACGTCCCCTTGATTAATGAATTAAGGTATAGGCGTAGAAGTTGTAATGCTAACAGATATTAAGAAATAAGTCGACATTTAGACATTTTAAAAACCTTTAGACCCGAATAATCTAAAATCTGAACCTTTGAAACCACAAAAAGGAATATTTACAAGTTGAAATAAATTGACAAGATGGAGTTTCGACATGCGATACAGCAAGTATGGATATTTATTTCAGATTTATATCAAAATACCCGTGGTATATTGCATCATATTTACAAAACATTGTACAAAAACATGAAAAAAACGCTCTGCTTTTTCTAATAACGCTGGCTACTGAGACAAAGGGCTGGTGACGGAGAATCAATACAAACGTTGTTCTTACTGAGTTATATTCACATCATTATGCTTGATTACTTTTTTTAGAAAGGGAGACTTTATATAAAAAAAAAGGAACTATACAAATATATATACATCTATCAGGTGTTGGCCAGTTATCAAATGAAATGAACCCCAAAACATGGCTCATACGTAGACAAACAACCGATTTAATCCACTTGCATTAAATCAGGCGGAAACACAGCAGGACATCAGTCATAGTAAAAACACTGGGTCAAGAGCATACACGCCTATAAGTGGCTACATCTGTCTCTTTAACACATACTTCACAAACAGCTGATCTCACGTAAAAATATAATAGCAAAATATAGAAGCAGAAACACGAAATCGCCCATCAATTGACATAATACTTCTGACAGGAAACGTTTTGAAATGTTTACAATCAATGCTGACTTAAAATGAAAACCAGTGTCGAACCTGCATAACCAGAAACAATACAAATACACGCTGCGGAAAGAAAGCCCTTATAAATCCCCTCTAATGCCAGTTTGGTTTCCAGTCAAGCTCTTAAACGGGAATGAATCATACAAAGAAAATGAAGCTTGAAGAAAATCCTCAGCATTTCTTAAGTGCTCTCAAGAAATTAGAACATAATAAAATGCACCTCTCGCTCGACGCCGCGTGTCGCTTTCCTCGGCGATTTGACGAGAACAAAAATGCAAAGTAAGTGCACTTTTATGTGAATGTGATTTGTGTTCCTCCGCAGGTTTTCGTTGCACTAAGAGTGGTGCAGGAATGAATCCTAAAACACAGAAGTTAGTCAGCATTTGTGGGTTCCCTCGTCTTGAAGTTTTTTCGATTTTACATGCCTGAAATAAAATCTGTGGTAAACACAAGCTGTAGATGTTTTCTACGCCATCGGTTGATATCCCTCTGGCGAGTGTATGAAGCTTTTTGTGTGTCTTAAATGGCCGTGCTAACAAGTGGCTAACGAGAATGTCATTATGCCAAACATTTTAACAAGTAAACATTGTGTTTGTGTGTAGCAAATTCCTTTTATGTGTAAACGTACCTGGCAATAAACTTGTTTCTGATTAGCCGCCGTTAGCTTAGCCGCCAAGTCATGCTACCGCGCTGTAGCTACTTGATAGCCTAACTTTACCTTTGCAAAAAGTATAAAAGTGGTGTGAATCAGTGTGGATTATCCAGCTGAACAAAGCGTACACACAGCCGGGGGTTTGCCACAGAGATTATTCTCTCGGGGATAATCCAATTGGCGAGGGAACCAGTTTAGAGCCTAGAGAATCACGTCATCCCTGCACCACTCTGACCCAGAGAAATGTTCGTACAGCAGGCGTGAAATGACAGACGTGGGGTTGGTGAGATTTGGGGGTGAGATTTGGGGGTGAGATTTGAACGCCTCACTCCCCCTCCTCCTTGATTCGTTGCTGTTTGTTGCGGCGGGAGTCCAGGTCGAAGGAGAAGTCGGACCACTCGTCGCGCGGCGGGAAGCTGATGGTCTGCCGGAGGGTGAAGCGCACGGCGTCGATCACGCGCTCGCCTCGGGCCTCGGAGGAGCCCATGCTGACGGTGGACGCCCCGCTGGTGGTGCGCACTATGTGAGAAGTCCATGGCCTGCCGGTGCTCCATGATGCCCTTCCAGATGGAGTGCTGGTACTCGGCGGGAATCTTCATCCGGGACAGGTCCTATTGGTCGACACACAGGGGAGATTTAGTATGCGTAGTGGGAGGGTGGGATTCTATCTTCTGTATCTTCTGCTTTTAACCCATCAAATGACTGCTGTTGGATAGGCAGGGGCTCACCTCCATGTTATAGTTCTCAATCTGGTAGATGTTGCTTAAGCCTTGTGCTGTGAAGTAGTCCAGGCAGCCTGCGCAGCCCAGCCGAATAAGGAAGCTGCGGAGAGAGAGAGGGGGGGGTTACAATGTGATCAGAGAATAACCGGACACGGCACCCTTCAACTTGTTATACTTAATGCTTCGTCTTAAACACGTTATTATGTGTTGTATTTGTTCCCTGTACAGCACCTTGGTCAACTGAGGGTGTTTTGAATGACACGTCTTATAGGATAGGATGTCATGAAAAGTTGAATGAAATATATGAAAATGAACAGTAAGTCGAGCAGACATCAAAAAAGTTATTTAAAAAACAACTAAAACATACATTACAAGTTGTTATCGTAAAGGATGTAATAAAAATGTCAAAAATATTATATTCATAGTTGCTATGGAAACGCTATCTCATTTCAAAATCATTAAATAAAGTGGAATACAATATCCCAGTGTGTATGTTATAAAAAAGTAATACAAAAAACGTGAAATACAGTTTGTATAGAATGGTGAAGAAATGTACACAACAGTTTGATAAAGACTTTCTAAAACAGTCGTAGAAAGATATTTGTAATGCCCGATGAAGATCTGACTGATGGAAACACTGCACGAGGATAAGACTGTGCCAAATATACTATTGGATTCAAGCCGATATACACTTATACAAGTAAGCATACTGTTTATTTCAACGGGCAACAAGTCGCTGAAAGTATACGTTGGAGGTGCGTACTTTTCCACGTCCACAGATTACAAGGTAAATACACATCTGAGACAAAAGGAGACGGGCGTCCTCTCCGTGCTTTGTGCGTCTTACTACGTGAGTTATGAATGCAATGTGTCCGCTGTGGTTTGCTGAGGTACCTGGCGATGCTGCTGTCCATGGGGTAGGGAGGAGGGGGGGGTGCAGTGGGAGGAGGGCACCAGGGGCATCTGAGCCTGCAGGGCGTGGGTGGGGCTCAGTGAACTCAAGTCGTTCATGGGGAGGTGAGAGCCCATCATGGGAGTCACTGCAGAGACAAAAGGAGCCGCTTTACTCTGACTGCTCCGAGGCTTTCCTCCCCCTCTCTCCCCCCTCTCTCCACACCCCCCTCTCTGCTTGTGTGGAGGGGTTTCTCAAATAGAGCGGTGCAGGGATGACGTGTTTGTCGTCCCAACCTAAAGTTAGCTTCTCTGTGTTTCCCTCGACAAACAGCCAATGGGATTTGGGCAGAAAATAGGATCTGTGGCTCGTGTTCACGACGTTCTCCCTCTCGTGGTCCCCATAGTAACACTACTTCCTAAGTGCACATGTAACTGCTAAGAGTAAAAAGCTAACGCTGGGCTATCCCATATTTATATATATATATACATATATATATATTTATATATATATATACATATATATATATTTATATATATATACATATATATATATTTATATATATTTATATATATATATATATATACATATATATATATTTATATTATTTTATATATATATATATTTATATATATATACATATATATATATTTATATTATTTTATATATTTATATATATATATATATGTATATATATATATTTATATATATATATACATATATATATATTTATATTATTTTATATATATATATATTTATATTATATATATATATATATATTTATATATATATATAAATATTTGTACTTTTGATGCTATTTTATTTCTATTTCAGAAATATTTTGGACTGTTTATTTCTAGTGTCTTAATTCTTCTTATGTTGATGCAACGCAAACATTTCTCAATAAAATACCTCTCTCTCTCTCTCTCTCTCTCTCTCTCTCTCTCTCTCTCTCTCTCTCTCTCTCTCTCTCTCTCTCTCTCTCTCTCTCTCTCTCTCTCTCTCTCTCTCTCTCTCTCTCCTCTCTCTCTCTCTCTCTCTCTCTCTCTCCTCTCTCTCTCTCCTCCTCCTCCTCTCTCTATCCATCCATCTATAAAATAACTACATCACAGTCTCGTGACTTCATCGCTAAGCTAAAGGCGGCTAACGTTCAGTTTAGTTAAAGTCTCATTCAGACGTTTCTTAGCAACTGTTGTTTTTAAGACACACAGCAGCTTTGGGTATCATATTTAATGTCGTACAACAAAACGTCGACATCTCTTCAGCTTTGTGTTAACCACAGATCTTATTTCAGACTTCTCACCATTCAGAGAACCATTGGCTTCGAGACGAGGGAACAGGAAGTGCTAAGGACTCATTCCTGCACCACTCTGTTCACTTTTGAGTTAGAAGCAGTTTGGAACTGTTCCACATTACCCATAATGCGTCACATCAACAGGTCCTGCAGTCTCACAGGGATCACATTCATTTTAGAGGGAGGGGGGCAAGAGGCGTTCAGGTGCTTTATAACAATAATAGGGAGAGACCAGAGGTGGAGGAAGTATTCAGAGCCTGTACTAAATAAATAGTTTCAATCCCACACCGTACAAATACTCAGTTACAAGTAAAAGTCAATACTTAAGTAAATATAGTCAGCAACATGTATGTAGCCAAAAAATACACAAAACATGACTCCAATGTCTAAAGAAGCGAATTAATGTTCTCTCAAAAAGATTGTATACACTTGTGCTACTTGAATACATATAGATAACAAGGCATCATTCCTTTTTTGTAAAGTAAACATAATAACAATATTGTGCTGTAATGTTAGTGGAGTAAAAGAAGACGTTTACAGATCCGTTACTCGAGTAAAAGTACGACTAAAAGCCCTACATTTAAACCCTCACTGCGGTAGAAGTACAATAAATCAGCTCGACATTAACTACAATATTAAAAAGACTTGTATGTATTTTTTTTCGTGATAATACTCCAAAATACTGTGAAGAGTAGATTTCTACATATTGATTACAACTTTTTGAGTTCCCACTTACTGTCGGTGAGCAAGCTGTTAGCTGCCTACTCAAATACATATCAATAACAAAGCATCCCTTATTTGTAAAGAAAAAATACGAATTTTAGTGGGGTATTATATAAGAATATAAGTACGACTAAAAGCCCTACATTTAAACCCTCACTGCGGTAGAAGTACAATACATTGGCTTGACTACAATACTAAAAAGACTTGCTTGTATTGGTCCATGATAAGAATTGGAATATTGATATATGTGAGTTGCGAACAGATGGATGTTCCTTCAGAGGTTCAGGTCTCAGTCCGACGGGCCCTTCTACATGTATTAAAAGCAGGTATTGCGTTGAACTTACTGTCGGTGAGACCCCCGCCCATCCCAGAGGGGGTGAGGGTGTTCCTCTGCTGCGGGTTGATCAGCTGACTGACGGACGGCAGCTTGTTCATTTTCCCCGTGGGGGGGGGAGCAGGAGCCGTACGACTGCTGCGAGGGCATGGAGGTCCTGGAAGGAGAGTAAGAACAATCACATTCATAAACATTGTTAATATTTTATTTATGTTTAATTTATTTATTAAGGAGTGCAGATTTAACAATGAAAATATTTCTGAACAAATACCGTGATATTATAGCCTGGTCTTTAAATCACTTTTAAAAAACGACTTATAGAATTGCTTTCTCGTGATTTTATTTAAAGGTCACCTATCATGCTATCTTTAGGCAATAGCATAGAACTCAGATATATACAAATATACTCTAGCCACGCCTCATACCCCTCTCTCTCACTTCCTGTTTCAAAAGGGCTGATTTGGGGAATAAAGCTTCAAACTAAAAGAGGAGGGGTCTGAGCTCATGCGGACCGGCAGCTACCGTCTAAACCAGTGATTCTCAAATGGGAGTACGCGGACCCCTGGGGGTACGTTGGGGTACTGCAGGGGGTACGTGAGAAAAAAGTAAAGTAAGTTAAATAGAAAACACCATTTGATATAAAACATTCCTCGAACCACCAAGGGGTTCCTCTAAACATGTCAAATGTGTGTATTGTATTTTATAGTTTTTCACAATAACATATGACTTAAATTATCAAGTGAAGTTATTTTTTTCATGCATCAAATGAAATATCCTTAGTTTGTTGTAATGCACTTCACTATATTGTAATTATTTATATAGGCTTTTTCGATCAAAAATGTTCGGGATCGGCCAGGGGGTACTTGGCTGAGAAAATGTTTCAAAGGGGGAACATTACTGAAATAAAGACCCGGCAGCTACCGTCTAAACTAAACGCTGCCGTGATGAAACTCCATATCATGGATCATCAAGGATCTGAAACAGTCTGGAGCTCAAAGGCTTTCTCTCTTGCCGGTTACACCACAAGGTGAGTTCCTTTCTACTTCCTGCTTCTTCACACACATGCTCTTCAGTACAGGTTAGCTCTGAGTGTTAGCGATGCTAATGTGAACACCGACCATATATTGTCCAAAACAGTCGGCATTGTTTCTGATAGCAACGTTTCTGATTGGCCCGTGGGTCCACATTTCAGATGTGACGTCATATCGGACGCAAATCTGGATCAGCTCCGTTGTTCCCCGTTTTTAGAGATTTGGGTACGGAGGAAAAGAGAGGGTTTTATTTCCTGAAGCTGCGAGAGTTCCCCGACGCACCGGGGACACATGTTGATGTAGAGAAGACATCAAAGTGCATTTTGCATGATACGTCCCCTTTAAGTCTATTTTGTTCTGTCTTTGGTTATTTGCTGTTTTTTTTGTTAATTTAATTCTCTGTGTTTTAATGTGAAAGCAGTGTAACTCTTCTTGAAAGCTGTATACATATATTTTAAAATATTTCATTACCAATATTTTACGATTGACTATTGTGTTTTTATAAAATACTTACATTGCATTTGAATTAAAATAAAGATACATTATAATACTCTGTCATTTTACTGTAATGCAGCCTTTAAAACAACATGATAAATATAATTACTGAAGTGTCAGTCGAATAAGATTTCTTTAGTCCGCCTTACATTTAAAGAGGACCTATCATTCTATATTGGAAATATATATTGTAGGGCTATACCTATATATATATATATATATTTATATATATATTTCAAAATACCAAACAGTTCCCCCGTTGTAGCCACGCCTCATTCTGCTCAAACCCCTCTTCTGCAGCCCTGTTAGAGAAACGCGGATTTTGGGTCCTTAGCTTGAAAAAAAAGAGGAGGCGGAGCTAATGCCTGATCAGAATTCTACCGGAGATAAAGTTAAATTCTGCTGTGATAAAACGCCATCCTGCTCTAAACCACATCAAGGATTATTTCTGAAACAGTATGGAGCTCAAATTCTTTTTCTCTTGGGGTTTATCACAAGGTGAGTTCCTTTCTTTATTTCCTGCTTTTTAAACACATGCTCTCCAGCACAGGTTAGCTCCGAGTGTTAGCGAGGCGTGCTAATGTAAACAAAGACCAGATTACGTCCAAAACACGTCAGGCATTGTTTCTGATAGTGCTGTGGGTCCGCCATCCGATTTGACGTCATATCGGCAGCAAATCTGTATCCGCTCGTTGTACCCGTTTTTAAAAGATTTGGGTACGGAGGAAAAGAGAGGGTTTTATTTGCTGACGCTGCGTGAGTTCCCCGACGCACCGGGGACACATGGTGATGTATAAAAGTGCATTTTGCATGATCGGTCCCCTTTGAGTATATAACTGTAACTAAATACAGATGTTCCTCCTCGTACTGCCCACACAGCTCAGTGATGAAACAGCAGGGCCGTAAAAGACAGGACAGAGTTCAAGCACCAAAAAAGCTATTTATTATAATCTGACAGACAAAAGTGCAGCAGCCAAAACAATAACATCTGTTTCAAACAGAATCACATCTTAACGAGGAAAAAACAAAACAAATAACTGACCTGCAGTGACTTTAAAAAACATGACCAGCATTAGCAAAAATAATAAAGTCCCCTCAAGAAAAAGATTTTGAGTCCAGCTCTCCGAAAGAAAGCACCGTAAGTCAAGTGAGATAAAAACAGAACTTGGTTCCTGTCAGCTTCATGACTAAACTCTACGCTACATCATTTCAAACCGGGAAGAAGGTGTAACAGCTTCAAAATATACTTAAAAGGACGCATGCAAATAAGATTCCATTATTATAATCTATGAACGATGAGAAGGCTTTGAGCTGGGATATTCCAGATGTTACAAAACAGGAAGTCCTCAGTGCAGAGTCCCAGAGAAAGGAGCAGATGAGAAACAAAAGGCGACAGAAAGGAGGTCCACGGAGGAGGAAGAGGAGGAAGATGAGGAAGAGGAATGTGGGTTTCAGGAGGAGCTGCAGCGCCGCCTCTGCTCTCCTGAAGGATCCATGAGTCGGCTACCAAGACGAGCTTTAATCAGACTGCAGGGAGGAAGAGGAAGAGGAAGAGGAGTGAGTGCTCACTGAAGGAGGAAGAGGAGGAGGAGGTGATGAATGTTAGTGGAGGAGAAGGAACAGAAGTGACCAGCAGAGGGCGCTCTGTAGACACACATCAGTGCAGACCGGGGTGACTCAGACACAACGTGCACTCTATGTAGCGAGTTTGGACTTTTCCTCATGTTATCTTTAATGATGTATACTGATACTGTCTTACATTTTGTTTTAATTGTTATTCCTATTAGCTTTTCGCGAACTCGTTCCTGTCCTACCATTGGAGAATTATCTTAGGAGTCCACTTAAAGGTGGGGTAGGTAATTCACTTCAGAAGCACTTATTGTTATATTCCATGGAGTGCTCTTAACATCCCGATAGCAATGAATACATGAAATGCTTTGACAATAAATACATACAAAAATGTCATCTGTGGAAGCCGTGGCGCTGTAAAAAGCACGACCAATCATCTGAGCCGGCTAAAGTAACTGGATGGCCTACCTGCCTGCCAGCCTTCCATCGGGGCACAAACTGATCTCGTGCCCTCGTTGGTCACGTGCGCGTTCGTGTGTGTTGGAGGAAGTCTGAAGTGTATTCCATGTATATGTATTAAGACTGATTTTAAATGCCATTTTCTGAATGTCTTTCATTTTTTGGAAAGCACTTTGAATTGCCTTGTGTTGAAATGTGCTATATAAATCAACTTGCCTTGCCTTGAAGGAAGGGGCAGATTTTCTTCGGCTGCGTACTTTCAGATTCTAGCACCCTCGAGCTGGTTTCTCCGTTCTCACCTACCCCACCTTTAATGCATTTTTCCCCTTTTTTTTTAAATCGCTCGTATTGCCCTCGCTGCTCTGATAGCTGAATGTTTCTAGTTGTCTGATCTTGTAGTGGAGGGACCTTTTATTTTAAGAAAATCCATGCTAATATACTAAATGCTAGGGATGCCAAGAAAACCAATACTTTAATATCATGTTGAGTCAAAGGTTAAAATCAATCTATGTTGAAATTGGCAAGTTAGTGTTAGCAGTTAGCAGCAGGTGAAAGGTTGCATTCATGCTCTATTTAGTCACAAAGTTGACCTCGGGCGAAGATACATGACAAAGCTATCATGATGTGTTCAAATCCAATCGTAGTTTTGGCTGCGAGTAACTTGAATAAATAGTTTTCACAGCAATTAAAATAGATATACAGTAAGAGAGGGAATTATGACCTGATTCAGTTACGAGGGAACGTGTTTTCAAGTACGTGGTTTAGTTTGAACGAATTGATATCAAGAATCTTGGGATTTCACTTGCATTGGTTTTGAAAACTACATTTCTGTTCACGTGAAATCCCTCCAACGCTGAGACTTAAAAGAATCTGAAATCAATACTAAAACCTGGAATGCATGAAAGCAGTGGACGCGGGGCAAACATGATCTCACCGTCTGCCAGGCTCTTAATGGGAAACTAAAACATAAGCAGTAATTATCACCGTGGTGCTGTCAAACTATCATTAGCAGCAGCTCCTCGGCAGCTCTCAGTGAAAACAGGGCGGGGCGGGGCGGGGGGGGGAAGTGTGTGAACACGAGACAGTTTTAATTAATGCTCCAGTGAATGGAGGAGGCTGAGCGCAGATTGTGTTGTGCACAGAGTCCTGGCAGAACACCCAAAGGCGTCACCGCGCTCTTTGGGAAGCTTCTCGTTAACAAAGCGCAGCTCGGCACATTCGTCACGACTCAGATGTGTTTGGCTCGCATCCCACGAGAGAGGGAGGAAAGAAAAACACATCTAATGGAGGAAATCTCTGCAGCCATTGTGTCGAATAAATACCGTTCTTAAGTGCACATTTGAGGGACTCGTACTATGCAAAATGCACTTAAAGTATAAAGTAAAGCAAAACGTACTTTGAGTACTTTGTCAACCTGATTATGATAGATAGATAGATAGATAGATAGATAGGTAAGTAAGTAGATAGGTAGGTAGGTAGATAGATAGGTAGATAGATAGGTAAGTAGATAGGTAAGTAGGTAGATAGATAGGTAGGTAGGTAGATAGATAGGTAAGTAGATAGGTAAGTAGGTAGATAGATAGGTAGGTAGGTAGGTAGATAGATAGATAGATAGGTAAGTAGATAGACAGATAGATAGGTAGGTAGCTAGATAGATAGGTAAGTAGATAGGTAGGTAGGTAGGTAGGTAGATAGATAGGTAGATAGATAGGTAAGTAGATAGGTAAGTAGGTAGATAGATAGGTAGGTAGGTAGATAGATAGGTAAGTAGATAGGTAGGTAGGTAGATAGATAGGTACGTAGGTAGATAGATAGGTAAGTAGAGAGGTAAGTAGGTAGATAGATAGGTAGGTAGATAGATAGGTAAGTAGATAGGTAAGTAGGTAGATAGATAGGTAGGTAGATAGGTAAGTAGGTAGGTAGGTAGATAGATATGTAGGTAGATAGATAGGTAGGTAGATAGATAGGTAAGTAGATAGGTAAGTAGGTAGATAGATAGATAGATAGATAGATAGATAGATAGGTAGGTAGATAGGTAAGTAGGTAGGTAGGTAGGTAGATAGATAGATAGAGATAGATAGGTAAGTAGATAGATAGGTAGGTAGGTAGGTAGGTAGATAGACAGATAGATAGGTAGATAGATAGGTAAGTACTTTATTGATCCCAATTTGGGACATTTGTATAAGCGACCATGCTTCAGTGGTAGCGATACAAACACTAAAGAACTCGCATGCAAAGCTTTACGAGTGAAAAGACGCAACACGTCAGTCGTTACAAATCACTGCAGGCCGTTCTGTGCAAACGAACGTGCACTTCAGGAAGAAACCCAGCACACGGTTCACAATGACGCACCACTCGTGTCCTTCCTGCTGAATAAGAGCGAGTACTCACTGCTTCTGGAGGAGGTTCTGCTGCTGCTGCCGGTACGACTCGATGGTGTGCTGAGGCAGATACTGCATCAGCTCCAGAGACTCCTTGATTTTTACCAAAATCTCATAGATTTCACGGCCTTTGATCTGGAGGAAGTCGACACAAGGGATCGCGGTCAGTTTGAAGGAATAGCTCAATGTGTGGCGTGCGTACAGCACAAACCTAATGGGCCTGCACTTCTATTAGCAAATGATAGACCTGTATTTTATTTATTACATTTTCTTCATCACTCCTTTTCATAAACAGTTTCACGGAGTGGAGCACGGCTTCCACTTGCATGCTGTGCTCGAGTTCTGCTTGTGTATAAATGCATGATATTGGGATACATGGATATTTGTATGTTCCCTAAATACGTCTTGAAATACAGCACAGCCTGTTTTAAATCAACACTCACAGGCAAACAGAACACCTCCTCGTCTGTGGATCTCCTCTTCTTGATGGTGGACATCTGGATGCCGTGGGATACTTGGCGGTAAGCTGAGGAGAGGAGAGAAGAGTGTGAGTAGCATGCTAACAAAGTGTCCCAACTGCAGCTGTGAACATGACAGGATGCTTGATGACCCAGAAGAGCATCAGGACTGCTTGAGGCAGATGATGGTCCAGCCTCTATGGAGAGAGACATCAAGCATGCTCATTTCTGACGTGGAGCTAATCTGAAGTAAACATTGAATGCTGCTTTCTGTTCCTCCATCTTGTGACTGTGTGACTGCCTCTCTTTGCGATATCAGCATGTGAAGGACACTGCTCAGGAACTAGCTGATGCTCTGTATGTGATGACTCCTTCCTGTCTGGAGAGGATCCCAGATACAAGGATCCTGAGGCTGAAGCTCAAGCCGGGGACGAGTGAGAGTTTGTAATATATCATAAAGCGTCGTACCGTCTCCGCTCTTGGAGCCGTCCGTCACGTGCTGCTTGCGGATGCTGTCCTCGTCCGCCTTCCTGTCTCGCCCGGGGCAGGCGCAGATCCGGGCCTCGAAGCAGCGGCGGCCTAACACCTGACCACTGAGAGGGAAACACAGCGGGTGAGACACGGAGCAGACGGTTACCTGCAGGGACCTGAGGCTGGCTGTGCGCGTGTCTTACTCTCGGGTCTCCAGTGTCACGATGATGAGGATCGGGCGTCGGTTCATCCCCCCCACGCAGCTCGAGTTGCACATGAAGTTGTACAAAATGGTGGTGAATTCTGTGCCCACCTGAGAGAGGAGGACAACACGGATGGTGAGTTGTTGTTATTTAGATGTTCTTTTCCAGGCATTTTACTACAAAAGCTGAGCTGAAAAGCTACTGGTCCCTAATGAGCAGTGGCGAATTATATAAATAAAATGTAATAAAAGGAATAAATGAGAATGGTATCTGTGTTGTTGATTTGTTTGTCCTTCTCGGACCATGCACTTCGCAGTTCAGTGGTTTTGTGTTAGAAAAGAAAGCAACCAATCAGATCTCGGGGGGGGGCGTGTGTGTGTCTACAGAAGGTCCAGTTGTGATAGACACGGTTCGTCACTGCTCATGACAATATTCTCCTCATCAACTGCAATATTTTTGCGACGAGGTTGCTGTATATGTGTTGTTTTTTAAGTTTTACTAAACATGCATCAAAGTGTGTGTACATGCAGTTCTCGTAGTGCTTGCCTTTTATTTCCAGCTCTAAAAATGCACAGCTCTGCATATTTAAATTATTATATATTGTACTCTTCCCAGCAATGTGTCACGTTTTAAATCCCATATTCATATTTACTTCTAAGTGAAAGGATGTTTTCCGATCACCTTGAATGAAGAAAATAAAATGTCATAAATGTTTTCTCTGTGCAGCCTGCATTAAAATGAAGCATGCTCACATGGAGAGGCTTTTAGGTCTGAGCTCACATGGAGTCCCTGGGGTGTTTCTCAATGTCGAGTAAAGCTGCTCTAGAGCCACTATTTCAAGCATACTACGCCATCGAGTGGCGCCGAAGGACTGTTCCAATGTCCGAGCCCGGCGTACTTCGTAGCGAGACATTTGGAGGCTGCACATGTGTAGTAGTAAAATCCCCACAATGCTTTGCGCACGGATGTAAGGCGGGGCCTCTCATGTGACGCACACCTGCACACTTGCTCGCCTGTTCCATTCTTCGTCTTCCGAATGCCAGGAAGGATTCTCGCCTCGCTTCTGAAGCAAGTGACTCGGAAGACATGTGCTACCAAGCAAGCGTCCTCGACATTGAGAAACACCCGATATCTATGCGAGGTGGTGAAGTGTGGCTGGCGGTGCGTTCAGGTGCCTGTCTGCAGAGTGGGAGACGCTCACCTGTGGAGGTTCGTATGGGACAAACACGCTCTGCCTCCCGGTGATGGAGTCCTCCAGGTACTGAGCGTGGTTGTTCCCCTCCACCCGGATCAGGTGGCTGGGAGGAGCGATCTGACCTGGAGAGACACGGAACAGAAAGCACTGAGTATATCACTTTATATACCTTATAACAATTTGAGGTAGGAAGGAAGTACTCATTATACGTCATGGTATGGTATAAGTATACAAAAGCATAACATCTAAATTCTCACATGAAGTCAAACTACTTGAAAGTACATTTAAGTTCATTTTTCTGAAAACATGATTCAGGACCGTCACTTTTAGACATTGTGCTTCTGACTTTCACCGAGGGTTCCTCTGGACTTTCTCCCACGGCAGATAACCGAAGTGACACGTGAGGGATAACGTTTAATAAATCGAAGTGTACTGACCGTCGTTGAACTCGCGGCTGAGCTCGTGGTTGGGGCAGCGCTTCACGACCTCCGTCACGTGCTCCGCCTTCTTGTAGACGGGCATGGCTCGGATGACGGCGCCCTGCGGGGGGTTGGTCAGCACTTTGATCTGGATCGGACACGTCTTGGCGATCTGACAGTACAACTTCTTCAGCTCTGTTGAGTACTGCGAGCAGAGAGAACAAGAGGCTAAGACTGTGCTGGAAACATTTTTTTATATCGTATTTTATTTGTTGTTTTGTCTGAATGTTTTTATTATCATTATATCTTTTTAAATAAGCCTTAAATACGTTTTATATGAAATCAATGAATCACCATCATTGTACTCGTGAGCTCAGAGGAGTGTCTTCACTTACATATGTTTATGGCACATATATATAGTCCACATATTTATATATTTTATCATTACCAAATAAAGTCTAATTTCCACTTTCATGTAGATTTTTTTACACAAATGTTTTTAATTGTATAGTTGTACTTATAAGTGTGCTGGTATTTATGTGTTGTTCCATGCGTTGAGCTGCTTGTATAGTTGTTAGTGAGACTGTGCAATGTGTCGAAGTGCCAACGGACTGAAGATGGAAAATTACTTCATCGCAAAATCTGTAAAAAATCGAACCCATTAACAAAACAATGCAATTTAATCGATAAAGTTGAAGCAATTTCAAAGCTTCCAAAAATGCGTGAATTTCATCGGCCACCTGTTGGCAGCACCGTGACTTCTGTTTTCCCCCCGAAGCATACAAAGGGTTAAAGACAAGACTGTGATTACGAGTTAAATAAACACACACGGGTTCTGGAGCTGCGAGTGTGTGTGTGTGGGAGCCTCAAAGATCTCACGAGAGCCTCTGGGACTTCCGTGGAGGAGCGCCATAAAAAACGGACCCCTCCAGGAGCAATTAAACTCCAAGCATGGTCTCTTTCATCTTCAGGGGTGAGGGGGGGGGGCTAAAAGCATCTGATGGCCCCTCATCATCCAGAGCAGGGCTTCCTCCTTCAACTTAAGTCAGTCTTACTTTGTGCAGGAATGAAGAAGGTCTAGAAAGATCTGTCAGGGCCAAACTGGTAAAATGACCTACATTGAAACGTCTGTAAGCCAGGAGCTGTGAAGTACGTCGATCCCTGTACCCATTAGGGCTGAACCCGAATTAGGGTGGCCAGAAACTGACCATGATCAAAATCGATTATTCGGCAGCCCTGGCGAATAATAATCGATTAATCGACCGATCTGACAAAATTATCTCTTTCATTTTTTAAACTTGTGCTCTGTAACCGTGTGTGTGTGTGTGTGTGTGTGTGTGTGTGTGTGTGTGTGTGTGTGTGTATGTGTGTGTGTGATCCTGTCAGAGTCTGCTCATGTGAAAAGAGTTGGAAGAATAATTCTGGAGGTTTCTACAGATGTGTAGTTTCACTAATTCACTGTAAAACCACTGAAGACCAAGACGCTTCCCATTCTCTGATTTCATTCCTGGAAGCCATTTTATGTTTCTGCAAAACTCTGAAGAGCTGAAATGAATAGAAGTGAACTTTATCGGTTTTTCCCAAGTTACTTTAGAATAATGTGACGATGCAGCTGAGGCAGTCCGTTCTTCGTGTTTCTCTCCTCCAAATTGATTGGATGCTTTCAACCTTTACAATCTTTGTCCTGGGGTTGAAATACTTTCGAGTCAAAAGGCACACGTGATGTGACCTTAAGCCACACCTCTGCCATTAAGTCAGTACGTTACCTTTGCACGATTAAATAAAAAGTAAGTTTTTGATAAGAATCCGACAGCGAAGTTAAATATTTGTAAGACAGCAAAGATATTTTATTATAATGGCATCTCCTGTCTTTTCTTTAAAAGCAAAAACCAGCGTGGAAACTTGAACCGGAATTGAGGACGTTTGATCCAATCTGTCCGTTTGCATTCAGCTTTTCTACTGCAATGCATCAAATTGGGCGTTAGTATACGCGAGGGTAAACACGACTAATGACTAGAGGGATCCGTGTTCTCACATTGAGGGTTCGAGCGCCCCTCCTGTTAGGGTTGATACCAGAAAGCCACCAGAAAGACTGAATTGTTGCTAATGGGCAGAACCCGACTGTGTAAACAAACCATAGAAATCACTGCTGTGTGTGCAGAGCTCTAAATCCCCTGAGAGGAGGAGACTCTGGGTGGAGGTGGAGGTGGAGGGGGGATTTCTTCCCCCCCCCTGTCCGCCTCGTTTCAGAGCGAATACAGGTGAACATTGTGAAAGCCGCTCGGGGCCGTTTCAGAAACAATGCAACATAAAAAAAATTCCACTACGATTAAAATTGCTTCCAAAGAAAAAGCAGCTCATCCCAGTTTGTGTCTTTGCGCTTGGCACGGAGCCTCTCTGCTCTTCTCTGCGGGCGTGCAGCACTTTTCCTTTCGTCAGGACGAAACCAAAACAGCACATTATCGCCCAGTTGCTAAACACGGGATCCACTAACGCAGACAAGTTAATGAAACCAGGCATCGTGAAGTGACTGGCTCTGTGCTGCGTAAATCACCGCTCGAGGTTTTGATAGTATTGAAAGTAAAAGCAGATCGGAGCTGCAGGTCTTACGGGCTTTGACTGCAAGGCAAGGCCGTTTGATTTATAGCACTTTCCAGCACGTGGCATCAACGGCTGAAAACTAAAAACAAATGTAAGAACAAATACATTAACTGTAGAAACTGTATGCTTGTATTTTCTGTTTTGTTTTTGTCCATGGAGAGCATTTTGTACCGTCAGCTTCAGAAGTGCAAAACAAATAAAAAAAAGTTCTTATCAGTCGATCAAGAGACAAATAATTGCTAAATATTGTGAGAAATTGATACATTTTCTGACGTGAATGTGTTTTCCACCTCGTAAAAATGAAGTTTTGGTGCTTTTCCGTTTTAAATCGTATAAAAGTGAATGTTTTTGGTTTCAGTCCGACGAAGCATGACAAGCCATCGTCTTGTACTTTGAGAAGGACTTTGACCAAACGATTGATCACGAATGAAAAAAGGATTTGATTGCAGCCGTAAAGCCGACGCTGAGATAATCAAATATAAGTGTTCTTGTTTTGTTATGCACCTTTGATTCCAGCTCCGGCACACGTATGGCGACTCGACGGCCGAGTCTTCCTCACAATCAAAGCAGCTTTTTCCACACAAAAAAAGAACAGATAAATGTGTGTCCTCTCGCTCCTAACCCGATACCCTCGCACGCCTCTGTCAGTCAGCTAAATGAGGTGGAGAGGGGGGGGCGGGTGGAGAGGAAGGGTCAAAGACACAGAACGAGTTCAGAGCATTTCACACCGAATGGAAAAGTGAGAAATACGAAGAAAAATACTTCATTTTTAAAACAAGGTGTTCTTTTACAAAAACTGTTTTTTTAAACTTTCTAAAGCGTCTTTGTTCCTGGACGAAATCAAATGTGCGAGGAGGACTTCTCGCTGCAACACACCACGATTGTATAATTCTCTGTCTGAATGTTTTGTGGTATTGAATACAACGCTGCGATACTTGAATTGAAACTAACCCAAATAAGCAGGACATTAAAGCCGGGGTATCTAAAGTTAAGTTAAGGATTTGCTGTAAGCTCGGTGAGCCCATGTTCTGCTGCAGGTATCTGTCCAGGGGGTGTTCGGTTAGCTCGAAGTGTGTCGTCTGAACTGTAAGAGAATAATCTTTTCCACAGCCATCATGAAACCGTAACGGGTCAGTGCGTATGTTTGCAATAATTACTGGGTGTTGGTTTTGCGTAGCTGAAGGCGAAAACAACGCCGAGATTTAATCAGAGGCAGAGCGCTTGTTTAGATCATATACTACTGTCACACACACACACACACACACACACACACACACACGACCATCCCAGCCCTGGAGGTACAAACTTTGGCGCTCACACACACACACACACACACACACACACAAATATGTGCTGTTGCTGTGTTTGCTCGGCAGAGAGAGAGGAGCCGCTGCTGACTAAAGCCAACAGAGCGCAGGGCGGAGGACGGGGTTGAATGATGGGATTCGGCGGCTCACACAGGGCGCGGCGCTCAGGTGTTAACATGTAATTATGAGCCTTTCATTGGTCACGTCGGGAGTTGCACACACGGCGCACAATACAGAGCTGCTTCATCGCAACTGCTTGAAAGAAAATGTTTCTGTGTGTGTGCGAGGAGACGCACACGTGACGCACGGCTTTCAAACGGGCACGAGTGCAAGGAGGGATTAGTGGGTTAGAGATAGCGAGGGGCCCAAAGCGTCGGGGGGCCCCCGGCTTTCACCCACGCCGTGTCCTTCAAGAGACGGGCCAAACAGGAAGAGGGTTAGAATGAAAAGAATGGGACGTTAAACGACGATGAAGCGAGACAAAATCACGACAAAGAGACATAGAGACAAAGAGACAAACCAAAGACGACTAAGAGACACACAAATATATAAAAAGGTGTAAAACGGCAAGAGAGAAAAAGTAACGAAGACAATTAGAGAGAATCAAAGCAACGATGGGGCCACGGAGAGACGGCACGAAAGAGACACTACATGAAAACAAAGAGATGTTCCACTAAGAGATGCAACATGGCTGCAGAGTGCACCAGACTCACACCCTCCAAAGAAAAGAGACAAAAACCTACAAAGTAATGAGGCAAAACGAAGAGACAACAAACAACCGTAAACAACAACAAAAAGATTCTAAACAACATTAAAGTGTGTGTGTTGCTTCACAAAGTACTAGAGGTGGCTTGGCCTTTTCCACTTAAACGCCCGGGGGACCGTTGCCTCACACTCCTCTCATGTACATGTGGCAACGGAAAGAGAAGAGAATAAGCTGAAAGCGTCTGCGTTTACAAACACAGCCTCGCGACGGAGAAAACGAGCTCTTAAGCCGCCGCGACAATGAAAATATGTTGTTTTAATAATCTGCAACATACAATTTGTTCTGTACAGTGGCGCATGTGTGCAATTACCACACACACACACACACACACACACACACACACACACACACACACACACACACACACACACACACACACACACACACACACACACCACACACACACACACCACACACACACACACACACACACACACACACACACACACACACACACACACACACACACACACACACACACACACACACACACACACACACACACACACACACACACACACACTTCCCTTGCGTGCAGGTCGAGGCAGGCCCACAGCTGTAGCGTTCCTGTGCTGCTGACAGGCGCTGCGGGCGCATGCAGAAGTCAAGTCCTGACAAACATCGGGCCTTAAACAAGCACCGAGTGGCGCCTCTGGTCTTGTCTTCTTCATACCTGACAAGTCACGTCCCGCCCGGAGCTTCTCCCAAACCGGTTTAATTCAACAATAACGCTCCTCGACTCTCCGAAACCGAGGAAAAGCACCTGCCTCCTGGAGGAAAATAGGGTGTACACGTGTTTTTTTTTGGACGATTTCTCTCCGTGTTCGAGTCTTTAAAACAAATGTCGTTTTTTTTGCAGCACTTATCTTGACCACGCTGAGTGATGACACCCGTCCCGAGGCCAACCTGTACGCTGACATGTGCTGTCATGTTTGTGTGGACGGCGTTGAAAGAGGCAAATATTCGTCTGTCACTCGGGGTTAGCCAGTCGAGCCCTGGACTTCACCGGCAGTCAGAATAACCGCAACTATAGCAACGTGTAGTGCATTTTAGACTTTTTGATCGCTCCAAAGTCTCTCGAACGTTTGTGTAGGAAGGCGTGTAAAAGCAGTTTATTTAATAGATACCTTTTTTACATTCCGATACCTTATAGCGTCGTCATGCCCATTTCGCCTATGGGATCTTTCTATTTCTGCTGTGCTGTACCGCACGACCCCGCTTTCTGCTGCAGGTCGGGTTGTTTATTAAAAAGAATTATCTTGTAATCTAAACTTTGAGAGAATGGGCTTTTCCATGACGATTATAAAGAAATCCCATCGCCCATATCATAAAAAAAAACCTTTTCAACCCTGCCTTTAAAACAAAATAAAAAATTCCCCTGCACCTTTCCCCCTCTCTCTCTTAGGGCTCGTCTCCCTTCGTGTGACGGGCGAGTCGTGACAAGCTTCTTGACACAAACAAGTCTCAGCCCCATCTCGTGAGGCGTGGGACGGCCCGCAGATGTTCCCCGGACAAGCTGCGTCTTGCTGGCTTTCGCTGGAACACTCTTCTCTTTGAGCATTCACAAGCTATCCTCCTCCTCCTCCCTTTTCCTCCGGCGCAACGTGAGATGCAACCATCAAGCTTAACTCCTCTCAAAAAGACACTGCGAGAGCACAGGGTTCAGGAAAGAGGCACGCAGTATTTACACGAGTATTATCTGCAGGCCCTCAATCCATTACTGTAATCCCTGCAGCGAGAGCCCCGTGACATTCCTCCCCTTATGTGGTGGCAGGTAATACGCACGGCAAACACCACCAGGCGCACAATGGTCGCATCGGGAGCCAACAATGGTCGCCTCATCGGCCACACTCCATTAACTTAGAGGAGAAAGGAAGGTAACGCATATTACACCCGGGTATTCGTTTGACCTGGGCGTCTGCTCACAGGTTAACCCCTTCAGAAACCCTTTGAATAAGAGATACAATGTGCACTTTGTCCCTGACATCTGACAGACAAGGTTTCATTATTTAATAAGATTAGACTGAAGCAATGTTTGTGTGCAATCCTTAAAATGAACTACGACTTTAATCCCAGATCGAATGTAGGATAGCGGGTTTTATTCCAGCCAGTGAGTGTTGTGTTATTATCGAGTTCCATGTCTCGCATTTTACATATCTGTCCAGGATGTTGCAATACAAGCTGCAGTGGTGCAAGACGCATTTCATATGTCTAAAGGAAATAAAGTAGTATGTAGTATGTAGTAGTATGTAGTATGTAGTAGTATGTAGTGTAGTAGTATGTAGTAGTATGCAGTATGTAGTAGTATGTAGTGTAGTAGTATGTAGTATGTAGTAGTATGTAGTATGTAGTAGTATGTAGTAGTATGTAGTATGTAGTATGTAGTATGTAGTATGTAGTAGTATGTAGTAGTATGTAGTATGTAGTAGTATGTAGTGTAGTAGTATGTAGTATGTAGTATGTAGTAGTATGTAGTAGTATGTTATTGTATGGAGTTTAGAGAGGGAGTGAACGAAGCTATAGAAGCTACATGCCATATGCTTCAAAAGATGTTCAAATCCTTCTTACTTGTAATCATAATTTATAATATATTTGAATTCATGGAAAGAAGATTTCAAACCCCCCCCCCTAGAGCGGACCATACCATTTCATAACCGGTCTCATTGCATTAGCGAAACACAGCATATACATTTGAAAGGTAATCCTCCGCAGACATGAAGTAAACACAAGTGACATGCTGTTAGGATTGATGGTCAGTGCCAACAAGGAAACAATGAAGGAAGGTTTCTGGGAAATGATGCACCTCTATCTGTGTGTGTGTGTGTGCGTGCATGCGTGTGTGTGTGTGTGTGTGTGCGTGTGTCACAGTCATGCCAGACGGGAAGAGGTTAAGGTGTGGGTTGAGGATTAGGCGTGTCTCCAGAAGAACAGTCATCACAAAGCACCGAACACACAGTCCATAAGTCCTGTGGAAGATCCCGTGGGACTTCAAACGGAGAGCATTAGCAGAGAAAATCTGAGGGGCGAGATGTTCGGGACGGAGGGAGAGATATTGGGGTGAGGTTATTTGGGATTCGTGGAACAACCAGGTGTCGGAGCCCCGTGTGGAAACATCCCAACGACTCTCTCTGGGCCCAGGGAGATGCAATGGTGTCTCTCTTTGTTTGACTCTCCGACACGAGAAAACACCTTCTGTCGATCTGAGAGAACAATACGTAAACAAAGATCACGTTCTGCGGCTCATCCATTAATTAAACCTGAATGAACCGGTTTTATTAAACCTCGGGCTTAACAGCAGAGGTGTGGACTCAAACTGATTTGATGTCTTTGAATTCGAGCATAAATCAATTTAGACGTCTCTACATACGGCTCTGGACTTATCCTGGACATTAAGACATCACAACTTTCCCCACACTCAGATCTATAAGTTATGTTATTTAAAAAGTGCGCGACAAAAGGATTTCCTTAAATCCACTGTGTCTAAAAGGGACAGCATCCAACCGAGGTGTGAGAGGGGACCGTGGAGAACATTACTGAGAGCTGAGAAAGACACTTTGGGGTCCTTAACTACGGGGTCAACAAATAAGAGATGCTATATGCAGGTTAAAAATTGTATGACGTATTGCGACGAGTGCATTATGACTTGCTAGGACTCGAAACTCAACTTTGTAGTCTTGACTTGTGATTTGAATGCAATGACTTCATAGTCATTTGTGACGTTAATAATGTCAATGACCCATACTGTAGTTCATTACAGATCTGTTTGTGTATACATTTTTCACCTGCAACTTTTTAAGCTATCGTTGTTGTTCTTCATCTATCAGATATATTTATTAAAGACGGGACAAGGGAGTGAAAATGTACCGAAAAATGTAAAGCAAGTATTCGGTTTTGCATATTGAGGTATAGGTTTCCGTAAAGGAGTACAGACAGCGTGCAGTTGACTGTTCACTTATTGCTACAATAATAAACAACGGCTCCATGTGAATCAGACCAATCAGACTGGTCTTGCCTCATCTGTTGTGACTGTGGGACCCAGCGAGTGACGGCGAAGTGTCTCAGGCTGCCGCGGGGCGTGCCTCTCAAACCACACTCCGAACCTGCTCACAGTTACACATCAAGACAAACACTTTTGTTTTTTGGACTGTGAAAATGAGAGGGATGAGCGAGGCGGGGTGGGAATCTGGTAAATGTCACGATCCCACAGTCGGCTGGCGTGGCCTTGAGGAAGAGGGCCAGCACGCCCTGAGTTCAGACTGGAAGGCATTAAATCACAGCTTTCAGCTCAGCAGGTTCTAAATGTCCCTCAGCAGAAATCTGACAGTTTAGATATCGATCTTTCACTAATTATGGATATATCCATCCATCCATATATATATATATATATATATATATATAACGACCAAATATTCATAATTTTAACTTTTTTTTAAAAATGCTACTTTGTTTACATCAAACTATCTTGATTTTAATTGGAAAACTATATATAATTTCACTATTTCCTGTATATCTTGTTATGTTTGAACATCTTGGATTTGTCGATAATGCAAAGTGAGATTTTTCTTTTTCAACTCCCAAATAGTTTTCTAAGAGATCAAACTTGTCCCTTCTTTTAAACAGCTCTAAAAATATTACACATTTATATTTTCAATTTTTAATTGGTTAAATCCTTTAACTAACATCGGTCCTGATCATAACTGCAAAAATATACGGTGATTTTCACGGTGTTATCCTTTAAATGCCAGTTCTCGACACGACGCCACTGCGTCTCTAGAATTCACAAATACTCGATTGTAATGCGGGTCGTTATGTAATCTGCAGTCACACAGGAACCAAAGCCACACGCGGGACACATCTGTGTGACGGGGACACCTCCGCCACCTCCGATGCCCGCTAGGGTGCATTAATACTCTAAAGTAAAGGTGCGAGTCTGCAACAGCTGTCCGGTAATGACAGAGCAGGCGGAGCGGGTTGTGCAGCTTTGGGAGCATCGCTGAGCGGCATCGCCACACCTGGACCAACTGTCCACCTCTGTCATCTAACGCCTGAGAGCAGGCTGGGAGTCAGCTTACACACGGCAACAACACGAGCAACAGCAGCTACGTTAGGGTGTGTTCGAGGACAATAGAGGAGGAGTTTTTGACATTCATCCTTATTATATGTAGGATTAAATACTGTTAGGGCTGTCCTTGACAAAAGAAATGTGTCCGCAAAGAATCGTGCAGAAGCTTCACTTGCTGTGTCTGTCAGAGACGTGTTCCTGCTAATAAGTCATTATGCACGTAAGAAGGTTTAAAACATGACCATTGGAGACAATTAAGTCAAGAGGAGGAAGGCGAAATTATTTCCGTCTACTTTTTTCGTGCAAAAGGCAGAAAATTGAAGAACTTAAAGTCAGAGTTTATATTTCAGGATTAGAACATGTTCCTCTGAGCACCTACAGGATTATTTCAGCCACAAAATCATCATTTTTGTAGCAAAATCTGCTGATCAAAAGATTTAAAAACAAAGGAAACGTTTTGAAAGGTCCTAAAGAGAAATCATTATTTTTAATCCCAATAAAAGCTTTACGTTAAAGGGGACCTATCATCCAAAATGCACTTTAATGTCTTCTCTACATCACCATGTGTCCCCGGTGTGTCAGGGAACTCTCGCAGCTTCAGGAAATAAAACCCTCTCTTTTCCTCCGTACCCAAATCTCTAAAAACGGGGAACAACGGAGCTGATCCAGATTTGCGTCCGATATGACGTAATATCTGAAACGTGGACCCACGGCCCAATCAGAAACGTTGCTATCAGAAACAATGCCCGACTGCTTTGGACGTAATATGGTCGGTGTTCACGTTAGCATGGCTAACACTCAGAGCTAACCTGTGCTGGAGAGCATGTGTGTGAAGAAGCAGGAAGTAGAAAGGAACTCACCTTGTGGTGTAACCGGCAAGAGAGAAAGCCTTTGAGCTCCAGACTGTTTCAGATCCTTGATAATCCATGATATGGCGTTTCATCACGGCAGCATTTAGTTTAGACGGTAGCTGCCGGGTTTAAAGCTTTATACCCAAATCAGCACTTTAAAAACAGGAAGTGGCTAGAATTATCTGTTTGGTATTTTGGGTAAAACACTTCATAGACATGTCTTCTATATATTTTTCTATATCAGAGACCTGTGCTATTGCCTAAACATAGCATGATAGGTGACCTTTAACAAAATTAATTCAATGTCTTTTTGAACTTTTTAAAGGATCTTTAGGGTTATGGTGAGTCCCCCTCGTCAGTGTTTCAGGTGCTGTGAGCCTGAGGAAGAAATGCCTCTCTTCACTCATGATTTGAGGCGATTCATCTCAGGTGACATTCTTCTGCCAAATGTGTGCAACCTGAATCTGCCTGGAGCGCCGATTGATCAGATAAGGAGTTCAGCCTCATGAGATGAGCTGCTCCGAGGACAGCTGCAGCATAAAAGTGTCTCTGTGGGTTCATATTTATTATGACTAGCGTATTACACATTTAAAACTATGTGAAGAACTGACATGTGCCAAAAAGTTATTTGTTTGAGACTCACAGAAGTGTTCAGCAGAAGAAAAGTAATACTTACAGTATATTGTGAATTTAACTTACCTTGCTTTGTGGGACACTAAATGAGCCTTATGGGGGACGTTCTAAAACCCTTTTCTTTGTTTATCGTGTTTTTGAAATCTTGCATGAGAAAATCTAATTCACTTTAATGCTACAAAACGTATAAAAACAAGTCTAAACCGGGCTGGCCTGGAAACTGCCCGAGGCTAAGAAATCTTCTATTTTCACACCTTCGGTTTTGTACTGACTAAAAACGAGATATAACACATTTTAATTAATTGACTGATTTATTTGTTTGTAATCTTTGGAGAGAGGCCAGGATGTCTGAACACTTCATTAACTGGCTTCATATTTAATGAGCAGATGTGTGAATGGTCATGGATCTTATCGTCAAGTCTATTTACCACAATGTTGATGAGTTCAACAGTTCAAGAGTTCATTATTTTCTATATCTAGTAATTTACTGGATACCCATTTAGGTGCAGTAACAAACTGCAGTGTAATAATTAACAAGCTATATATATCATATATATATGATTAATAAGCTATATATTCAACATGAAATGTTTCAACACTACATCTTAAAGGTCGCCTATCACACTGTTTCTCATCAATATATCACAGGTCTCAGATATATACAGAGCCTGTCTCTGATTGGCTGAAACACCAAACAGATCATTGCAGCATTACCCATAATCCCCTCTGTTTCCAAAGTGCTGATTCTCTGTCTGTGACTTTAGATGAAACAAGGAGCCCCTCCCCACGCCCCTCTGAGAGACATTTGGTAACAAAGAACTCAATGGAGCTCTAGAGGGGATTCAGGTGATAAGTTACCTTGGTTGCTGATTGGCTAATGGTTACACAAGACAAGACATCGTGATGACATCATCAAGTGACCAAAATCTGATCAGCTCATTTTCAGACAGGTTTTTATAGAAACTTTCAGAGTGTCTTTCCACAGAGGGGACACATGTTGATGTAGAAGAGACACGAAGAAGAGGGGACACATGTTGATGTAGAAGAGACATGAAGAAGAGGGGACACATGTTGATGTAGAAGAGACACGAAGAAGAGGGGACACATGTTGATGTTGAAGAGACATGAAGAAGAGGGGACACATGTTGATGTAGAAGAGACACGAAGAAGAGGGGACACATGTTGATGTTGAAGAGGGGACACATGTTGATTTAGAAGAGACATGAAGAAGAGGGGACACATGTTGATGTAGAAGAGACACGAAGAAGAGGGGACACATGTTGATGTAGAAGAGACACGAAGAAGAGGGGACACATGGAGTAGAAGAGACACGAAGAGAGGGGCCATGTTGATGTAGAAGAGACACGAAGAAGAGGGGACACATGTTGATGTAGAAGAGACATGAAGAAGAGGGGACACGTGTTGATGTAGAAGAGACATGAAGAAGAGGGGACACATGTTGATGTAGAAGAGACATGAAGAAGAGGGGACACATGTTGATGTAGAAGAGACATGAAGAAGAGGGGACACATGTTGATGTAGAAGAGACATGAAGAAGAGGGGACACATGTTGATATAGAGACATGAAGAAGTGGATTTTGCATAATAGGTGGCCTTAAATGCCGTGATATGTGATTCTTACCGTCCAGGTGGCAGACTTTGCGGTGCTGGACTGCTGGAAGGACACGTCGAAGGTGTGTGTCCCGGCGTAGTCTGTGTTGGAGGGGATGGCGGGGGAGGGGGAGAGGGCGTCGAAGGTGGAGCTGGGCTGGGAGTAGGGTGAGGGCGCCGCAACGTTGTTCTGGGAGTGATCGTTGTTGTAGGGGCTGGTGGAGGTGGAGCCTCCGTTCTGGATGCTCTGATCCATGCTGTTCAGGAGACCCAGGTTCGTGTACTGCGACTGGAGACAAAACAAAGACATGGCATCGTTAGTTATCCGGGGAACTTGAGGTTGTTCGGTCCGTAAAGAAACAGTACATGTTTCTGGTATCAGTACTTTACTCCACTACTTATTTTTCTGATGACTTTTAACTTTTACTTCTTACATGTTGAACACAAATACCTGTACTTTCTACTTCTTACATGTTGAACACAAATACCTGTACTTTCTACTTCTTACATGTTGAACCCAAATACTGTACTTTATTCTACTGTTGAACCCAAATCGTATTTTACTTCATGTGAACAAAATACTGTACTTTACTTCTTACATGTTGAACCCAAATACTGTACTTTTACTTCTTACATGTTGAACCCAAATACCTGTACTTTCTACTTCTTACATGTTGAACACAAATACCTGTACTTTCTACTTCTTACATGTTGAACCCAAATACCTGTACTTTCTACTTCTTACATGTTGAACTCAAATACCTGTACTTTCTACTTCTCACATGTTGAACTCAAATACCTGTACTTTCTACTTCTCACATGTTGAACCCAAATACCTGTACTTTCTACTTCTCACATGTTGAACTCAAATACCTGTACTTTCTACTTCTACATGTTGAACCAAATACCTGTACTTTCTACTTCTACATGTTGAACACAAATACCTGTACTTTCTACTTCTTACATGTTGAACCCAAATACCTGTACTTTATACTTCTTACATGTTGAACTCAAATACCTGTACTTTCTACTTCTTACATGTTGAACACAAATACCTGTACTTTCTACTTCTTACATGTTGAACCCAAATACCTGTACTTTCTACTTCTTACATGTTGAACTCAAATACCTGTACTTTCTACTTCTCACATGTTGAACTCAAATACCTGTACTTTCTACTTCTCACATGTTGAACCCAAATACCTGTACTTTCTACTTCTTACATGTTGAACTCAAATACCTGTACTTTCTACTTCTCACATGTTGAACACAAATACCTGTACTTTCTACTTCTTACATGTTGAACACAAATACCTGTACTTTCTACTTCTTACATGTTGAACCCAAATACCTGTACTTTCTACTTCTTACATGTTGAACCCAAATACCTGTACTTTCTACTTCTTACATGTTGAACACAAATACCTGTACTTTCTACTTCTTACATGTTGAACCCAAATACCTGTACTTTCTACTTCTTACATGTTGAACTCAAATACCTGTACTTTCTACTTCTCACATGTTGAACTCAAATACCTGTACTTTCTACTTCTCACATGTTGAACCCAAATACCTGTACTTTCTACTTCTTACATGTTGAACTCAAATACCTGTACTTTCTACTTCTCACATGTTGAACACAAATACCTGTACTTTCTACTTCTTACATGTTGAACCCAAATACCTGTACTTTCTACTTCTTACATGTTGAACCCAAATACCTGTACTTTCTACTTCTTACATGTTGAACACAAATACCTGTACTTTCTACTTCTCACATGTTGAACACAAATACCTGTACTTTCTACTTCTTACATGTTGAACTCAAATACCTGTACTTTCTACTTCTCACATGTTGAACTCAAATACCTGTACTTTCTACTTCTCACATGTTGAACTCAAATACCTGTACTTTCTACTTCTCACATGTTGAACACAAATACCTGTACTTTCTACTTCTTACATGTTGAACACAAATACCTGTACTTTCTACTTCTTACATGTTGAACACAAATACCTGTACTTTCTACTTCTTACATGTTCAAAACAGGCTCATTACTTTAGTTTTAATCTGTGTTTGGTGGTGTTCGATCTTTAGAGAAACAGTTAAAAAATGAAAAATGTCACTCTGCAAATTAGACACGGTCACGTGAAACTTATATAATCAGTTGCTTCCAATAAGCGTTGGCTAAAATGTAAAAAAGTGTAGTGATAGGAACAGGAAGCGAAAAGTTATTTTATTTAGGTCTTATTGTGTGCATATGTATAAATGTGTCTTTTGATTGTGTATATATAGGTACATAAATATTCTTATATATATTTGTTTGAAAGATTGACAATGAAGTTGGCTTTGAGAGCCACATAAAGCCTCGTCCCTTGTGTTGTGCTTACAGTCGAACTCCTTCCTGACTCTCACATATGTCTTTATGTCTATTCAAAGTCAGATTTTATTGGGATGGATCAATGCGGTGTCGCAGCTATGCAGACAGAGGAGTGGTATTCGCTGTGAGCAGGATGGAGATACACCTGGGCCGCAGCCAGCCCCTTCCTCTCAGCCCATTCCTATCCATTTATAAACGGCACATTCCTGGACGCGGGGCCACGGCCCTCGCTCTTCAGACAGCAACACCATTAATCTCTGCAGGGCCTCTTGTTTATTTCAAGCACGGCCGACCACAGCTGTCCCCCTCACACCCCTCACTCTGCCAGGTGTTAGCCGCAGCAAGATGACCACCGGACTACTGCGGCCATTTAACTATCAAAGGAGCATTTCAACCTCGAAGCTACTCAAACCGTGTAACCTTTAAGACACCTCCGCTGCGAGTGAAGTTCATCGAGAAAAGTCTTGATGATGAAAAGTAAATGGAGGCAAACCCACATCTGAAAAAGCCTTTACCAACAAAGGAACCCACGGTGAACAAATATGTACGTTTATATGTACTTTATAAACACTATGTAATGTCTAGTTGTCAGCACTTGCCAATTAATATGTATGCTAAAAAAAAGGAAAAAAAGTCGGCGTTTCTTTTTCACGCATTTACCTCGAGTTCTTAGAGAGAAATAAATGGTGTTTTCTTGCATGCTTCCACTTCTTAACAAATTAATTCACTTCCACTAAAACCTTATTCAGAAAAAGCTTTGGACCCTTGCTCACCTGTACAACATATATATGTATACATAATACATATATTGTTTATGCTCAAGGTAACAGACGGTAAATAAATGATACGCAGTTCCTCATTTGGGTAGAATGTAAAAAAAATGGACTTGCAAGTTATAATAACACATTAGATTAAGGCCTGCGGAGTGTTGCTTGTAAACGGATGTTTTTGAATAGTTTTTCTGTTACAAATGTACTTTATTAAACATTTACTTTTTCCTCCAGAAATGCAAGGTAACTCTGGTCAGACGGGCATTTTGTGGGTGAAGTAATCCTGCAGTGACATTAAAGCTTTGCTCCTTTACAGACAGACACATCTGAGAGAGGTCAGCAGAGTGAACCTCACATACTTGTGCAGAGCGCTGCCGGTGAAGCTGTGTGACGACGGGGGTCAAGGTGTGTGTGTGTGTGTGTGTGGCGCGAGGCTGCTTCACCACCACTAAAAAAAACTAGGAATATAGGAGCTGCCTGGAGAGTTATACTGGGGATGCAGGTGTTAAAGGACAAGTGACACACACACACACACACACACACACACACACACACACACACACACACACACACACACACACACACACACACACACACACACACACACACACACACACACACACACACACACACACACACACACACACACACACACACACACACACACACACACACACACACACACACACACACACACACACACACAGGAGTAGACCCTGCAGCCTTCCTCACACACTCCCTTACAATGGGCTAATTACACACATATAAAGGTTTAAACTCAAAGGGCTTAGAGCAGTGGTGGAAAGTAACTAAGTTAATTTACTAAGTAATATAATTAACAAGGTAGTTCAGGTAATTGCACTATTATTTCCTTCAACTTTATACTCCATCTTAACAGGACAACACAAGCATTACAACTGAAGACATTACTTAGCAGAATAAGACCAGTTAAAAGCTGTATATACAGTACATGATTAAGGCAAAAAAACATGGATCAAAATCTATTTTAGATAAAAGCGTCTCGGAGGAGAACAAAATACATGCTTCAAACCGAAGTGACAAAGAATAAGTGACTCAATAATTCAAATGATGTTCTTTTATCCTGTGAAGGAAGAGAAGGCGAATAGTTGGTGTTCTTCATGTGAACTAAAGGGTGACTGATGTCCTGCTGGGCGGAGTTCTCCTGTAAGTCACCTTCATGATATCAGTGATTTCTTTTGAACTGTGCAGCAGCAGCAGCAGCAGCGAGTGACAGCCACCAATTATCAAAGTCAAATGATTATCGTGAAGAAAAGCCTGACATTGAATACTTCCCATGAACCACAGGGCTCTGCAGAGCGCTGCTGCTGCCGCTGCTGTCTGAACGAATTAAAGGATAATTGAGCTCATCGTGTTTTAATGTTCAATCGAGTGGAAGTCGGGCTATCAAGCTTTAAAAAGACCTTTCATCAGATCTGATTCCACTATAATACAGAAAGCCGTCTAATAACCACCTCGACGGCTCCTAAAAATTCCTCGTGTTTACAGCGTGTGCGTCGAGGCCTTTGGGAACGCGGTAAATCAGCAGCTTGACATCCTCAACAGCCTTTAATAACGCTTTTAAAAGGTGGCGCAGTCTGTTTCTCAGCTCCTCTTTGTCTGAGATAAGTGCTGGGGTCGGCGGGGAGAGGAGACTTCAGAATAAAAGTCTGTTGATTAGGATCTGACATATCTCCTACACATATCAGATTAGTCAAACACACAATGCAGCACTCGCTTAAAGGTTAATGGCATGGTGTCACATTTAAGGTATTTCTTGTGGCGTAGGGAAAGCAAGATGAATGCCCCAAGGAGGCAAATATTACTAAAGCCTTTCCTAATGATCAACAGTAAGTCATTTGCTTAATAATCTTATGGCTTTCAAACCCAGAATTCGCATTAATTCTAACGTTAGCCCGGATTCTTACATTTCTTTTTGCATTACCCACAAAAGAAAACTACCTGATATGTTGTCAGGATCAGTATTTCTTTGTAGAAACCTTAAGAGTGTCATGGAGGCTTGTTAAACAAATTAAAACAATGGTTTGATTATTAAGAACAGCCGCGTCGAGAGGCTTCAGATCATGATGGTGCAGAAACGAGTCAGCATTTCTACACCTCGTTAGTTGCGTCGTGAAGTTGTGCAACCGTACTGTTGTTCGTCTCAATTCTTACATTAGTTTTTGCATGTGCGTAACTCGAGGAGATTGTCTCGTCAGTGTCACAATGTGTTGTTCGCCACAGAGATTATTCTCCACGACGATCCAATGGAAAAGTCCCAAAGCTCTCTGCAGGGTTGGTCGACACAGAAACATCGTCCTGCAGCGCTCTATAAAGTCATGTCTGTCAACACTGCAGGCAGAATGTCAAGCCAATGAAATCCACTTCTCATAAGACTCTTAAACAGCGCGATGCAAGTCACACAGTTGCACACATGCTAATTGTACATTTGAAAAGGTCGCGTTGCATATCAGACATTTGAATATCCGATGAAGCCAAAAGTCATTCTGTTTCACATATTAGAGTGAAAGGTTTTTGGAGATCTCTTCGTAGCCATAAATCAGAAGGCACTGTCAACAGTCAGTTATGATTTATAAGATGCTCCATAAATCAGGCTGTGGATGACGTGTGAACAGAGCCCTCTGAATGACCTTCAGAATACAGATAGGAACTAAACTAAACAGCAGCGTAGTAGAAACAACACAATTTGAGAAACCAGCCTTGCTATGTTTTGTAAAATCCATCCATTTTGTACACGACGGGTGAATAGCGTCAAACATCAATAGATATCACCATGAAACCTCGCAGGTTCATACATCACATTAAGACAATCATATTTAGGATTACAAGTTTTATTAAAAGCTATTACAGCTATTATATGTTTAGAAAAGCATATAAGGCGTGATAGGGATTTTAGGACAGATCTCCAGGCACACAGTGAAATAAACACCTTAATATGTATTTTGGACCAGGCGGAAAAAAGACTTGCTATGAAAGCAGAGTAGCACAAAAAGTCTAAACGTTCCGAAGCCTTAAGGAGACGCAGAGTGCTGCTGTCCGGTGATAAAACAGACGACAGGAACCAGAGCAGACCCGGCCTGAGGGGGAATAACTCCCACTCTCTGGTGACCCTTAGCATGAGAGCATGGAGGGGACCGTGATGAGTGACCACAGGGGAGGGAGGCATTAAAGGATCAACGGGGTGGGGGTCTATCTACACCTTTTATACCTGCTGGGGTGGGCAGAGTAGGTGATTGTATCTACATCAACACACCATTAAAGCAATTACGATGCTGGACTAAACAGCAGCGCCTGGCAGCGGCTCCTGGCAGGCTGGGGGAACCCGACACCCCCCTCACACACACCCTGAGCCGGACACCACTTAAAGACCCCCTGCTCAACAACTTAAAAGACAGTGACCTGACACACCTGCTATCTGCAACCTGCAATCTGAGGATCCATCAGCGCGCCGCTGTGCGGATGCAGGGTGAGAAACACAAGGAGCGAGACACGAGACGTCACTAAAGGAAAGACGCCGGAAGTCTAAAGCAAATACAGAACGTCCTGAAACTAAAGCAATGTTTTTCACACTTTGAGGCACATACTGTGAAGCTGAAAGGCCCAGTTATTTCTGTGTTGCTAGGGCAACATGATGGTTAAACTGATGAAAAGACAAACGTCCCAACATCACGATAATGTCATGTCTTCTGACTGAGAAGAAATATGCTGAAAGAAACTTCTGTACAAACTTCTTATCATTGAATTCACTGTTAAACATCCTCCAGGTGTTTACCGTGCAAACAGAGCCATCAATCACCACGCTTGCACTTTCACAGTGAAAAATGGGAATCAGATTTTTCTTCTCGAACTGAGAAACATTCCTCGATTTGATGAATAAAAAACGTCATCGTCAGCGATTTGTTTTGACTTCAAGGAACAAAAGAGTTTAAAGTAAACGTCAGGCGTCTTAAAGAGAGGCGCCGAGAGCAAAGGAAAGCTCCCATCTTAATCCAACAAAATGTTATCATAAAAAGTTTCTAATGACTTCACAATAAGAAGCGTTCTTTCATTTACTTTTGGCATTCTTTATATTTTAATAGCTTCCAATGAAAGGAAAAACTTTACAGCACGCAAAGCGAAACACCTCCAACGCCTTTTGGAAAGTGTTCAGATGCAACGCTGCTACTCTTCAAATCAAATCAAAGCCAGACAGCAGCCATTTCACAGGAGAAAAAAGAAACCTCCAGGTGTTTACATTCCCCTGCTCAGATGTGCACGCAAACACACGCACGCACACGCACACACACACACACACACTCACACAAATGCAAAACCATGTTCCCCGCATTTTCTAGTTTCTCGTCGTCACTCGCTTTAAATGAGCAAAATCTATGACAAATTCAAGATGAAATGCGTCGGTTACCCCAAAAGTATCCAGTGTCAAGTACTTTCTGATTATTTAGAGCACTGACATTCACTGTAGGCCCAAAATACAAGGCCTTCAACTGTTTGGTGGCGTTTCCCTGTCCCATGGAGCTCTGGGGGTCCATCTACAGGAAGCCTTACCTCGCTGTAGGCCGTGGTGGAGCCCGTCTCCAGGTACAACATGTTGGCGCTGAGGTTGAGCAGAGCTGCTGCTGTTTGCTCCACTGGCTCCAGGATTCCACAAATCTCTTTTCGTCACTCTGAAGGAGCGATGTGGACGACGGATGCAAAGTGGACAGGCAGGAGCTTCTATAGGAATCTTCTGGGAGGTCATATATACCGGGAGGAGAGAGGGGGGAGGGCTCTACCTGTCCAACACCTGAGACCACACCCTTTCTGCAGCGTCTCCTTACGACACCTTTGAAGCTCTTTCGAGGTGTCAGCTGAGCAGAGGGTTACTATTGTGCTAAAAGGATAGCTGCGATAATACGCATTCATTTCCCTCACTTTCCCCGACGGTAAACTCCATGGCAATCGAGAAAAATCAGCAAAAACTACGACTGTGGAGGATCTTAATTGCACTGCCTTTGCTTCAATTCTATCGTATTTAAAGCAAACCAATGTTATGTGCATGCTTTGTTTCGTCCACATAGGCGCACGATGTATTCCCAAATGGATAGAAGTCAATGGATCAAAGTAATCCATGAGGCCGGCAGCAGGCTGCAGAGTGAGAGGTGCAGTCGTCTGAGTTCTGTGAGAGTTAACCTGCAGCGGCATTAGCATAAGAAAAGCTCCTCTGCACCCCCTAAGCAATCCTTATGCAGACCCCCCCCCCAGGGAACAACAATGTGACTCCTGTAGATTGCTCGTATCTATCAGAGAGGACTGATGTATCTGTTGTGGAAACATGCATTGATTCTAGATAGTGTGACGGGGCTCTGTAGAAATGTGGGAATGACTTCATGAAGTGGAACGGGCTTCGGACATGTGGGAAGCTGCATTTAGACCTTTGTGGATCGTGCATGGGATGCCCTAGTTTACAACTATTTTTTTAAGCGTCTAAATCTAGCAGAACCTTATTTTTGAACTGAAAACTCTGCAAGCTAACATTTTGAAAAGTCAAAATCAGTCAAAATATTTGGCTGGAAATGACGTTTTTCTTCTCATAGTTTATTCAGTGTGTGGGGACATTGGACTTATGTGTTTTATGATATTTTAAGGAAAAACATTGTGCCCAAAGACGAAAATATAGTACGATTAGAATATGGCTGTATCTCAGAAACAAAAAGGAGCGCCGTTGAGCATTTGTAATTTATGAAAATGCAACACATATCGAAATATGTGCATGCAATGCATACGTAGTGCAAAAGAGATACGTCACGTGCAGGACGTTTAACGTTAGGAGTGCATTAGTGGTCAAGTGTTCACGATGCATATCAAGTACAACCAGGTTTCATTATTGCCTTGATATGTTGCCAAAAAATGCTTCCAAATTGTTTTAGGTTTTTCCTTATTTTTCAAAAATGTTGACTTTGAATGTTAAAGCTAAACTGAGGCTTTTATCCTTTTAAGTTATTCTGTTAGTTATTGCCCCAAAGCATGGCAGTACCACACTTCAAAGCTTTAGACCAGGGGTGTCAAACTCAATTTCATCACGGGGCCACATTCGCATGAAGGTTGCACTCAAAGGGCCGGTTGTAACAATATAAATATATAATATAAATATAAAATAATGTATTATATGACATTATTGCCTCTGATTTGGATTATTATCGGATAGGATAATAACTTTAATAATAACTGTAATTAACTACGTCTGAAAGCAGAAGGCCAAGTCTCTTCAGTGCGCATGTCACAAAAACGAGATGCATTGTGGGACATGTAGTTTATGGGCAACCTGCTTCTGTAAAGTGGCATGTAACGTATTATATTCTTTGCAAGCTCTTGCGGGGCCACATCAAATGAAGTCGCGGGCCGGATTTGGCCCCCGGGCCTTGAGTTTGAGACCCCTGCAAGTTTAGACCAATCAGAACACATGTTATCATACTAAATATAATCTATGGACAGAAAAATAAATAACTTTGTCGTCTACAATAATAAACTGTATTTGTCTGCTTTACAGAAAACATAACAACAATATTCAAATAAATACAGAACAAGATAAAATATCTAAAGTGATCCGACTGAAATTCCCTTGAATTAAAGCTGACTTTAAATTAAAATAGGTTAAAATAAAACAATTTAAAAAAGAAAATGTAAAATAAAAGCAAAACAGAAAAAATACAGTAAAACATGGACAATGATACCAGTGAGAACCATGTCATGCTTTTCCAGTTATCACCCGTCCCCTCGTGTTATGAAGGTTGTTCTGCATGTGAACGGTCTGCAGAGTCTGGGGGTGCGGATGTCAGTGGAGCCTCACAGATCCAGATGGGGGTGCTGCAGCCCCCTCAGCACCCCCCCTTCCCGCGTCCATGGTACTCAGGCTGAGTTCAGGCTGAGTTTTGTGAAGTCTCGCTGTCTCGCAGACCCCACGCAGCAACCAGGAAACGACACCAGTAGTAGAGCAGCAGCGAACCCCCCAACGTCCCGCCAACACGGCCCCCAGACCCCACGCAGCATTCTCATCTGTGTGTCCTTACTGGTGTCCTTTCCTGGTTGCTAACAAACGCCATTGTAACACATAATCACTGATGTTCCGCTGTAACGGTGGTGGACTCATCAGAGCAGAGTGGGCGAGCTGACCAATCAGAGCACAGTGGGCTCACAGGGCAGCTCCAACAAGGAGGACAGAGAGTGAATACACAGACTACACAGAGATGCTGGATGAGAAACCAATGTAAGTTTGGAACATTGAACAATGTAAATCTATTCTAGTCGACCTCAACAAACGAATCATGATCAGTTGAAATGGCCATGACACGGGACCTTTAACCCAAATTAAAAGCCATATTAAAAAGATAGGTATTTTTTAATGTAACACTGCTCGCTGCTCTGCTAGATGACGAGGGGGGAGGTCAGACACCGCTTCTGTTTCTGCAGGGCGCTAAGATAGGGGGGCTAAAACTCCTGCCCTGCGGTCAGAATAATCTGAAAGCTGTCTGAAAAGTTAATCACAACCACGACCTGCAGTCAGTGTCTTCAATCAGCAGCCACACCCTGCTCAGGTCGGACCCCCGGGGGCCGGCAGCCTGCAGGTCAGACCCTCACAAAAGGCAAATCAACACTTTAAAGAGCCACATTCAGAGCAGAGCAGAGCCAGCCCTTCAGAGCGGATAATTAGTTCAGCTAAACAAACGTTCCTAATTATGGTAAAACAACACGGGCACCTGGTTAGAGCACCGAGGGTAAGGCTGCAGTGAAATATACAACAAGTGTCCAGTATCTGTGTCACACCGAGTATACTGGCTGACGACTGCAGAGGGATCGTAAATCAACACGTAGCTTAACAGTCTTTTTTAATGAACTGGGATTTCTTGCATGCTTGAACTTAGAAGACGACAACGGACGAATAATAAAACAAACCTAAAAACTAGAAGTGCTTTTGGAGAATGTGACATTTGCCATAAAGGGAAAGCCTGAAGTGTTCCATCAAATATGGGGGAATTCTTGGAGTTTCTGGAAATAAATGCGCCTCCTAATTGACCGTGTCCTCTACATTGGTTGGATGCGATATGGCTGCTTGTCTACCGGCCCTGTACCTTGCAATGTTTAAATTACAATGTTTACCACATGTCCACTTGTGTATGTCTTTCTTTTTATTATTATTTTTGATTTCTTTCTTGTATTATTTTGTTTTTGATTTTCCTTTATGGGATATATACTTATGAGGGATAATGAGAAATGGAATATCTTTCTTTACCTTTTTTAGAGACAAATTATTTAACCTTATATCAGTTTGAGTTACTTACACCCTATTTTCTCCTTTTTAATTTTTAAAAATAAAAATAACTTAATAAGCCCTCCTTATGCTGAAAGAACGAAATACCAATACAAATATTTGTAAAAAAAAGAAGTGCTTTTGGAGAATTTAAACCTCAACCAAAACCATGCCCCACCTCTCAATGCATTTTAATTATGCGTGTATCCGTCCCGTTAAACTCATTTTCAGGTGTTTGTCCGTGGCTTCAGAGAGCTGCAATGGTGAGACCAATCTAATCCAATCGATTGACAGACGTCTTCCATCCGTTACTATGTCTCTGACAATTGTGCACATTTCTGCACAAAACCATCACTTCTGAAACAGTCCTTCTATTTTGAATTTCAAATATACTGCAGATGTTTCTTTTACAGAAGTGTGTCATATATTCATTACACTGTTTTGGTTTTTTATGTTTATTGTACACATCTATTTCTGTGTTAATATATGCAAAAATATACCAAGGCAATTTCCTTGTATGTGAAAAGCTACTTGACAATAAACCTGATTCTGACGAACTTTTTTCATGCAAAATGCCTTAAAATGCAGTTTTCAGCTTTTCAAACATGGAGATTTGAGGCTTTTTTAAATGTTATATTACATCTAAGTCAATATCTTTGCATTTTAAACTGACAAAACACATTTAGCAAACGCCTAAGAAACTGGGATGTGTATGTTTTAATATTTTCTGACTGAAGGAAGGAATAAAGGAATTATTTTTAGACAATCAGCAGTTTTATCTATAATGAATTAATGATAAGTTGCAGCTCTATTCTACACTCTTTGACCAAGTTTAATGAAAATCAGCCCATAGTTTGGGATAACACAAAGGACATCGTATCTACATGGCTACATGTACACACCTAGAGACATTGACAAGTACCAACAGTATATTTATATCTGTCAATAAGCCTCACCTTCTTGGCAACAACGGTATTGTGTTTGAAGTGGTGGAGAGACACAGTTTGAACCCACTGCTGGCCCCCATGGCCAAAGCATGTCTCTCTGTCCCAGCAACATCAGTACCAAGCGAGAGAGTTGTTTCCACAGCAGGAAATTGTGTAAACGCTCAAACATCCCAGCTTCTACCTGGAAATGTGGACGTGCTCATATTCCTACAAGATAACCTTGATGACGCCGAGTGAGTGAGTGAGTGAGAGTTGAGTCACTTGACCTTTTCCCTCTCTGTCTGTGTCTGTGTATTCCCTTGTTCTGATCAAACCAGCCAAATCTTTGTTCTTGTTTTGTATCTATCTCTACGCCGGGATCCGGAGTCGAGGCTGATCCTCTTGCTGTGGTCCTGTGTCCTGGATCCTCTATCCCGAGTTCTGGATTAAGTCGTGGACTTCGGGTCGTGGCTGAGCCCGTCTCTGCGGTCCTGCCTTGGGTCTCGTCATGCTGCTTCCCTGATGGCTTCCACGGGATTGTAGCTGACATCCTCGTGGATTCATCTTCTCATTACAGACACATGCATTTCCTAACATTCGGTCTACATGCTGTAAAATGTATAATCTCTTGGATTTACACACGGCATCTATTGCACGTCTGTCCGTCCTGGGAGAGGGATCCCTCCTCTGCTGCTCTCCCTGAGGTTTCTCCCATGTCCCCTTTAAACTGTGGCGTTTCTCTGGAAGTGTTTCCTTGTACGATGTGAGGGTCTTAGGACAGAGGGTCTAAGGACAGAGGGTCTAAGGACAGAGGGTCTAAGGACAGAGGGTGTCGTTGCATACTGATATTCTGAACAATCTGTGCTGTTGTATTTGCTGTAAAGTGTCTCTACGGTAGCCTATTTTTATTTTATGTACAGCACTTTGGCTCCACCAAAAATCGTTTATAAATGTGCTAAATAAATAAAACTTGAGTTGATTTGATTTGAGTTACTTGAAAAACTAAAGTGAAACTTGATTTATTTTATTGCAGGGTCAGATTATTATATTGTTGACACTTTAAAATACTACTATCTACTAAAATGCTGTACAAATCAGATTTATTATTTAATAAAGAAAAAATGTAAAAAAGTAAAAAAATATATATTTCAAAATAAATAATTCAAATAGTTTTTTTTCTTTATTTTTCAATATCGCGATATTATCGTACCGTGAGTTTTTTGGTATCGTTACATCCCTACTTGTAACATTTCCTTTTCTAAACTCTCTATTTAGAGAAGTTACATCTTAAGAGCATTAGCTCTGTATTACAGCGGTGAGAAACTAGAGATCTGCAGATCCAGCGGCTCAGACCAAAGAGGCTTTCCGAAAGTTTCTCCCTTTAAAGAGGCTGGTCCTTAAGTCACATGGATTAGTTCGGTCTCAGGTGTCAGGCACAGACACCTGCCATGAACACAGGATGAGCTCCATGCAGAGAGAGAGAGAGTCACCTGGGTGGCATCACTAAAACCCCAACAATCAACTGCCTCCAAATCCTGAAACGCTCCTGAAATAAACCTAAGCTGCTTTCACTCAAACTCATTCACATATTCAGTTTCAAAAGCTGCCAGAAACATTTCAAAAAGGGTCAAGAAGAGACCAGATTCCTCCAGGTCTTTGGAGATAATTCTGCATGCTACATTTAAAAAGGTAAAAGGTGGCTTCCTGGTTGTTTTTTTAAATGACATTCCTATACGACAGGTCCAGCACACTTTTGTTTTACATATTTAATTGTTAAAAATATATGCGGATCATCTCTACTATTGAAATGGGTGTCAGTCCTTTTTGCTACTTACAATTTGCTGTCCAATATAGATTGTGTTGTTGTTGTCCTAATTCAGGGGGGTCAAACTCAAATACACAGTGGGCCAAAGTTTAAAAATGGGTGCAAGTGGAGGGCCGGACTGGTTCAATGTTTACTGCAGAACTTATTGAAATGAACTTACTGCACATATTAAACCTGGAACTAACAAAGCTTAAACTATTGCCTATAAAAACAACATTAAATAATCAGTTCATTCATTTCTCATGGCTCTATCTGCAGCTTCTCCAGAGTCACTTCTTATGAGTACATTTCCCCACAGGCCAACAACAGCTTCTAAAAACTATTCCCCTCAGAGAGAAACCAAACATGCCCTGTTGTCCTGAGAGAGAAAGTGCAGAAGGAAGCATCCATTGAAGTCAGTGTGCTGCTCTGAGATGCTAGCTCAGATACTTGGCGTCTCATCTCGGGAGCAAGGTCATCAATGTCTGGGCTCTGAGCGGAGGAGACCCTCAGGATGGAGTGAAGGTGCAATATACCGGCGGGCCAGATCAAATAGCAATTAGAAATTATCCTGCGGGCCGAAATGAAATCCACCAAGGGCCTGATTTGGCCCCCGGGCCTCGAGTTTGACACCTGCACATCTCTAATCAATCACTTTTTGATCTGTGATTGTTTGAATTTGCCATTTCACTAAAGTACAAACCCCAGAGTTTTTTCCTATAATTGTTATATATCGTAACCAAAGCTTGTCCAATCCCGGAGTATTGTTTTGTTTTTATTGTTCTTACGTCATTTCGGATGAAAGAAAAAGCATTGATCTCTAAGTTTGCAGTTTAAAGGAAGTCTTGATCACTTGAAACCAAAACATGTTCAGACAATACTTTTTTCTTCCTCCTGTTCTGAATCAACCCCAGCAGTTTAACCCTTATGCACATTGAGAGGAAGTGAACAAAGCCTATCTTAGGGCTGCACGATATTGGAAAAAACTGACATTGCGATATTTTCTTTCCCATCGATATGAAAAAACACAGGAATTGAAGAAAAGACAGTTTTTTTGTCCGCAAACCATCCTTTCTTGAACTTTAATAATATACAATTCGTATTTTTTTAACAATATTTAACCGGATGAAGGATTTTAGTCACGGACTTCTGGATCTTAAGTTATCAGAGCGACAAGCTGAGCTCGCGCGATTATCCTGATGTGATCAAGAAGGATCAAGTTTGCTGTGCATGCAGAGCCGTGCACGTTTTTCTTTTGTAGCAAGCAGCAGAATAATTGTAACATGACGTGTTTGAGTTCATTTGCCTACTTAATATCGCACGTCCTAAAAATAAATTAAAAAAATCCTCGCACGTCCTGCGATGTGAATATCGCGCATGCGCATCACGCGATTATCGTCACGACCAGAGGTCGCGTTAACCGAATATTTTCCGGCATTTTGACAGATTAGAACAAACTCGGAACAGCGCCAAAGCTTCCCCGCGGCGAGGCTCCGGTGTTAAGCGTGCCTGCCAAAACGGAAATGATGCCGCTTCCAAACCCAAATCATTAAATGTCTGAGTTTCGGCTTCACGCTGTGCGCACCCCCGCGCGCTGCAGTGGGCATGCATAACACGCGCTAACAGTTCACAAGCGTGCGCCCCCGCCCCCCCCGTTGACAGTTCACGACGGGCAGTGAAAAAGTCTAGCGCAACCTCTGGTCACGACACACTATACCGTGCAGCCCTGACCTATGGATAGATTGTGTTTTACAAAAGATGGTTATAGGATATGTGTATGACAACTCCTGGAGGTTTTAACATGCACTCTCTTCTCTCTGAAAGGATGAGACTTACAGTTTCTTCAGTTGACCCTGACCTGATATAATGCTGCTGCAGAGAGGCAGTTAATCCCGGGTGAAGCTGTGAGTAAGAAATATAAAACACAAGAGATGCGGGTGATGGGGCTCCTGCTGCCGCACCACATCTCAAACTGACTCACACTTCATTAAGTGGCCCTCGCTCTTCGTTGCTACGCCTTAAAACACTTTTTTTACGCGCTGGAGGCTATCCGGTGGGGAGGAACAAAACACAGAAAGTCCTTATAATGGTCAATAGGTAATGCACGGGTTTAACTTGGATTAGTTTCTATTAACTATTGAATAAATATCTGCATGTTCAGACACATGAAGGGCCAGATGGACTTTCTACATGTGGGTGGAAGTAGTGACTCACGATGAAGACAGCTCTGACAATGCCAAAGAACCGTAACACGTAATGATGACGACGGTAACAGAAATGATTGCACCATCCGGCATATTCTTTTCGGATGATTTAAAAAATGTATTTTGTTCCGGTCGTGATCGTGGGAGTTTATAGTCACAGTTCGTTAGAATTCCTTCAGTGTTCAGGTTCGGGAGGTTTTAACGGTTTCCTCGCCTATCTGATTTAAAACCACTGATAATATATATATATATATATAAGAAAGCAGTTTCACGTACACAATCTGAGTTCCTCCCTGCATGCTGTTCGGCTGACGTTAGCTCAGCTCGTTTCTCGTATGACTTTAGATCAAGACATCCCACAACTTAAACAATGTATCTGGTTTAAATAAAAAGTTAAAAACAGCAAAGTGAATGTTTAAAAAGTGGCTTAAAGGTGGGGTAGGTACGTTTGCAGAAACCGGCTCGAGATACACATTTTGTTATATTCCATGGAATGCTCTTAACATCCCGACAGCAATGAATATCTGAAGTGCTTTGACAAAACATCCATAAAAAACATAATCTGTAGAAGCCGTGATACTGTAAAAAGTACAACGGCCTACCTGTCTGTCACCTTCATCGTGCACACACTTATCTCGTGCCCTCATTGGTCATGTGCGCGTTCGTGTGTGTTGGAGGAGGGGCTCTGAGAGGAAGTGGCAGATTTTCTCCGGTTGTGTATTTTCAAATTCAAGCGATCTCGAGCCGGTTTCTCAAACTGACCTACCCCACCTTTAATATATATTTTAATGACAGCTTCTGACTCCATTACAGGAGACCACATGAAAGGCAGTGTGTTCCCATTAAAATGACATGTCTCCAAATATGTCATACAGGTCTAGTCATTTTAATGAATCATCATTCTAAAGAAGTAGTCGAAAAGTAAAATGTTAAGATACTGAAAATTTCACCATGATAGTGTGAAGGCAACAATAACAATTGTTTTGTTTTAATCTGGACATCTTCTTACTGTTGAAGGTAAAATACTGTCTAACGGTGCAGGGACTGACTTGGGCACGAAAGCTTTTATGTGCGCATCTCCTCTTGCTTGGAACAGTCTTCAAAAGTAATTGAAACTGAGCAAATTGGTTCCCCTGGATGTTTGTAAAGCTCGGATAGGTGCAGTGCTCTTTGATACTGTTGGTACTTGTCAATGTCGATAGGTATGTAAATGTCGCCCTGTAAATATGATGTCCTGTATTGCTTTATGTTGTTTTATGTTTCAGGTGTAACCTACGTGCTGCAGGTCTCCCTTGAAAAGGAGACCAATGATCTCAATGGGACCTACCTGGTTAAATAAAGGTTTGAAATTCAAATGAACAGTAAAATGTAATTGCTTTGAAAATGTTAAAAGCATTCCGCATTTCTTTAATTATGTATTTTCTTTTGTAAATTGTGTTTTACAAAGTACAGAAAGGACAATCATAGTAAAGTAAAGTCTTAACATGAGAGATGACCAAAGGAAAAGCACCGTTACTTTGATTCAAATGAAACATTTCGGAGTTTGAGAACTTCTGGAAACATTTCGGAAAATGCAAGAACACAACTCGACTAAGAATAAAACATAGGTCCAATGTTTTTAGAGATTTTAAAGTAGGAAAAGTGATTTATGAAACCTTTACCAGGAGAGAAAGGCGATCCGCAGCCATCACACATGAGAGGTGAGCTGAAACATGTAATCAGATGTCAGAGACTAAAGTCTCCACGCACAGCTGATCAGAGCGTTATCTGCCTGTGCAATCAGCTGTTTGGGGTAGGATATAGCGTTTCTCCTGCCACATTCCTTCATGTTATTCTACCCTCAACCTTTACACAGCGAAGACAAGCACTGATAGATGAGTCCTCAGAGTGCAACAGAGGCAGGTGCTGCGTTAAATTGTTGCCCCGCAGCTACAGACTTCTTTAAAACCAGAAATTAAGACTTTTCTTTTTACCGCTGCTTTTTAATAAATCAAATATCTATTAACGTTGTTATTTTTCTACGTGTGATTATCTTTTATAAACGTGCGCATGCTTGTTTATTTGATGTGGAACTAGACATATCATTTTCTCTGCACTGTAACATCGTCAATTCTCCTGATGTGGGACTTCTGAATCGTACACGGCACTGTAGCTTTTAGAATTACATTTTAAACATGCCTTATTATATTTGAGATTGTTTAATATTTGTATCAGGGTTCAAACGCTTTTGCACCAATGACTTCTCCATGACCTTTACCTCATGTTCATGCAACAGGAAATAAGGTCTGCGTCTGAAACATGTTGTGTAACTAAAACAAATCAAATAGCCTTACTAGCTTCCACTGAAATCTCTCACCAGCAAAACACCTCGACAGTTAAAAGCCATTTTACGTTTCATTACTAAACGATACAGTATGTATTATCATTAAAGTATTACTATTTCGGCGATTAGATCAAAATATAAATGATATTTGATGCAACTTTAGTTTCATTTCCATGACTTTTCCAAAACATTGGGAAAAATATTGTTTTACAAAACCTCTCCGGGGCCTGGGATTAGCATTTTCAATTTCCACGACTTTTCCAGGTTTCTAATGAACCCTGTTGTATTCCGTTTTTATTTGGTGTCTTCCACGACTGTCTCTTTGCTGTTACTTTGTACATGTCCCCTCTGTGGGACTAATACATGAATTCTGATTTGTATTCTCCTTCCTTTTTAATAACTGTTTTAAATCAATTAAATAATGTGTTTCTCTCCTACTGTAGTTTAGCTTTTTTAATATATATATATTTGTATCTTTCAGTACCGTCTCTTTGCTGTTACTATATGCATTTCCCCTAATCAAGGAACTCTGATTCTGATTATAATTCTTATTCTCCTTCCTTTTTAATGACTGTTTTTAAATCCATTTAATAATGTGCTTCTTCGACACTATACCTACATGTGTTTAATGTTTTTGAAAGCACCTTGAATCAGAAACAGGTTTATTACCATGTAGGGTTACACGTACGAGGGATTTGACTTGGTGTCGTGGTGCAAACAAACAAGAATTATAAACACAGGTTGAGGTTATTAAAAATAATTAAAAATAGAGTAAAATATAACAGTATTACATTGCAGTGGAATGCAATAAGAAGGAATAAAATACGGAATGAAATCGTAGTAGGGGGAGGTGTGTGGCGCAGTGGGCTATTGCGTGGGCGTTTCGGATCAGGGGAGCACAGGTTCAAACCCCGCTGCAGTCAGCATGTCGGTGGCCGTTTCTCAATGTCGAGGAGGCTTGCTTGGTAGCACATGTATGCTGGGCATTTAAACAGTGATTGGGCGCCACTCGATGACGTAGTATGCTTGAAATAGTGGCTCTGGAGCAGCTTTACTCGACATTGAGAAACGGCCGTTGTGTCCCTGGGACACTTCACCCCAAAGTGCTCCTGTGGGGATTGTCCACAGTATTGAGTATGGAAGTCGCTTCTAACAAGTAACACGTCATGTAGTACAACATTGCCTCGTTGCTGAAATACACTGTGTACATAAACCTGCCCTGCCTTCCAGAAAGAAAAAAAAAGGTGAAGGAATTTCAGATTAAACATACAACCCTCACCAATACAAATACATCCCCCAGGGCACTAAACACTGAGCTGCATTTAAATGAATAAAGGAGGAGTGGTGGAGGTGAGGTGAGGGAGGAGGAGAATTGGGGGGGTTTTGATTTGGCCCACCACCTCTTTTCATCCAAGCTAACGATCAGGGCTTGGTGATTGGCAGACGGCCATGGCACGGATGCTGCCTAGAGTTGTTGGCATGCCAATCAGCGCACCACGCCTCACTGTGGTGGAGGAGGGGAAGGTGGGGCTATTAATCACCAGTTCAAGAGAACATAAGCTCCCCGGGGGGAAGTGCAGGGAAACATTACTCAGATCCTTGAACACCATTTTTCTTTGCTTTTTTTCTTTGCTTTTTTTCTTTGCTTTTTTCACGCTGGCTGGACAACAGCATTCCTGCGCAGGGAGGATACGAGCTCATCATCTGTCAGGACACTGAGGTGGAAGAAGAGCGAAGGGCTTTTACTTTTGGGAAGAGTAGGGATACTGAGAATAGTTTGAATCAGAATCAGAATACCTTTATTAGTCCCACAGAGGGGAAAGTTACATCGTCACAGCAGGAAAGAGCCAAAGACAGCTTAATGTTACCGAAGAAGCATGCAAAAGTATTAAAGATACAACAATTATAATAACAAAAATTACACAATTTGCTCCAAAGTCCTGCATTTAAAGTCTTAAGCCTCTTACACACCAAACTGACACCAAAGAACACGTCCTGACGGAACGTCTCCTGCGTCTTGGCCAACAGTCGCACTGGAACACACCGCAAAGACTTCAGCCGACGGCCAAGAAGCACGTACGCACTGCGCATGCGTGAGTGGCAATAACTCTCCTTACCAGCAGGCGGCGGTAGTGTGTATTCGTCATTCAAAAGAGGCAACCGGAAGACAGACTGCGTGATACACCGAGAGAAGAAGAACAGACTGCGTGATTAAGGCCCAATCCCAAACCACTCCCTCGACCCTCCCCCTCCGTGACGGCGTAAATACAGCACCAAGCTTTGGGACGGCCTCCCCTCTCTCCGGCAGAAACAGGAAGTGCCGTCACTGTTTGTAACAACGGTTTCAAATCAGCATCTCTGAGACAAAAAGTTTAAATTAATAACTCAAATAAAACTCCAAACATCTTTCATTGTGTTTCAAAGCTCTTTTAGTTTTAAACCTGATGTTTATAAGCTTCTTAGTTTGTAAATATACACAACTTTATAATAAAATGCACACATTCACCTTCTTCTAGACGAAACACAGGTTTGATCCTCAGTTAAACACATATGAGGTTATCATGAGGTCGTTAACATCGCAGTTTATCAGTGGATGTTTGCTGGAACTACTTGTACACAGCGTGTTTCCTGAGGACACACACAGCATGACTCCGGTCAGGTAGAGACCGGTCTCAAGTCAGCACCGCTGCAGACTCGCTGTCTGAGGGCTCTAGAGCCCACTCCCCCTCCACACTCGTTGCTTTGCAACAGCCCTCAATATGGCGGACCCTCTGCGTGAACGCGCAAACGGAGGAGTAGGGTGTAGGGGGCGGTTTGGGAATGGGCCATAAACAAACAACAAACATCGACAGGACGCTCATCGACGGGACGCTCATCGACGGGACGCTCATCGACAGGACGCTCATCGTCAGGACGCTCATCGACAGGACGCTCATCGACAGGACGCTCATCGACAGGACGCTCATCGACGGCCCGACATCTATCGACGCCGAAAATCGGCTCGGTATGTAAGGACTTTTACTGAAGTACAAAAGTATTGGCATCCAAAAACTTAAAGTACCGAGAGTAAAAGTAATCTTGCACAATGACCCATTTCAGAATCATATGAAATGACTGGATTATGATGATTGGTGCATCGATGTGTTTACCACAGCTGGTAGAGGTGGAGCTGATTTGAATTACTCGCTAGTTATCTTAACCTGTAATTCTATGTCAATGTTTATACAATAATTTAGTTGTAGGTTTTATTAGCTACCGATCTGAATCTATGAAGTAGGGATACTTAGAATAGTTTTACTTAAAAGTCCTGCATTTAAAGTCTGGTACAAAAGTACAAAAGTATTGGTATCAAAAAACTTAAAGTACCAATTGTTTACCTTGCAAAAAGGCCCATTTCAAAATCCTATTTATGAAACGACTGGATGATTGATCCATCGAAGTGTTTATCACAGCTGATAAAGGTGGAGCTGATTGTATTTATTCTATGTAACGCTGCTAGTTATCTTAGGGCTGAGAGGGCGTCCACCCCGAGAGCAGGGGGGGGGGTGCTTGAACTTATAGATACTGTGTTTTTACGTTAGTGAGCTGGATCATTTGGCTCGGCTCTCTTAAAGCGCCGGCTCTTCATGTTAACACAGTTTACCACGGAGCCTCAGTTTCGCCGCTGCGAGGCTCTGGAGCTAGCAGCTCACGCGCGTGCTCCACTAGCACCGCTCATCGCGTCCAAATCACGCACGTTCCGCGTTGTCCTGTAGCAGGCACCGCCGATGTCGGGGAAACGATCTTCAATACTCCGAAAATAATCCCACCAGACTCCTTCGCAGAGGGATGTCCTTGTCCTTTTTCTTGATCTTCTCTCGAATTATTAATATTTGTGGACGCCCTCGGCTCTAATTGTACTTAAGTAAAGCTGTTGAGTATTACTTTATTACCTTATCTCAATAAAAACTGTTAAACAAAATAAAGCAAGACTGTAGTTATAGTCTGATTATAACATGTCGTTCTGCCGTCTGTCCCAAGTGCCTTCAGAAACTATAGTGAATTGGTCTCTGCTTGATTTAAAAGTCCTTTAAAAAGATCCTTACACACCAAGCCAATTTCGGCCGTCGATAGATGTCTGGCCTTCGATGAGCGTCGTGTCGCCCTACTCAGATTGGTGTGTCCCGCCCCGTCGTGTCTTTTTGGCCGTGCCGACACCTTCCGCCCGCCGATTCGGCTGTCGGTAAAAGGCCGTCGGCTAAAGAAATCACTCTGATTGGCTGTTCAGCTTAGCGAATCGGTGCATGAGAAGCTAAACGGAAGTGAGGGACCCAAACAAACTATTAAGAAGGCAAATCTGAGATTTCATTTAACTCCAGCTCTCGACACAGCTTCGGGAAAGCCCCGTGAGCTTCTCGCTGTCGAGGGAAAATGGAACGCACGCTATTTTTTGTTTGTTTATATCACGCAGTCTGTTCTTCTTCTCTCGGTGTATCACGCAGTCTGTCTTCCGGTTGTTGCCTCTTTTGAATGACGAATACACACTACCGCCGCCTGCTGGTAAGGAGAGTTATTGCCACTCACGCATGCGCAGTGCGTACGTGCTACTTGGCCGTCGGCTGAAGTCTTTGCGGTGTGTTCCAGTGCGACACGTGGCCAAGATGCAGAGACGAGAGGCGACACAACAGTCGGGGGTCCGTCGGTGTCGGTTATTTGGTGTCAGCTTGGTGTGAAAGAGCTTTAAGTCACAAATGAGCAAAATGGCCAGGACTACCTTGTAAAATGAGTTATTGATTTCAAATGGTTGGATATAAAAATGTATTGTAAATCTTAAATAAAGGTGCCCAGATGAATGCTGAAAATAAATGAAATAAATAAAAATAAATAAAATAAATAAAATAAATAAAATAAATAAAATAAATAAAAATAACTGCAGTCTACCATCAGCAGACTGAGTGCCACCAGGTCATATCAGACCCCCCCCCCACATCTCACACAGATCTAACTGATGCTCTGCACGATCCTCTGGCTGTTAAACCACATCTTCACAAACTGCCCGCGGGAAATTCCAACGTTATTTTTTTGTAAAAATTGAAAGTAGATTTTGCGTTGAAGGCTTCAACTGGAAGTCCCAGATACTCAGAATGAAAGCGATAAATCCCCTACTAAGAAACTGCCATAAAAATATATATACACAACTATTTTCGAATGAGTTATTCATCTTAACCGACAAGGGCTTGGCGCTAATTTGACATAATATAGATATTATAATAAGAGACTTACATTTTGGATATTGTTGTATATTGCATATTAAGCAAGTGTATTTTCTTGGCTTCAAAGGCTGAATACAGTAAAGTTATTTAGTTGTATTAACTTGGCACCGGTGGTAATAATATTCCAGAAACAATTTAAGGTTAACAGCGATGTTTTACAGGTTGTATAACATGTTGAACTAAATGCGGTCATATCATTTTGAATTCCGTTGATTGGAATTATTTTTAACTGAGAGAGCACTGAACAACGATTAAAAGTTAATCTGTTGTGCCGCCACAAAGCTCGCTCGATAGAGCCGGTGTGGCACCAGGGTGTATGCAGGAATCCTGAAGTCAAATGTAAAACCTTTTTTAAGACCCTTTACAAACTTTAAGACCTCATCTCCACTTGGAGTTCTAACCGGTTACCTTGGCAACACACTTTACCTCACATTGACTATATACAGTATTGATTGTCCTTCCTCCTTATCTTCCAACCATTTGGACGCAGACTTGCATTTCCCCATAACGATGCTGTTTAACAACCGGCGTAAACGGGCCTTCGCGCTATCAAGCAGTGAGCGCGCGACGTCCTGTTCAGATGACGTCAAACCCAACGGGACGCCATCAACAAACTCCACAGAATCACTCTACACACCTACGCCATGACTACATTCAGGCAGACTGCAGAACACAACCTCTCTGGACCATTCAGATACTTATTGAAAACAAGATACAAAATGTAACACCTTGGGAAATGCTGTTTAATAGCCTTCATTTTCGCTAAATTGATTTATCAAATTGTAATACTTTTTAAGATCCCGCGGACACACATGCTGGAGAGGAATCTTCAATGCCAAAAAGGTCCTAGAAAGACAAGGTAAATTAAAGTCATTTAAAAAAGAGGAATAGTTTTGGCGAAAGCTAAAAAGGTACCGTGGGGTCAGAGTAGAGTTTTCCAAAGGGGGGTTCCTTCAGCATGAAACACTTGAAATAACGAAAGGATCAGTTAGATTAGTTGCCTTGTGTTGAAAGGTGCAATATAAATAACCCTGCCATGCCTTCAATAAAAGGCACCGGTGGCCCGAGAAATAATGTTAAAGAAACATGTTGTGAATCTGGCGTTGTGCCGTACAGCAGACCTACGTACTTACAGCGAGCGTCTCCTCCGGCTGGTGCATGGTGATGCAGTCCATGCTGATCTGGATGGTGTTTCCTGCAGATCCGTCAGCTGCTCTCTCTCTGAAGATGGGCTGCACCGAGTGAGCCGCTGATCTGAAACCACGACAGAAACACACCAGGCTCAGGGACAGTTTCACTCCACAGGCCACAAGACTGTTATATATGGGGTCAGATCAGCCTCAAAAGTAAATAAATGCACACAGAAGGATACACAAATCTCCATCCACACACATATATTTCTGATCCACACACAAATAGTCAAAAAGTGTTGTTGCATTTCTATAAAAAACCCTAGCGAGTGTCTTCGGCCAATCAGAGGTCTGCTTCATTTCACCTGAACTTTTGAAAGAACATGCATAACTTATAATATAATTATTCATCTAATATATCAAATTCCAATTACTTGTATATAGACTCTCCTTGCACTCTTTCTATTCTATTTTATTTGTATTTACTTGCACTATTTTATCAGTTTTATTGTGTTGCACTGTTGGAGGAGCCTGTAACCTAAGATTGTCATTGATATATCGACATCGTAGCGATGCACACACGACAATAAAAGCCTTGATATTAAAAAGACATGCAAATAGTTTTTTTTAATTCTTTAGAAACAATTTATAATCTACATTTAAGAATAATACATCAGTTGTTCCAAATATGTGGTTCCTTTTTTTTTAATAATCGTGATATCAATTATAAGTTGTTGTTCAAAAAGCGATGGAAAGTCTAAAAGCTTTTTACCACTATAACTCTGTTGAGTACGTTTGCAGATTTACAGCAAAGAGTTGTTTAGGATTATTGACTCACTGGTCCAGCATGTCGAACAGTTGGTTGAAGACGTCCTGGCTGAAGTAGTCGGAGGGCTGAGCGGACGGACTCTGGGACATGCTGCTGAAATCTCTCCAGGACAAACGAGAGGAAGCGTCCCTGAGTCTGCAGGGAGACACAATCAACCACCATTAAAATCCGTTTGTGATGGAGTATTTTGACATCATCATATTACTGCTTTAACTTCCAATACGTCCGCCCCTGATACTATCGGCACTTTAATTACAACCATTATCTAGTCAGTTCAAAAAATAAATAAGCCAAACCTTCTGCAACATTCGAGCAATAAACACATTAGTTCATAAGTAATTATGTTTGAATTCAGGATCGTGACTTTTGTTTTAAGGCTTTTATTGTCATGTGTGCATAGCAACAGTGTAGTTATCACAACAGTGCAACACAATAACACAGATAATAGTGCAAGTAAATGAAATAAAATAGAATATAGTAGAAATAGTGGCGAATAGTCTATATCAGGGGGGTCAAACTCAAATACACAGTGGGCCAAAATTAAAAATGGGTACTAGTGGAGGGCCGGACTGGTTGAATGTTTATTGAAATGAACGTATTGAAATGAACTTATTGCACATATTAAACCTGGAACTAACAAAGCTTAAATTATTGCCTTTAAAAACAACATTAAATAATCAGTTGCATTCATTTCTCATGGCTCTATCTGCAGCTTCCCCAGAGTCACTTCTTATGAGTACATTTCCCCACAGGCCAACAACAGCTTCAACAAAACTATTCCCCTCAGAGAGAAACCCAAACATGCCCTGTTGCCGTGAGAGAGAAAGTGCAGAAGGAAGAATCCATTGAACTCAGTGTGCTGCTCTGAGATGCTAGCTCAGATACTTGGCATCTCATCTCGGGGGCAAGGTCATCAATGTTTGGGCTCTGAGCGGAGGAGACCCTCAGGATGGAGGGAAGGCGTGCGTGCAATATACCGGCGGACCAGATCTAATAGGAATTAGAAATTATCCTGCGGGCCGAAATTAAATCCACCACGGGCCGGATTTGGCCCCCGGGCCTCGAGTTTGACACATGTGGACTATATACAAGTAATTGGAATATTGATAGATATATATATATAAGTTGCAAACAGATGAATGTTATGGATGTTCTTTCAAAAGTTCAGGTGTTGAACAGTCTGATGGCCTGTGGGATGAATTAGAGCAATAATTGATAATTAATTATAATGTTTGAATTCAGGATCGTCACTTCTGTGTTTCTTCATTGTGGAAATAAATACTTTTTTACTGTCCTTACTGACTTACTACTATTGGCCTTTTTTTCAAAACAGCACAACTATTCCAATAGTAACTTTAAAAAGTGAGCAAACAGAAGTGTGTGTGTGCAGGCTGAGGTTTGGCCACCCAGCCAGGAGCAGGAGGAGGAGTCCTGCAGGCAGCCATTCATGAAGAGCACCTCCTTTGTGCAGAAGTCAGCCTGCATAATGCTGAATATTTGTACTACACATAATGGTGATTATGCACCATTCAGACAGAGGCACTTTGACCCGCTCCCCTGAAACATTACACCTGCTCCAGGGCTCAGCCTGCCATTGTTCGCGCTGAAGTGGCGCACGCTGCAGTCGGAGGCGGCTGGAATTCCCCCCCGCTCTAATATGATAGCTCTGCTGCAGCTTCTGGTATGTGTACAGCTGGACGGGGGCAGAATCTGGAGCTGGCACTATTCTGGGTTTTGGAATTCCCCAACACTGCGCGCTGAATGATATTAATATCTGACTTACACACACAGGCATATCTAATGAAGCAAATCATTCCACTTATGCAGGACGTGAAATCGTGAGGGAGATTTAAAAGAATAAAATAAAGAATCTTCGGGTAAATGTTTTTTTTGTTCAGCATCTGTAAACAGTTATGTATTATCTAGTATACACCATCTATAACAGGGTATATGCAGGAAGTCCTTTTTTAAGACCCTTCCCATACATTGTAAGACCTCATCGCCACTTCGAGTTTTAACCGGTTACCTTGGCGACACACTTCACCTCACATTGACTATACGCAGTACTTTTACCCGGGAGACCGAGCAGAATATTTATTTATTCCTCACGTTACTTGCACACTTAAGTCAAGCTACATCCGCAGAAATTAAAACCCAAACCACAATCTTTTGCTAAACCTGACAAAAGCTCTTTTAAGTGAAGATGGAGAGGGGGGAAGTTGAAACGATGGAAGACCAGGATTATCGTACAAACCGTTGTGTGAGATGACCTTTTGGCATAGTGGGATTCATACTTTTGCTCAATAAATATGGAGGCTATGTTGAACTTTCTTAATTCTCTTTAACGGTTGCAGGACTATTCATTCACACAAAAATATATAGTTTTGCTCGATGTAAGTGATCATTAAAACGTGTTTGAATTATTGTTAGGCACTTACAGAATTATTGTTAGGCAATTCACTATCCCTAGCAGTTACATACATCCTAAGTTTAATGTAAGGTCTATAATGGGATGTGCATTTGACTGTATTTCTACATCGGTGCTGCATTGTGGTTTTATGACATTGGAACGTGCATTTTTTAACTACACCGCACATGTTAAGATCACACTGTGGACATAAGGACCAAACCCTCGGGTTGGCGCTCTGTGTTGGAACTTTTAAATTGCATTGCTTCTGTTCAATCAAAATGAATTAAAAAGGCTGCTTGGCAGTGACTGAGCATATAATGGATGAATATGAACAATAATAGGCGTGTTGCAGGTGGAGGTGTCATCCCAGTTAATTGAGGATTTAGGTGTGGTCCTCCTCAGTTAAGCCTCCTTTGATTTTGGCTTTAATTGTCTTTAAAAAAAGAAAGGGCAGAACTCGTCACCAAGACGTTTGAGTTTTAATCGTCGTTTGTTGACCCGGTAAAATGTAGAATATAATTATAGTGAAAGGCTATCAATACGCTTTACTATAATCATAATAATCTGTAGTTTACACCGACGGATTACACCATAATGTGGATTTTTTCTTACACTGGGACATTTACAAAATATATGTTGACGAGATATATATCGTATTTGAAATATCGAGTTATAGAAGCAGGAAAATACTGAGAATAATAACCCTTTGATGCAAGTTTGGTTTAGTTCAAATAATAAAATATGTAATTAATTAATTAATCAAAAGGAATAAAAGTACGGCAATTGAGAACGAACTCCCGTTGCTGACACTTTGATGTAGTTTTAGTAGAATTAAATATTGCAGTTTAACTTTAAAAGGCTGCAGAGTTATTTTAGAGTGTTGTATCCCTGTCCTGGTTGTTTGTCTGCTCCTGGGTGTCTGGTTTCTCAGAGTGTCTCTCAGTCAGCCCGAGGCGCAGGCTGTTCAGCTTCCACTTAAAGACGGAGCAGCGCCTGCAGACGAGAGCGGGCCAGAGGTCAGCTCCAAACAGAAAACGGCCATTGTCTCGTGGCAGGTTGGGCACAGCGACCGATGAAAATGCAATCAAAACAAACAGCCCTGCCGATCGGGGCCCTTCTCCAGTGTCCTTATTAATCACTTGTTCAAAGGCCTGAGCCCCCCCCCCACCCCTCATCTGTCAGCCGCGGCTGCAAGAGGGACATGACTGCAAAACAATAGAAAGCCCCCAAAGTTTCTCCTGCGCTCATCCCCTGACTTTTACAGAGGGAAACAGTCGGAAATCCTCTGGGGCCAAAAGCGCAAATTCCTCTCAGGTGGGGGGTGCACAGAGAACAAGAGAGCGGACGAAAAGACACACCTGACGCTGAATAACCTAAAACCAGGGTGTACGCAGGAATCCTGAAGTCAAATGTAAAACCTTTTTTAAGACCCTTTCCAAACATTTTAAGACCTCATCTCCACTTGGAGTTCTAACCGGTTACCTTGGCGACACACTTTACCTCACATTGACTATATACAGTATTGATTGTCCTTCCTCCTTATCTTCCAACCATTTGGACGCAGACTTGCATTTCCCCATAACGATGTTGTTTAACAACCGGCGTAAACGGACCTTCGCGCTATCAAGCAGTGAGCGCGCGACGTCCTGTTCAGATGACGTCAAACCCAACGGGATGCCATCAATAAACTCCACAGAATCACACTACACACCTACGCCATGACTACATTCAGGCAGACTGTAGAACACAACCTCTCTGGACCATTTATACACTTATTGAAAACAAGCTGCAAAATGTAACACCTTGGAAAATGCCGTTTAATATTTTTTAATAGCCTTAATTTTCGCTAAATTGATTTATCAACTTGTAATACTTTTTAAGACCCCGCGGACCCCCTGAAGAAGCATCAGCGTAGAAACGTTTTCCAGCTCAGAAAGATGAAGGCACGACTTAGCAGGGATTTTCTGACAGCATCACACAATAGGTTTTATAGGAGCTTTCAGTTCAGATTACGGTGGCCAATATAACTGTTTATGCATTGGGCATTTGTGAAAGGAGAAAAAGTTAAAACTGATTTAAGAAGGGATGATTTAATTACCCAACTCCGTCATGTGTATTAATAACGTTATATCAATATTTCAATTTTCAATATCACGGTCATTTCTACACCTGTTCCAGAGCCATCGTGGTTCAGCAAGTTACTTACTGGAAGCAGAAACGGTGCTTTTTGTCCAAATATCAAACACAACAAGAAGGTAATTGTGTGACATTGCACTTAGTAAATGTATCTGCAAATGATATAAATAATATTAGATATGATATACTGTAAGCACACAGTCAAATGGGATTAGTGCGCACTGGAAGTGTACAGGACAGAAAGTGGATTACGTTTTGTTTTAGTTTTAAAACTGTATTATTGTTTTTTTAATTATTTGAAGACGACATGAATATAAAGTGACTACAAGTGAACACAATATGTTAAAGATTGAACTTGCATGATGTCGTGAAGTGCCCTAACCGGCATAGCAACGCTTTTGGTGTTCATTTCACAGTGTTTCAGTGCTCGCAGGTAAATAACTGTTTCTTGTGTTTTACATATATACGGAACAAACAAGAAATGTTTGTCTAAGACAGATCTAGATAGGTAGGCCTGTACATATTAATACATTGGGGGACAAGCAGGAGGCATGTGCTTTATGGTGTATAATGCAGGTTGACAAGATAGCATTTAATTAAATCATTAATAATACTGATTAACACCATTTAAAAAATCTAATACTTTTGTTAGCAGCATTTGACAAGAAAGTATAACTAACCGTTTCTATTGAGTTGCCGTTCTAGCTCTATTTTAAATTTTAAATGTTCATTTTAGGCCTATTTTCCCTTCCCTTTTGCGTTTCATTTCCTGCACGAAAGGTGCTGTAAAAATAACATTCATAATTATATTTAACTACCCCAAACTAAATATGTAATCTCACAGAAGCAACATCATTTTCTGGTCTTCTGTTATCATCCTGACTTTGGTGTTAAAGACGTTTATGGATAAGATATATTGTAAAAGATCTAGTATATCATACAAGATATTTTATAATATAATATTCAAGATTCAGTATTCACCTCGTGACTTCATTCAGTCGTCCATTATTATCGATTAAAACACCTGACATTTCAAGAATAACAGCACACATTCGTATTGAAAGGGTCACAAGTTGGTCATTTAATCCGCGTTTGCATGCATTGATGCTATAAGTACGCCACGTTTATAAATATAATATATGGGGAAGGAGCAGCAGCTGAGGCTCCAGGCAGACACAAATGTTTGTAGGTCGCCCCGGACCTCCACACAGCTTCAGTGAGACCGGCAGTTCACGTCAAACACAGTCAGCAAGTTTCAATAACTCAGACATGCATTTGAGGTGAATTAAAGTAGCTGAAAATACATTTCTACCAGATGTAAAATGTTAATTAGGATGCTGCTTCACATGGCTTTGGACACACTGTAAAGGAAACTCATGTAAGTGTACACAACATGTCTGTACTTACCGATGAAAGGGAAACTCTGGGTAATACTGCACAGCTGTGTATGGAGAATTCATGTTGTCATGCCAAAACTTCACTTTTAAATATTAAAAATGATTCGCGAATGATCAGCAGGACCGTGCATCAACAGATGTACAAGAATAAATACAAAACAGATTTAGATAAATATGAATAAATTAAAGGCTTGTTATATTAAAGTGCCGGAGGGCTACAGTGCAGAGTGGAGAACGTCTCGGAGATGAATTTGAATTTAGATATTTTTTCTGAAAGTAACGTACAAATAGGAGGGGCTTGTGTCAGCTCTCTGACCAATCCCCAGTTACAGTTGTACCAGATACCACTCACTCTGAGTTGCTAGGATATAGATATCAAGCAACTACATTTGACCCTGCAGCCAACAACCCACACCCGACGTATCCTGAAAAGCTCACCCCTCCCCACCGACTCGCTGATTTTCTCCGGCCACTTCTGATATTCCTAACCATATTCCCTGGTGGCTCTGTGGGTTCGGGGCACGACTGTTGCACCATCAAGGCCCGGAAGGATCCAGGCATGCTGAATATCGGCATAGGATTGTTGATCCTGCAACATATTGAAATGCAGCAGAAAATATTGGTTAGTAAATCAAACAAAAAAGCGCCGAAACAGTTGATTTAAGGAAGTGAAAAATGCTTTTTGACTCAGTTATTGATGCTGGGGAAAATTAGAAATATTTTTTGGTGATATTATAAATAGTATAAAATACATATTTATAAAAACATAAGAAGTACAAATATGCAATAAAGTATAATAAAAAATAAAATTGAAAAAAATATATTTGTTAGTAAAAAGCAAAAAAATATCACATTAAATATAATACAAATATTTATACAAAATAAAGTTAAAATATTTATACAAGTAAATATTTGTTATTAAAGGATAAATTAAATATGAAACATAATTAAAAAAATAAGCAGTTAAGTAAAATATGCAATAAAATAGAAAATCAGTTAAGGAAAATGTTCCAACTTGTACAATATATAACAACAATAAATATACAAATGTGTATATTACATTATATGCAGTGAAGTAATACCATCAATAAAGAGGCTTTAAGCTGCTGATGATGAAATACGTCCAATATCTCACACTTTAAAGAGATGTTAGAGAAGGTATCGACGGCCATAAATCTAAAATAATCCTCTTTGAGCTTAGGACACCAGACAAAAAGTGTTGCGGTTTGAAAATCCTTTACAGTAGCCTCCATAAAGTCTTATTTAAAGACACGCATACACAGACATATCAGGCCACATCCTGGCACACACACTTCCTATTCAATATCTCCTCTCCCCCAGGCAGAGAGGGAGTGTAAACCTAGAGCTGCTGTGTGGTTTACAGAGATGAACTGCAGATGAATCAACAGGCTAAAATAAAAGGTTGGGTCATGGCGGGGGGAATGATAATAAATAGAGGTGGTGTATCCAGGGAACACAAACGTCTAAGCTGCTGTCTTGTATCTTCAATGAAGACATACAGCATCTCTCTCTCTCCGCTGTGATACACTGACGGCCCGCTGACCTGACACACAGCTGCTGGTTTAAAAGGTACTCAAGCCATTGCTAACAAACAAGAGAGATTATGGTTGCACTCAAAGGGCCGGTTGTAACTTTAAGACGATATAAATAAATAAAATAATGTATTATATTACATTATTGCCTCTGCATTGGATTATTATCGGATAGGGTAATAACTTCATAATTAACTACGTCTGAATGCAGAAGTCTAGGGCAAATAATTGCAAGTCTCTTCAGTGGGCATGTCACAAAATGAGATGCATTGTGGGTAGGGTTGGGAACCGAAACTCGGTTCCAGATGAGAACCAATAACAAAATGCCGGGTACCGGGTACCCATACAAAATACACAATTTCGGTTCTGCTTAACGGTTCCTAAACGCGGTAGACCCTGTATTCCACCGGGTCCGTCTGCGCCGCGTGACCCGGTTGGAATACAGCCAGAAGGGCGGACTGGCCATCTGTGTGTTCTGGAGAATCACAGAACGGCCGGTCGTCAGCGAGCCATTGACGGCCGGCTCGGTTCGCTGACGGCCGGCACCGCCCTTCATTTCTTTAAACGGCATCATGTACGTTGCGGCCTCCCGTAGACAGTTCTACGCTCTAAAGTGATGCTCCATAAAAAATAAAAAGACAAGCCACAGTGTAATGCCTGTTAATAGCTCGCCACAGGCAGCTCAGTTAACATAAAGCACAGCTATTGTGCAATACATTTGTATTGCATGTATATTTTTTATTTGTAAAAATGTCAGTTAAAGCTTAACAAAATAAAGATATTTTTGTTATCTAAACGTTTGACCTCTTTCTTTTACAATTTTGGAATCGAAACGGGGAATCGAAAGACGGAACGTAGACGAATCGATAAGAACCGGAATCGATAAGCAGAACCGGAATCGATAGCAGAACGGAATCGGAATCGATACATTTCAAACGATACTCATCCCTAATTGTGGGACATGTTGTTTATGGGCAACGTGCTTCTGTAAATCGGCATGTAACCGAATAATAAACACATTATATTCTTTGCAAGCTCTTGCCTTGAGTTTGACGCCCCTGATTTAGACAGTGTCCCACTCAGCCCGATATGTAATAAACAAGCCTTATTCAGAAGGGATATATTGTGGTGAACACCACCCATCGGAATCCATATTGTGTTGGAGAGATATTAAACAACACTCGGGAAAATTCACAAAAGAGTGTGCAACTTTTGGGGCCTCTTAACTCAAGGCTCAAAGCCTGAAAGAATGCAAGAAGCGTATCCATGCTTCGGTGATTTTTGCACATATTCAAATCATTTAAGTATGCAGACATTTGGCGTACTTTCTTGTTAACGAACCTCAGTTCTAAATTAGTCTAATTCACAAATATCAGCAATAATAGCCATCAACTTTTGTCTTTCCTTTTAAACTCCGTTCAGATTGGATGGCAAATGAATGATTGTTCTGTACTAGGACTTGTTTTTAGTTGTGCATATGACAATACATACATTTGTATCACTACTCTAACTAAGGAAAAACGTATTGTTTGTCTTTTAGTTGAATTTAGTCTTGTTTACTTCAGTCCTGTGTGTATTGACTTTTGTTGGTGTAAAGTGTGTTATTAATTGCAAGGTTATGTGTTCATGTCTATGGATTCGGAGGGTTTTTTTTTGAGGCACTTAAATGTGTGCATGAAAGTAAATAAAGTCGATAAATACAATTGGATTGATTTACTCAGGGTCCCTGGAAGCAGCTTAACTCTTGGCGACTAGTGCCGGTCACATCGCTAGATTGTGGGTCTAAATACTAAATTGGAAACGTTGGTTAAACAGCTTGAAGTTTACCAGCTGGGAAATAAACTTCAATCTCTACTCACACAATCACAACGTGTCAAACGTCTGTGTTAATAATACCTATATAATAAACGTTAAGACAGGCGCTGTGGCTTTGACCGTGTCCTCAACACAACAAGGACACACTGCCCTCGAGAAGTCATTAAATCTGATATTCACAGCGCCACCTGAAACCCTTACATCATTAATTACTCAAAGACTTGCGTTGGAAACCAGTCACCAAACCCCACATTACTTCATGTGACATGCATGTGTGTTTATGAGTGTGCAGCTACGTCAGCCCCGGTACTGTCATCAGCAGGAGTGTGTGTACTGTACTTCTAACGTGGTTATTATTCTCGTAAAGCTTGCTAATCCCGCTTTAATCTACGATATCTGCAGACAAAACCAAAGATGGCGACGAGCCCGAATGAGCCTTATTGCGGGTTCATTCATCGAGTTGTGTTCAACGTCCTGCGGGCATTACGAGCTTCACACAGCCTTATTCATGCCTAGTTTACTTAGGGATGCCAGTTGGTGGAGCAGCTGATGGAGTAGCCCCCAACGTTTCTCTGTGTGTTATCAGTGTCAGTCACACACACTATGGCCCATCACCCTCACACAGTGCGGGGGTTATGTGGGCATACTTGTGTGTGTCTGTGTGTGTATATTCCAGTTGGTGACTAATGCAGGGGAAATCCAGATGAGTCAAAACTACCAGTGTCCGGTGCAGTGTCTGAGAGGTGATAATTTACAGCCTGTGCACTAAACTGCCCAGCAACTTGGCATTGTTCACAACGACACCATAGGGAAAACGCTATTTTAGCTAAACAAATGTGTTTGGTTCTTCCCCTCGGACTTTCCCCCAAACATTTAATTCATTACATTTATTCAGGAAGTCGCGCTAAGATCTCATTTGCAAGAGAGACCTGAAAAGAAGAAACATTCACGATCAAAAAACTAAAACTACACAATAACATGAATCTTAAACAGCACAAAATCATATGAAACTATTAATACATGTTTAAAATCGACTCGCTTTGAGTCCAGAAACACTGACGTCCTGGTCGGAAGTATTCCTGTTTCTCACAGAAAGGTTGCAGAGAAGGGACTTGCAGTTTGTTATCTCTGTGGTCTTGATTTTCTGCAGAAAACAGAGGTTGAGTCGACGTAAATCCCCATCGAAAGGGCGTGCACAAACTCTAAAGCAGGGGTGTTTCATCGCGGGCCACATCAGCATTATGGTTGCACTCAAAGGGCCGTTTGTAACTTTAAGACTATATAAGAATACATATATAAATATTTAATATATATAAAATAATGTATTATATCACATGAATGCCTCTGAATTGGATTATTATCGGATAGGGTAATAACTTCATAATTAACTACGTCTGAAAGCAGAAGTCTAGGGAAAATAATTGCAAGTCTTTTCAGTGCGAAAGTCACAAAATGATTTAAAAATAAAAGCCAAATTCTGGAGAGAAAAAAAAGTGACATTTTGAAAAAAAGTCAAATTCTGAGAAAAATGCAACATTTGAGATGCATTGTGGGACATGTAGTTTATGGGCAACGTGCTTATGTAAATCGGCATGTAACCGTATAATAAACATATATTCTTTGCACGTTCTTGTTGGGCCACAGAAAATGAAGTCGCGGGCCAGATTTGGCCCCCGGGCCTTGAGTTTGACACCCCTGCTCTAAAGTAACTTATCGATTCAAATGTATGACTATGCCAGAGGGCTGAATTATTCAGTTTTCTTTCCAGAGAATTTAAAGCAAAAGCAAAATTACTTATCATAAAAAAGGCTGTTGTTAATGTTATTATCTTGTTGTTTTTATTCCTTAAAGTCACCAGAATGCAAGAAACTTACATGTTCTGTACTTTAAGTATGAATGAGTGTCGTTGGTGCATCAATGTACTTTTTCTGCATTTTTAAACTCGTCCAAAAGGTGACATACTGTACACACGAGACTGCATTGTATCATCAGCAAGTAGTAAAAGTGTATTTGTAGTACTGAACTTTTCACACAAGTAGAAGTACATCAATTCAGGTCCTGGAGTGTTGGAAAATGTCCAACCCGACTTCCATAATGGCGCCAAACTAAAATAAAATAAAAAAGCCTTTCCCATGTGACCAGAAAAACCTGTTTGTGTATCCCGAGTCACTTTTTGCGGTAATAATCTGACTCCCAGACAATTACAGATGCTTTCCCACGGTATGATTCAACTTTGTTTTCAGTGCCTTTTGTCACAGTGACTTTTACACCTGACATCACGCTGCTGTCGCGTTGGGAAAATCAAACTCGCCTGCAGCGACGAAAAGGCAGCGAGCCAAAATGGAGTAATCAGGTATAACCAGAATCAGTTGGAAGCAGATTAGTTTTTTGTTAGATGTTTATATAATTCATAAGTGATTATGAGAGGGAATTTGTCGTAGTGCAACTGAGAGAAAAAGGGTTTTCCAAAGATGGCAGTGTTTCCCACAGATCTGAAATATACTTGGGGGGGTGGTGGAGTTAAATGCATCAATCTGGTGCATTTTGAGGGGGAAATAAAGAGACTAGATATATGGGAACACTATATGAAACAGAACTGTATACATTTCAATAATCATAAAATCATGGCCATATCCAATAACATACCATTTCCAATATGAAAAAACACTGAAACTTGTTTATTTATTTATTTTTGGTTCATTTATAGTTGTGAGTGTGTCTGTGCTCCTGAATCAGCCTCTCTTGTCTCCCTCCTCTCCCCCTGCTCCTCTTTGAGGCAGCAGCAACGACTAGTTTTAGCTCTCAACAAGTTTTAAAAGTGTATATTACCTTGTTTTTCACCTAGTTAACATATTTTACTAATCACTACCCCCTCAAATGGAAATATGTGTTTACATAAATGACCAAACCGTTTGAGACCCAGTGAGAATTTAGACTAACTATCTAAACACTCAAGAGTCCTTTCCCTCACCTGAGCTGAGGTTATCCCGAGCTTGAATGACACACAGAGACCAATCAGGGGCTTTCATTTATGATCTGTATGACAGTGGCCATGTCGGCAGGCCACATCATAGACAGCCAGTCACCCTGTGTGAGGCAGGCCCACATTTGCGCAGCGTTGCGTTCACAAACATTAAAAAAAAATCAAAAAGTCCTCAGGCCAGCAGGCCACTTAACAGGCCAGGCCGTCGGGAGGACCGGGGGGTTTCCCAGTCCGGGACTGGGTACAGGAGGCGTAGAGCGAGGGATCGTTGTCCACAAGTTAATCGATCGCAGATGGCGTCGTGGTCGCGGACGAATAATTTTTTTTTAAAAAGCCCAAGTGAAGTCTATGTGTGGGAAACCCTGAGATGTCCATCAGTAATTCATGTTGGTTTCATATTTAACGGCAATGGCATTAAAAACAAAACATATTTTCAAGGTGTAACTTTCACACTTAGCTCGCACAGACACCGTGCACTATTTACTTCATATTAATATGTCGTAATAAACTCTTGAATAAATCCATAGAAACCAACTTTATAATACTGTTACTAACCGTTTTAAATACTGTTCAAATGTGTTTTATGCACATTAACAATGTTTCATCGGAATATACAGCTAGTTTTGCCAAACAATTAAAAGCATTTTTTGAATGCAAAAATATCAGAAAATGCTGTTTTCTACCTTTGAAATGGAGATTTCCTACTTTTCTTAGATTGTTTTATTAAACGATATGGATTACCTTCGGGTTTAGGACTGACAAAACAAGATATTTAAAAAAGATCAGCTTAGACATTGGGATGAATGTGCTGAATTGCTCAGTGTCCACAGGATAGATCTCATCTATCGCTGAGCCTTTGTTAGAAAACAATCAAATTAAAGAGGTTACACTGACAAAGTATTTAAAACAACAACATGACCTATTCCATTCCCACCACTAAAGGATTCCTCAAACAGCCATGTGTGTGCATTTCTACATCTGGGATAACCAGGAGGCCACGAGGGATTTGAGACGAAACAAAAACCTAAAACTGTGTGGATTAAATCCCACTCCAGTTCAAAAGATACCAGTAGACCGCTTTGTTCTTCTTCCCAAGGGCACAAGAACCACGGACTACAGCAGAGCGCTTTTTGGTAAACACAATCAAAGCTCTCCCCCAAACAGTGCCAGATCTGAGAGGCAGACAACCCGTGAACCACGGAGCATCAATCACAGCTAATCCAACACTAAACCTGTCTCTGCTGCCGTTTGATGTCTGTCAGCATCACTCATGGTGCGCTGTTAGCGTAGCACACAATCATTTCACATTCACAGGGATGAACTGAACTGAAAACAGGGCTTATTATTACCACCTAAATCACATGAATAATTGCCTAATGGGCTATTCAGGTGGTGCACAGACACTCAAATAAAGAATGCTTGAGCTTAGCGCTAAATCTTGATCATTAGAAAAGTAAAGATAACATGTAAGTCAACCAGAATTACATGATGCTTAAAGGATATATATGTGGTTCATACATGCAAGTTAATACATGTCTTTCTTCAGACTAGTGAAATGTAACGAACCAAAAACCACATTTAGGTTATTTCTTCCATTAACTTGTTGTGTCTGTAGTTTTCTCCCACACTCACCAACAGTTAGCACAAGATAATACTGACTTCCATATTCAATTCCTTTTCAAATAAAGAGTTGTCTTAATGTAAATAATGAACTGTAAGGAAGTAGGTAATAACTATGATACATGTTGACAGTATTCGTCTGTAGTGTGTACAAAATGTATGAATTTGACAATACATATCTTTAAAGGTCGTTTCCAAAAGATACACCAACCTTTCCAGTTTCATTCCTATCTATGTTCTGGATGTTTTCGGGCATTTTATTCCTAAAAACATCGCAACAATGTATTTTTCTTATTGTTAGTATTTTCAGGTTCATGGATCGATAAAAGGAGGTATCCAATTGTCCTTCTGGAACAACTTTTAACCCTAATATGTCAACAAAATAACCAAGAACCTGGCTTTATCTAATGTTTAGATTTCTTTTACAGAAGTTATGCAAATGATCACATATTATACACTAAACATAACATTTCATAAAGCTTGTAATACAGCAAAAAGTTTCATGGTGATACCTTTGTTTTGTTTTCTACTCTAATAACCTGAAGTGTCTCACATAAAAATGTTCGCTGCTCCTTATTACTCGCTTATGAGCGGACGTTTTATTTTATTAGTATCCGACAGTGAGGCATTAACGCAGGAAATCATCGGGACTCGGGAGCAGGGCGATGATATTTTACCCAGAAAGAGCAGGTGCGCCCGCTGACCTGCTTCAGCACTTCTGCGCGGTAACACAATCTTTCATATTCTAACTTTCAGAAATATAGTCCATGATGTAAAAGTTATGGAGCGATGTTTAGCAACCACACCGCGGGTCTCCTGGCAACAGGTTGACAAGTGTGATTGGTCGGCCCCTGAACCCATTAAAAAGCATGTGTGCGTTGAACATAATGATGCCTGGGGGCGGCTCAGAGACACATTACCACCAGCCTACACTCGTCCACATGTAATCTAAGCGAGGGGTTGAAGTGTCCTTTGTCACTGGATACGCTTTAAAAATAAAACACGCTGTCGATGTTCTGGGATGCTTGAATGAAAGTGGATATTTCAGAGGCATTTCTGAGAGTCTCTGTTGGATATAGTTCATCTGTAACATACCGAAGCCATCAAACAATTACATGTTCAACATTGTGATGAGAGGACAAAAAAATCCCCCAAATACCACAACACTGGGACTTTCTTTACTTTTGACAGAAGAAAAATAACTCTTGTATTCGCACAAGCCTACGTTTATTTAGTTGATGAAAGAAGGGACGATGCGTTTTACTAAATACTATTGGGAGATAATGTTCACCTTTAATTAGGGATGCTCCGATCGATCGGTCACCGATGGAGATCGGCCGATACTCACTTTCTACCGATCGATCGGTGCTCTCTAAACATGCCAATCGCGAGAGCCGATCGCATGATGTAAAATACATGACACTTTTCTCTGTGCGCGGCAAAACAAGCTCGCCAACATGCCTTCACCAGTCTGGCATTATTTTAAGGTGTCCGAAAAAGACAGTAAAATAGCGGTATGCAACGTGAAGCAGAAATCCTGCAGCTCCGCCCACCGGACCGGTGAGCGAAACACACAAGAGTTAGACCTAACACACGTAGCTATTTTATCTACCTCTGGAACAAGCTAAACTAGTTATTATACATATGTTTATTCTTCACTGTCGGGTCACTCATTACTGGATCCGTGAGCTGCATGAGATACTGATCCTGGCTGTCAGGAGAGAGGGGGAGAGAGGGAGAGAGGAAAAGAGAGCGCTTCCGCTCATCTCTCCCGTGTTATTCTCCAAAGTGAATGTAAACTTGAATAATGTAGATCATTTGAATGTAATAATTAAGATGATTGTTTTTTGTGAAAGCTCCAGTGAATGAGCCCCATTAACTGAGTTTTAAACATCACTTTAAATGGAAGATTTAAAGTTTAAATCTTCCATTTAGGCCCCGCCCACTCGATCGGATCGGCGATCGGTATCGGCCGATACTGATTCCGGTGATCGGCCCCGAAATTGGCGATCGGAGCATCCCTACCTTTAATCGCTAAAAAGCTTCCTACTCAAATAAATCAAAGAACAAACAGGGAATGCAGTTTTAGGTTTAATAAATAAGGGATCCTGCAGTTCTCTAAAAAGGTATTTATTGCCTTCACCTAAAAGACAATGCCTCAATTTGTATGAAAACATCTTAAATTAATCGAACAAAGATGTTAAAATGATTTGGAAGTAGGATTTTCTGCAGCTTTTTCCTTGCGCTACATGTTAAAAAACTCTAAATAAATGGCAATGTCAATTTTTTGACAAATGTCTTAAATGAAGGTATCGAAAGTCTTTCAGATGCATGGAAATAAGAAATATCTTTCCTGAATTAACCAAATGGCAGAAATGTCTTTGCTTACAATTGGTCTTAAATTAACCGGAGTGGCATTTAGAGAATCTTAATTGAACTTGACCTCTGCTGAAGGAACCCTGAAACACACAGTTGTTGTACGCATGTTATACAACATATAGATTAGTTACAATCTATATCATACAAGTGTGATTTATAATCCACCTTCTTGATGTGTTTCGCAGCTGAATACAGGGTCATTAAAAAAAGCATGATCTTCAAAATGAAACAATAACTTTGCTTTGATATTTATTTTAGTCGACCGAGTCTCCATGTACAGGAGGTGACGTTAGCTCGCGTTAAAGAACTGTGTAATCTTTTTTGCTAATTGACAGGCTTAGAGAATTTACACTGCGATGACCCAAGAGGACGGGAATGCGTGCGGTGTCAGGTAGAGGGTCCAGTGGGGTAACGTCACACGTCAATCTTGTAATTGTGCATCTGTTTAGTTGTCATGGGCTGTGTGAAATTGACATAAGGCCAGTTTTACTTTTTGTACGATAGTTGTTCATGATAATACTATCTGCTATGAAAGGCCTCCACAGCTGTTTTCAAAGAGCGAGAAACCACTTTCATGGACAAGGGATGACCTGAGAGTCATGAGATCAATAACATGTACATGCACATCCCTCCTCATATTGCAGGAGAAATTTCAGAGCAAAATAAAACTTTACCCTTTCGACGAGATACCGCTGTGCACTGGACTTAAATACTGTTACTATTGAAGTTATGTCAGTTGCATTAAAGTAGATAGTAGTGTCCATTGTAAATGTAGGGTATTTCTTCTATGCTCAATGTACACCATCTGCTGCTACAGCTTGCTAAACCATTACTGACAAGGGTTTAAAAAGCCTTACAAGTAAAACACATATATATATTTTCTACACATATTAATTATACGCACATATAGTATGTACTTGGGATAATTTTTGTATTAGAACATTTACACAAACACGAATGGAGATACGGGTGTTGAGAGGTGCTGACCTCCACATCTGATAAGTTCATTAGTTGTTAACGGACTTCCAGTTTCACGTCACATACCGAAAGTGGAGTCTGAGTCACTCTGCAGTCTGAGAGACACCTGGTTCAGCACTGAGGGTTCACACACACCTCCAGAGGCTTTAACCCTTTTTAATAACACAAACTAACTACAATATTAAGACATTAAAATTAAGACATGTACAGTATTAATGATATGGTATAGCTATAAAACAAAAAAAAGTGTACGAACACAATTTGGTATGGATTGGGAGTACATGACCAATAAAAGACATAGGAGTTATTGAAAGAAAAAAGACTTAAGACAGAATAGAAGGTGGACTAAAAATCCACGAAAGTAATTGGGTAAATTACATAAAAGCTTTTGAAAGAGATCCAATAATAATTTTTTTAAATATTTTTTTAGAATTACATTCTTGGGACATCAGTAATACAAATGTTGTGCCACATAAGATCCATTTATTATAATTTTTAATATAATATTCACTCCTAAAGGCAAGTTAGCACAAAGGAAACTAATATTGTGGCGGTTGACGCAAACGGTAATTTGTTGATGGCCCCTAAAAAGTGTACGCTATGGTTGAGTGCAAGGACCCGGATGTGAGCCAACCGTCATCTGAATCATAACTAACAACATATTAAATATATTTCCCGATTTTCCTCATTTTGTTACATGGTGAACATTCCCTTTAGATGTTTGATATATCGGAGGAAAAAACCCAAATTGTTTTATTACATGGAATTAGCTTCGTTGCTAACACAGAACTAGCATAACGGAAATATGAAAATAACGTTAGCTTACCGGGCAGAGAAGTGCAGCTAATGCTGATGAAAACATGACTTCTGTTGTTGTCATGGCTTCTGTGTGGAGACTGTGTTACTTTCATCGGATAACTGGTCATTTTATGTAACTTTTTTGACAAAGTGTCTGCTATTTCTCACCTTCTGTCAATCTGAATGTTTCTAATTTGAATAGAGCAGGTGCTGCGAGATTAACGTTTCTACTCAGAGAAGGAACTCTCGCGAGACTTCCAGAAACTTCCTGTTAAGGTTAAATCAATAGTGCAATTATTTATAAATTGAGTGAATAATATATAGTAAAATAAACATAAAACATGTTTATTTTACTGTCAAATTATTGGAAAATAAGATTACAACAAAAGTTGGATGGACAACATTACAAAAGAAAAAGTAAAACAAAGTTAATAACATTCAAATCAATAAATACTGAATCAGCACAGTCATAAAAGATCAGGATGCAAATATATATGTTAGTTTTAAGTGTGAGTCTAATATTAAAATGTAACAAACAGATGCAGGCTGAAATGGTAAAGGAGTAGTTGCAATGCCAAAAACGTAGATACATTTTTACTAAATCTAGTGTTTGAGATGGGATGTTCATAAACACACAGTGCAATTTATTAGAAATATGCTCAAGCCATAATAGTATAGTTAATACAAATAAATAACAGGCCATTAAAAAACAGGTATTTGGGGGATTTTCTTTTTAATTGCCCATAATGTCAGTTTTAATTATAGACACATGCATTTCCAAACATGTGGAACTATGTATACTACTATACTATATTATGTTGTAAATGTATTATCTCTTCGATTTACACACGGCATCTATTGCACGTCTGTCCGAGGGATCCCTCCTCTGTTACTCTCCCTGAGGTTTCTCATGTTTCCCTTTAAACTGTGGGGTTTTTCCTTTTTTGGAAGTTTTTCCTTGTACGGTGTGAGGGTCTACGGAGGGTCTGGGGACAGAGGGTCTGGGGACAGAGGGTCTAAGGACAGAGGGTGTCGTATTGTCATACTGATATTCTGCACAAACTGTGAAGTCCACTGAGACAAATGTAACAATTGTGATATTGGGCTATATAAATAAACATTGATTGATTGATTGATTTAATTGAAGTTTAATTTGCTAGCTGGTACTGCCAATGAAAGGCAACCACTGTATATCACACATTTAATTTAGGCAAAAACAAGTTGGTAAAGAAAACATGTGGTGTAGAATCACTTGTGAAACTCCTGAGAAAAAAACATATGTAATCAAATACAGCCTATAATAATAACTGCAGTCACACAAAGCGTGACAAATGGGGACTTATGACGGAAGCTTGAAATGTGTGTTGCGATGCCTGCACGACTTATGTTGTTGCTTTGCTTTGTGTTTGTTTTCGCTTTGAAGTCAGTATTAACCAAGCAGGAAAATAACAGGTCTGAAAAACAAATCCGTTCTTGAGACAGCAGCAGGCGGGCGGAGCAGGCTGCCGGACAGGTTTGTTGAGCCTCAGGCGACGAGGATCCATGGAGCGGCTGCACTCTGCTCCCTCTCTCTTCCAGCTCAGGGTGCTACCTCTACATTAACATCAATTAATAATAGACTATTCGAACATGTGTAATCCTGACTTAAAACAGTACAGTCAAGTGAGGTGGTCCCCATCAATCTGAGTCCTAAACATTTTTTCTTTGCTCTGAAGTCATATTATTATCTATAAACAATCTTTCCCATTGGGAAATACCGAAACATACTTATTTTAAGCCAAACATGCTCTATATATAAACAAGGGTTTTAACATGCACGTAACGCATCCTTATACACCAGGGGTGTCAAACTCAATTTCAATGCGGGCCACATTCACATTATAGCTGCACTCAAAGGGCCGGTTGTAACTTTAAGACGATATAAAAATACATATATAAATATTTAATATATATAAAATAATATATTATATTACATTATTGCCTCTGCATTGGTTTATTTTCGGATAGGGTAAAAACTACGTCTGAAAGCAGAAGTCTAGGGCAAATAATTGCAAGTCTCTTCAGTGAGAATGTCACAGAATGATTTCAAAAGAAAAGTCAAATTCTGAGAAAAAAGTCACAAAAAAAAAGTTACATTTTGGAAAAGAAAAGTCAAATTCTGAGAAAAAAGTCTAATTTGAGATGCATTGTGGGACATGTAGTTTATGGGCAACGTGCTTCTGTAAAGTGGCATGTAACCGTATAATAAACATCATATTTTTTGCAAGCTCTTGTGGGGCCACATGAAATGAAGTCGCGGGCCGGATTTGGCCCCCGGGCCTTGAGTTTGACACCCCTGCTATACACCGTTATCTTATGAAAAGTTCTGTCTACTTTTTACGTCATACACCAGATGACAATGTCGCTCTGTTAATGCGTATATCTTATCGAAATAAACTTCTGTCTCTTCAAAAAAATGACTTGCTTAGTTTGAATACACGATTGTTGTTTGGGTTCAAATTAGTATGGAAGTTGCACAAAAACCTGGTTTGAAATATGACATGTTTCTATTTGGTGCATTTCTCTCCATAGATAAAGCTATACGAACAGAGAATAAGTAAAGCCTGAACATAGTAGTTTGCAACATTACCCGTTTAAAAACAACAACCATAATCCAAGATAAACATTATTTGAAATGCAGTTTAGTTGTTTGGGAACGTACATCTAGGATTGCACTGCTAAATCAAATCAAGGTTAAAGGTGAGTTTAGACAGCATGTCCAGTGCAGTGTTGGGAAATACAGATACATGATATGCAATGGTATTTTTGTTGCCATTATCCATTATTCACCTTAGTTTGGGAAAAGAGTGGAAGGGTGGAACAATCTGATGAATATGTCATCCGTCAGCTTTTCCGTGTAATCTACAGACGCCAAATTACTCCTTTTCAGCCCCACCCCATTGTGACACAGCCAAGTATACTGCGCGTTGTTGCAAAACACACACACACACACACACACACACACACACACACGGAGGATGGGAAAGAGCTCAACCATGGGGTGAACTCCCACAATAGTTCAATTTACTGTAAGTTGATTCAGTGAAGGCCATACCATAGAATGCTAACACACGCACGCACACACACACTCACTCACACACACACACACACACACACACACACACACACACACACACACACATACACACACACACACACACACACACTCACTCAAGGAGGAGTCATCACACCTCGTCTCCCTCTGTCAGTATTCGTCACAGAGAGTCATGGCACAAAGAAACGAAGCTTATCTTTCACCACGCGAGGCCTTTCAAAACACAGCACTATCAAAACAATTTTAAAAGGGGTTGAGTTGATGTTCAGCAATGCCAGGAAGCGCAGAAATGTAACTGAAGTCGGTTCAAATCCCGCGGAAGAGGCCAGGGAGCGTCTGTGACACTCATGTGCCAGTCAGATCTGTACACACTGTGGTTCAAGTCCTGCAGGAAATGCCTCTGCCATGTTGCTGTCTCTTGGTGGACTTCTGCAGGAATGTAAACTCTGTCCACACACACACATACACACACACACACACACACACACACACACACACACACACACACACACACAGAGCGTGGAAAGGCGTCACAGTGCCACCAGCAGGTGAAGGAACAAAAGGACAAAAAGAAAATTGTGCTTTCAAACAAATCTTTGTTATTTCTCACTGTTTCTGTTGCTGCTGCTATGGGGGACATCAGCTGCCAAGATACACAACATGCACACCTCCAATTGCAACAAAAAAGCACTAACTGCATTTCTATATCTAGGGCTAACCCAAGACGCACTTTGAATACTAGCCGGCACCTTTGCATGATGAAGATGAAATGTGAAAAACATCTTAACATTTAAAAATATTTTTCAATTATATATAATGCAGAAATAAATACATCTAAATAATACAATTAAAATTTATGCAAACACTAAATAAATACTATGAAAATAAATATAAATTAATGTAATTTTCAATATGTTTGTTACTAACTCTATATATATTATAACTTTTCATAATTTTTTATTTAAAATATATGTAAATGATAATTTACTGTCTTTTTATTGTTGTTATTTGCGGTAAATTTGTTTTAAAAAATGCTTATTTAAATAATGATATGATGGAATTATCCAAAATTAAAAAAAATAAAGAAACACATTTCAACAAATATCAATTTATGTCAGATTTAGTCAATTAATTAATGAAAATATGTATTTAAAAAAACATTGTTGGCACACCGATTGGCATATTATTAAGAGTTTATAGTAAAATGAATTAGTGGTGCAGTCCTCCATACAGCTCCAGCTGTGATTCTCTTTAAATAAAACTCTGCTGCATGCTAACAGTACGTGCCTACAGAAATCTTAATAAATCAGAGCCGTGACAACCAAATTCTGGTTTGCTCCTCTTATACGAGCTCCGTGTTGGGAAAATATTTACTGAGCATGTAAATACGTCCAGGGGGTGTCCAGCTCATGTCTGCTGAAGGTTAGCAACGTTTGACATCTGGTGAAACTGAAGCCCACAGCTGTCACCGGCCTGACATCTCCTTGCTCTCAAATTTATCTCCCGCCACCGAGACATCTGCGTACGACATGCCGGCCATATCAGGGACATTTCTGCACACCGCGAGGAGGTTGTTGGGGACACAGGGGCGGACTCGAGGAGCAAGAGATACACACATCCTGTACTCAAGTTGAAGTACAGATACTCGTGTTTAAAAATACTCTGGTAAAAGTAGAAGTACTGACTAAACTTTTTTACTCAAGTGAAAGTAAAGAGGCTTTGAAGTGTACTTCAGTAGAAAGTACCCATAACTAGCAGCTGTTTTAAAGAGTACCTGACCTCCCTTTATATCAATAGAACAATAATGTCATTGTTAGCTAATGAATGTTTCCATGGTGACCAACGGCAACATGACAACGTTTCCATTGGTCCCTCTTCTTTAGAGAAGACCAGGAAGTGATGGATACACGGATCGTGTTCCAACCAATAGGCACGCAATGACTCTAAAGAATAATGATCACGCACCAAACACACATTCAGACTAAAGGAACCAGCTGTTTGGGAAATGAGAGAAGTAGAAAGTACAGGTATTTGAGTTCAACATGAGAGAAGTAGAGAGTACAGGTATTTGAGTTCAACATGTGAGAAGTAGAAAGTACAGGTATTTGAGTTCAACATGTAAGAAGTAGAAAGTACAGGTATTTGGGTTCAACATGTAAGAAGTAGAAAGTACAGGTATTTGAGTTCAACATGTTAGAAGTAGAAAGTACAGGTATTTGAGTTCAACATGTAAGAAGTAGAAAGTACAGGTATTTGTGTTCAACATGTGAGAAGTAGAAAGTACAGGTATTTGAGTTCAACATGAGAGAAGTAGAAAGTACAGGTATTTGAGTTCAACATGTGAGAAGTAGAAAGTACAGGTATTTGAGTTCAACATGTAAGAAGTATAAAGTACAGGTATTTGGGTTCAACATGTGAGAAGTAGAAAGTTCAGGTATTTGAGTTCAACATGAGAGAAGTAGAAAGTACAGGTATTTGTGTTCAACATGTAAGAAGTAGAAAGTACAGGTATTTGAGTTCAACATGTAAGAAGTAGAAAGTACAGGTATTTGATTTCAACATGTAAGAAGTAGAAAGTACAGGTATTTGAGTTCAACATGTAAGAAGTAGAACGTACAGGTATTTGTGTTCAACATGTGAGAAGTAGAAAGTACAGGTATTTGAGTTCAACATGTGAGAAGTAGAAAGTACAGGTATTTGAGTTCAACATGTAAGAAGTAGAAAGTACAGGTATTTGAGTTCTACATGTAAGAAGTAGAAAGTACAGGTATTTGAGTTCAACATGTAAGAAGTAGAAAGTACAGGTATTTGTGTTCAACATATGAGAAGTAGAAAGTACAGGTATTTGAGTTCAACATGTGAGAAGTAGAAAGTACAGGTATTTGAGTTCAACATGTAAGAAGTAGAAAGTACAGGTATTTGAGTTCAACATGAGAGAAGTAGAAAGTACAGGTATTTGGGTTCAACATGTAAGAAGTAGAAAGTACAGGTATTTGAGTTCAACATGTTAGAAGTAGAAAGTACAGGTATTTGAGTTCAACATGTAAGAAGTAGAAAGTACAGGTATTTGGGTTCAACATGTGAGAAGTAGAAAGTTCAGGTATTTGAGTTCAACATGAGAGAAGTAGAAAGTACAGGTATTTGAGTTCAACATGTAAGAAGTAGAAAGTACAGGTATTTGAGTTCAACATGTAAGAAGTAGAAAGTACAGGTATTTGAGTTCAACATGTAAGAAGTAGAAAGTACAGGTATTTGAGTTCAACATGTAAGAAGTAGAAAGTACAGGTATTTGAGTTCAACATGTTAGAAGTAGAAAGTACAGGTATTTGTGTTCAACATGTAAGAAGTCAAGGTAAAAAGTCGTCAGAAAAATAAGTAGTGGAGTAAAATACTGATACCAGAAACATGTACTTCAGTATAGTAACGAAGTATTTGTACTCCACTACTTCCCACCTCTGGGTGTAGGGAGCCAGTAGCTGGAGGAGGATGGGGGATGTGGTCTGAAGACTTGCTGGTGATGATCCGTGCAGAAGAGTTCTGAATGGCTCAGAGTTTATTGAGGCTGTGATAGAGAGGACCGCACTGCAGTCGTCACTACGGGAAGTTACAAATACATGAACCATGAACTTCAGTGCTGGATTGCAACATGGATGGGGTCCAACTGTGTTTCAATTACGAGAACGCTGATGACAAGATAAGTCTAGACAAGGGGAAGCAGGCAAAACCACATCACAAAAACGTACAGGTCGGCTTTGGGAAACAAAAAAAAACTAAAAAATCAGGTAATCAAACAGGAGACAGGGGGTGTTTCTCAAACAAATACTAAAATAAGCACGAAACGCACTCTTTATCCACCTGGCCGTTCTCTGCACTTTACTGTATGTGTGGATTGTTTATCCAAAGCACTAGCGAATGAAATATCTTGAAGACAATAATGCAGTCAGTCAAGAATTGGCGGACATTTTCCCAGAGGGCCGAGCTGCTGCTGGGCGGAGGGTCACTCACTTAGCGTCAAGACATCACATTCCTGATCCGTGACATCGTAACCCCGCTTCTAAACTGCTCCGCTTGCAGAGGAAACAGACCCTTGAGGCAGACATGGCCAGCGCTCAGACCAATGTGATTAACATTCTTAGGGGATAATAACACTGTTTTGACATATGGCTCATGCGCGGTATGTTTTCACACTGAAGTTTGGTATGGTTTTGTGTTTCGGAGAGCTTTTGGTTTTCGTTGGAGGCTTGATGGACCAACACCAAAGAAATGGGCCTTTAAACATGGCGGGGGGGGGAGAAGCGTTCAAAGCATTACCTTCACTGAAGGTAGGAATACTACACCTTTAACATACGCAATCACAAGTCATCAAAGGAAGTGAAATTATAGAAGTATTGGCTTTCTAATCTGCCGAAAGAATCTCAAGTGAAAGTGGATAATTATGCAATTAAGAACTTTTACCAGACCACTGTACTTAAGAAATACGTTTTACTGTAATGCTACATCAAACTAATATTCTTTTACATTTTGGACTCACATATTGTACTTTTTACTTAACTTGTTTCTCACAGCTACAGATCCTTTACCTGTCAGCAGTTTGGTTCACAAAACACATGAAGAATCGTACACATTTATTAAAAGTACAGCTTGAATGATTGTTTGATTTATCAGTAAGTCATTTGTCAGAAAATACATTTGCAACTATTTTTGGCAGACTATGTTCCCCCTGTTGGCAAGAAGGTGATTGTTGACACTGTAAACAAATGGTATTTAAAATGTAGTTAAGTGAACCACAAACTAGTGATGATACATAAATCAAACTCATTGTTTCGTTCTCCAGTGATCAAATATTATTATGGGCATCAGCTTGCAGATTGATGAGATATGTACGAGAAGTTAAATATGATGTTGGTTTATTATGGTGTGTGTGTGTGTGTGTGCGTGCGTGCGTGCGTGTGTGTGTGTGTGTGTGTGTGTACGTGTCGACTCTGTTCCTTTTTCGTTCCAGCAGCCAGTCAGCAGAGTTCAAGGTCTCCTCGCTGACTGTCTGACAAGGAGCTGCAGGACTGACGAACTCCCTGACATGAAGGGGCGGATTAGAGTTGGTCAGGGGCAACAGAAGCTACTCTCCGTACAGTATGTGCCGCCTTACTCATAATTATACTCCAACGTACTGTGGTGACATTTGAAGTGTTACCAGATTTACGGAAATTGGGTTTCTTTTGTTTAAGGCTGCGTACCAAATTACATACATTATATTTGCCCTTTACTGCAGCTGCCCTTACAATGTATGCACATTTGAATACAGAATGCATGCAATTACAACATACTTTATACATGTATCCTGAGTGAAGGATTGTGGGTAAGATTACTCGGGAAAGCAAGTTGAATTCCAAAATGCGAGAGAATGCAGAAGAATGTCTTGGACTTTTTGGAATACTGCATTTTACATGATTGGGACAGAGTAAATATTTTCCTGAAGAATGAAATAGTATGGTCTGATTGATAGATTAAATCTGGGCTTCTTTCTCAACAAGCTTTAATAAATATTTGATTGGCATGAGTTGAATACAGTCGTTGTAAAGGGATGACAGAGAATCTGCTTTCCTTGACGTCATCATTATTTATCTATTATTTAGATTATGATATGCTGATTTGTATGTTTATGATTTTCTACGTTTTTAAAGCATATGTAACCGTTTTTACACGGGTTTCTGGCAAGGTTAGGATTTGGGCTGATTTGAATTGAATTGCACAAGAACTGTGGATGTGCATTTGTTTTTTTACTTCCCACTGATTGTGCTGATGTCTCTCCCTCACCTGTAAAGGTCAATGTTAGAAAGAAAGCCAAAGCATAACCAAGGCAGAAAGAAATATTATCTTAGACATTTCCACTTCTTTCCCTTCATGGATGTTCCTTTGAATACAAAGAAAACAGGGAAGTATTGATGAAATAATAATATTTATTGCTGCTATGATAAAAATATCAAAGTACAGTCATATAAAGGTTGCACATTTCTTGCATGTCCCTCTCAGCTTTTGTTTTCCCAAATAAAAGTCCCCGGGCGTGTCCTGTAACATTCTGCATAGTTGGGAGTGTTTGACATTTCTCCGAGAGTCTCGTAGCCCCAAGTTCAGCGAGCTCCAGACACAACAGTGACAGCTGAGCGAGGGGATAAATAAAAACACTGGCTCTATCTGTGTTACACAACAGCAGCCTGGACAAGTACAGCAGCACCAACACACTTCCTCACGCCTTCACACTCCCGGGTGGAAAGCGGAGGGAAAGTTCTGCAGAACATCGTGGGTGCTGTTGGCCCGTTAGCAACCAGCATTCTTCCGACAGCTGTAACGTGTTTACCAAACTAACAGATGTCGCAGGAACGAAAACGGTGACCTGCCGTTAAAAAAGCAGCCTGGTATCCAAGCTGGCATACGGTATTTCAGAGAGAGATGAGAAGACTGCGTGCCACACCGGGATTGCAAGAATTTGTCTAATGTTACTCGCCCCAGGCATCCCAGGCGCTCTGGTTGTTATCCGGGGGCCATGCAGGGTCACAGAGGCCATGATGGGCACGATTTAAGCCTCTAACTTTCCCCATCACATACCACTTCAGGGCAGAGGGGGAATCACAGTCAGCAGAATATCCACTCTGACCTGTGGAGGACAGACTTCAGTGCGACCTTGACCTGCAACTCTCATTCAGGGTTCCCAAGAGCAGGCTGAACCGCTATAAGCACTCATTCCTACCAATGTCCGTTAAGCTTCTTAACATTCACAGGAAATGAAATGTAGTCAAAAGTCAAATGTAATGAAATGTACTTTTTAAATGTTGGCCATAAGGGTTGTGCAATAGGTCGTCATTGTCAGTATGTGCGTCTGTGTGTATTGTGTTTGTTCAAACGGTGTATGATTGATGATATGTGTATGAATGTCCACTATGTTTGTATATTATGTACATGTATGCGAAACTGCTGGACGGAGCCCAGAACAAATTTCCTTACGGGGACAATAAAGTATATCGTATCGTATCGTATCGTAACACAACACTTCTCCCATCTTCAGAAGGCCTACAGCTAATTTGTTGATTGCCAATTTACAGTTTTTTCTAATTCTAATAAGATACGTCTTTATTCATCCCGAAGGAAATTGTTGCGCCAGAGTAACAAAATACAATACACACAGCAGCAAAACTGTACACTAAAAGTGCAGCAAGAAGAGCAATTTAACATCCACAGACAACATGAAACGTAGAAACATAGATGGTCACACAATCAATGCATTTATTATTAGCAGTATTTAGTAGTTAGTAGTGCAACAATTAAAACGTAGTGGCAGTTACGTAATTGCACGTTATCATAGCATTATTAATAATAATACGAAGCGGTATAAAAACAGTTTTATCCCAGCAGCTATTGCACACATTAACACATCATAGGAGCGACACACAGATGCATATTTTTATTTATTTATTTAATTTTGAATTGTGAATTTTGAATGTCCATGTTTGTACTAGTGTTTTCCTTCTTAAAATGTTTTTTAAATATTTTTGAGATTTGGTTGAGCGGGGTATACTTGTACTTTTACTAGTCCTTTATTAGAGACGTGTTTGTGTTTGTTTTTAGTGTCAGGATGGAACCCGTGTCTTTTTCTCTGCAAACAGAATCTACCTACGGGTACAAATAAACAACCTGAACCTGAATAATATAATATAATATTGCACATAGTTATATATATATATAGCAGCGAGTGTATTGTAATGATGGTAATTATATTGATATATTGCACATAGTGTTGGTGTGGAAGTTCTCAGTGCCCTTTACGTAGGGGTGAAGAGTTAAAGAGTTGATTGCTCCGGTAGGAAACCAGTGTGGCATGCAGGGGGTGAGACATTTTACATTTGTTGATGTTCTTTAAATAAGATCTGCACGCTGCAACTGCATTTTTTGAGTATTTTGAAATACTGTTAAAACAAGAAGACATCTATAAAACAACATTTCTAATTTGACTCTTGTGTGCAGATCTTTCCCTGCCAAGAAAACAGTTGTTGACATAAGACTTCAGACTTCATCCGTGTCGATATTAGACACTCTGAGCAACACATGTTTATACAAGCGAGAAATTCCCCTACTTTTACCGCATGTGTCTTATTTGTGCCGATGCCGATCACGATGCTCCACGGGATGCTTGGTCTGCAGCTCATCTAACCCAGAGCACGTAGTTACATCATGTTACAGTAACTATCATCCATGTACGTGTTGCAGCATTAACAACAGACACAGTCATACATATAATACAGTTCAGCTTGCTTTCTTTTTCACCAAAGAACCGATAAAGAAGTAAGTAAACTCAGAAATACTCAAAACAGATATAGGTATCTTTTAAAGATGATACGATCTGAGTGGTGATTGAAAAATGGTACATTTGTTTAACTCAGAGGGATTTTAAGGTTTTCAGCCTGGTGGGTGTGCCCATTTGGAGAGGTGTGTGAGTGTGTGTGTGTGTGTGTGTGTGTGTGTGTGTGTGTGTGTGTGTGTGTGTGTGTGTGTGTGTGTGTGTGTGGTCTAGCATTACTATACTTGTGGGGACCTAAATCTGTCTACATAGTCACGTGTGGGGACTGGCTTCCCTTATGGGGACAAATTGGAGGTCCCTCATAAGGGGGATCATTAATTTTAGGGTGAAGACTTGGTTAGGGTAAGGGTTAGGGATTAGGCATGTGTTGGGTATGGTTAAGGTTAGGATAAGTCTCGAGGAAATGCATGTAAGTCAATGTAATGTCCCCTGAAGTGATGTATACATGGTATGTGTGTGTGTGTGTGTGTGTGTGTGTGTGTGTGTGTGTGTGTGTGTGTGTGTGTGTGTGTGTGTGCGTGTGTGTGGGAGTGTCAGTTGATCAGTTTCATGTTCTGCTTGTGGAAAATAATTGGCGTGAAGCGCAAACTGTGTTATCTAGCCCGCGGCGCTACCTTACCTTCAGAGAAAGGAATGCAATCATTAGCTTTGAAAGTCATTTATCTTGTGAGTCCATGTGCTTCTCTTTCACAAAGCATTGCTACACACCCAGAGAACAGCTACATGTGATTCAAACACCCTCACCTAAAGCGTCCGTTTGCTTATTCATTTGAGCATTTATGGAAATATGTGTAAACTGAAACACTGTAGTTATGTGTTTTCACTATATGAAGGTACAGATAGATATGGAAGATTTTAATCGCATCTACTTTGAATCATCACTCATGTACACAGCACCGCACACACATTGAAATCTATGAATTGAACCTATCTAAGGAGCAGTGAGCAGTTATTTTATGATACAATACATTATACGTTAGATTTTTCCAAGGACCTGGCACCTTTTAAAGCAGGGGTGTCAAACTCAATTTCATCACGGGCCACATTAGAATGATGGTTGCACTCAAAGGGCCGGTGGTAACTTTAAGACTATATAAATATACATAGATAAATATAGATAATAAATATGAAATAATGTTACAATATTTCCTCTGCATTGGATTATTATCGGATCGGGTAATAACTTAATAATTAACTATGTCTGAAAGCAGAAGTCTAGGGCAAATCATTGCAAGTCTCTTCATTGCGCGTGTCACAAAATGAGATGCATTGTGGGACATGTAGTTTATGGGCAACGTTCTCCTGTAAAGCGGCACGTAACATTATAATAAACTTATTATATTCTTTGCAAGCTCTTGTGGGCCACATAAAATGAAGCCGAGGGCCGGATTTGGCCCCCGGGCCTTGAGTTTGACACCCCTGTTTTAAAGGATCAGTCCACACTCCAAACCAAAAACCAAAGTGTTGACGACCACATACTAAGATGGAGGTGACCGAAAACCAATATGGTGACAACAAAAAACAATCTTGTGACCAGTAACCTATAAACAGCCAAATAACCAACATGGCGACAACCAAAAACCAAAATTGCAATGGCCAAAATCCAATATGGTTACGATCAAGACCAAGATGTCGATGCTCCATAAAAGCAAAATGGAAACAACCAAATACACGAAGATGGCAATGGCAAAAACACCAATCAAAAGCTTAGTAAAAGTACTTCACAAACAAATTGGTGACGGTAAAGTGACAACATCCACTTCTTATATGCTGTCTTTAATAATAATAATAATACATGGGACTTTTATAGCGCGTTTCATGAAACTCAAAGACGCTTCTCTTTGCCAGTTTCAGTGTCTTTTACAAGGAAACGGAAGTAAAACAAGTTATTTGTTTCCAATATTCAACCGTGGTTCATTTGAGGTGAAATGTTTTTATAATCAACAAAAAGGACGTATCCCTGCATCTAACCTCTGATCATAACTCCAAACATGTAATTAGTGATGAATGATAATCTTAGTACACAGTATCTGCACATATTGTGAATGTTCAGCACAGGCCGTACATAAACGTTCAGAGCTATAACCCTGGTGAAGCCCCTCGAGGCTCGAACATAATGATCTGTAAGAGAGCATCCGAGGACAGAGATGGATCACTCCGACAATCCCTTCTGCACGTACACACCGAGCCTTAATATATATATTTATGCTGCTATATGCTGACATTTAAAACAAGTCCCATCACGACGTAAATTATGGTCCTCACTGTAAAAGATCAACAGGAAGCAAGACACTGATTAAAGTTCATCCGTCATTATTTCCAGCAATCTGTGAGACGACAGCCTTTCATTGTAATGGTGTAGTCATGGACTCTGACCTGAGTTTCAACAGTCACATTGAAACAGTTACTAAATCAGCCTACTATCACCTAAAGAACATATCTAGGATTAAAAGACTAATGTCACAGCAGGATTTGGAAAAACGTGTCCATGCCTTTATCTTCAGTAGACTGGACTACTGCAATGGTGTCTTCACAGGTCTCACTAAAACATCTATTAGGAAGCTGCAGCTGATTCAGAACGCCGCTGCTCGAGTCCTCACTAACACTAAGAAAGTGGATCACATCAGTCCTGTTCTGAAGTCTTCACACTGGCTTCCTGTGTGTCAAAGAATAGATTTCTAAATATTGCTGCTGGTTGATAAAGCACTGAATGGTTTAGGCCCAACATACATTTCTGACCTCCTGCTAAACTATGAACCATCCAGAACTCTCAGGTCTTCAGGGACTGGTCAGCTGTCTGTCCCCAGAGTCAGAACTAAACATGGAGAAGCAGCGTTCAGTTATTACGCTCCAAATATCTGGAACAAACTCCCAGAAACCTGCAGGTCCGCTGCAACTCTGACTACTTTTAAATCCAGCCTGAAGACTTTTCTCTTTGTCGCTGCTTTTAATTGAACTATTCATATCTTAGACTGCACTGTAACTTTTATCCATGTATTTTCCCTTAATGTTTATTTTATTAGCTTTTCTTTTTTAATGCTTAATGTCTTTAATTTTTTTTTGTAAAGCAATTTGAATTGCTATATAAACTTGCCTTGCCTTGCCTTGCCTTGCCTTGCCTTGCCTTGCCTTGCCTTGCCTTGCCTTGCCTTGCCTTGCCTTGCCTTGCCTTGCCTTTAATGTTATTTCTGTTTTACCCACAGCTAAGGTCATTATAATTAAATAATTAAATAATCACAGGTACAAAGCAGTCCATGGAAACCAAACATAAACACACTTAGCTGGGGTCAGGTCACCATTCCCATGAATACTTAAACTCCTGGAATGTAACACCACGATTTCTCTTCAAACATATTTGTCGAGAATATAGTCCAACATCTTTGAGATAAAAATAGATTTACTTGAAGGCTGTATATTTTGTTAAGAAAGTTGTACTTTTATGACAAAAATTGTGTGATATTCAAGATAAAAGTTGTAATATTCTCAGAACAAAGTTGTAATGAGTGTTATTTTGAGTTTCATCGCGAAAAAAAAGTCATAAAACATTGAGAAAAAAGGCATATTACAAAAACTGAGCTCTTAGGTATATACAAAGAGGTAAGAGGTGTTTGTTAAGCAATTTTCTCTTAAACAATTACTCAGTAGGTTTTAATTATAAAAACATATATACAGGTTTGGAACCAAGTTCTTTAAAGGCACTTGAATTGTATAGTTGTGTCTGTAGAAAGATGAACAAGACATCTTTAGGCGACCGAATGTTACACATATGAAGTTCACACTGTTAAACCCCATGGCCCGCGCGGGGGCAAAACGCAACATCTTGCAAGAAACAGCGTCTGAGGGCTTCTTAACATTTAATAAACTATGAGTGTGTCATACTCATTTAACGGGAAGAAACTCAGCTATCAGACAATATTAACCATTTTTAGCAAAACGAAACATAAGGGTAATAACAAAGGCTCTGAATTAGCCCTGAGCGAAAAAATGCTAACACACTTAGCACAGAACTCACGTTAAAATACACTTATTAGTTATCGTATCTGCACAAACAAGATATCGATTAGCAAACTGAGATTCCACAGATTCCAGACATATAATTTTCACTGAGCGATCAGAACTCGCGGCGAAACGACAACAAACAACAACAAAACAATTAGCTTTACGGAGCCAAAACGGCTAAAAACGTCTTAACTTTGTTGTTTTCTGATCAAAAGTTGTCTTCGATGGCATTAAACCGATAACAACGCTGCTGAAGGTTAGTCCATAGGTTAATCCAATGTGTCTGTGTCACTTTGAAATGATTACTGATAATCCATCATTCAATTTTTATGTCAATAACGGAGATTTCATATTAGTTTGTCTATTTGACAGAGGTGGGGACTCGAGTCACATGACTTGACTCGAGTCAGACTCGAGTCGCATATTTTTTGATTTGAGACTTGCTTGACTAACATTGATAAAAGACTTGACTTGACTTTGACTTGGTATTCATGACTTGAGAATTGACTTAAGCTTGAGATAGATGACTTGAAAGGACTTGAGTGTTTAAAATAAAAATCTTAGCGTTTGTTTTTGTCGTGAGATATTACCTTTAGTTTTTCCGAAAAACGTGATTATAGCGCCATGCGCGCAAACCTGGCAACCCACTAGAAGGCAGGAGTCTCAGTAAACACGGCAGCGGCTAGCGTTACTCCAAAAATAGTGAAGTTTGGATTCAAGGATTATTTTGTCGATTACGGTAATAAGAAGAGAACAGCGGTATGCAGGGTTTGCAGCATACAGACCAGTGACACGACCACCACAACATCCAACTTCATTCGTCACTACAAAAACCCCACAGAGAAAGGTGCGTGAATGTGTTGTGTAAGCTAGAAAGCTAACGTTAAATTTAAGCTACGTTAGACTTGGTTTCAAATCGATTAAGCATTGCAAAGAGAAGACCAAACGGTAAATGAACACTAGAACCTCCAAGGGATTCATTTTGACTAACCCTGATACTGACAGGCTGTCAGGAGAGGGGGAGACAGACAGAGAGAGACAGAGAGAGAGAGAGAGAGAGAGAGAGAGAGAGAGAGAGAGAGAGAGAGAGAGAGAGAGAGAGAGAGAGAGACAGAGAGAGAGAGAGAGAGAGAGAGAGAGAGAGAGGAAAAGAGATGCCTCGTTTATTTCCCCCTGTGTTATTATCAGAAGTTACTGTACATTTTTGAATAATGTAGTTCATCTACTTTTTAGTAGTTTGTTTAAATGTTTTAATTATGTTGTTTTTGTTTGTGGAAGTGCATCATTCCTTGATTTATTGTAAAATTAATCTGAACTTTTTGATCCGTTATGATGATAAGCTGAAGCAATTTCAAAATTAACCAAATTAAGTGAGTTTTAAATCGTCCTACTTAGTTTATAAGGAAATTATATATTTATATATATATATATTAATTAAAGAGGAACACATTAAATGATTTGAAAATGATATATATGTAGGTGCTGATGCTGTTGGCGGTTCTAGTGTTAACAGAAATTTAAATGAAATATGTGTAGGTAAAGGCATTTGCCATATGATTTTCTGACTTGGAGTTCTGCCTTTTTTAACAGACATTTTGAGTCCTAGCTATATTGTCTGCAGTTCTGGGGTTAATATGAATATAATATGATTGTCATCGGTCTAAATTAGTTTTCAAATGATTAACTGTGTATGTAATGAAGATCATAGTGTGGGTTAAATCCATTTTCATAACCATTGTCTTTTAACTGATTTAAATGCGGAAACTGGGCTTATTCATCAGACTTTTGTATGACTTGACTTGACTTGCTTGACTCTCACCACAGTGACTTACTTGATACTTGTAGGTCAAGACTTGAGACTTGCTCATGACTTGCACATGTAGGACTTACTCCCACCTCTGCTAGTTGACTCTAAATTGGTCCAAAATTAACAAACTGAACCTCATCCTGTATTAAAGAAGACGTACATATAGAGATTGAGACCATAAACTCATGAGGAAGTTGTTTACTGAGTTAAGAAATCAAGCGAAAAGTAGTCCCATTTTCTCATAGACTTCTACACAATCTTGTAATGCACAATCTTTGTAATACATTTTAGAGAATGCAGGTTTAAGGCACTTCATTGTTTTCACTTATTTTCAGACGCTGAAATGACAGCTTACTTCACACTGAAATAAGTTGGACTACAGAAATATTGTTTGGGTTTACTAAAGCTCCTTATAAAACATCTTTAAACTACTTTGTATTATGTGTTGTTACGTAAAAATTCCCAAAAAGGTAGTTTTTATCATGCTAAATGCACTTTTTGATGTCTTTTATACATCAATGTGTGTGTCGGTGTGTGGGGAACTCACGCCGCGTCAGAAAATAAAACACTCCCTCTTTTCCTCCGTACCCAAATCTCTAAAAACGGGGAACAACGGAGCTGATCCAGATTTGCGTCCGATATGACGTAATATCTGAAATGTGGACCCACGGGCCAATCAGAAACGTTGCTATCAGAAACAATGCCCGACTGTTTTGGACGTAATATGGTCGGTGTTTACATTAGCATCGCTAACACTCAGAGCTAACCTGTGCTGGAGAGCATGTGTGTGAAGAAGCAGGAAGTAGAAAGGAACTCACCTTGTGGTGTAACCGGCAAGAGAGAAAGCCTTTGAGCTCCAGACTGTTTCAGAGAGAATCCTTGATAATCCATGATATGGCGTTTCATCACGGCAGCATTTAGTTTAGACAGTAGCTGCCGGGTCCCGCATGAGCTCAGACCCCTCCTCTTTAAAGCTTTATACCCCAAATCAGCACTTTTGAAACAGGAAGTGAAATAGAGGGATATGAGGCGTGGCTAGAATGGGTGATCTGGTATTTTGAGCAAAACACTTCATAGACATGTTTTTATATATTTGTATCTGAGACCTATGCTGTTGCCTACAAATAGCACGATAGGTGACCTTTAAAGATTACAAAACTAACATCATGTCTTATTGAAGAAGACTTCAAATCTAAACATTTAGACCATAAACTAAACAATGATATACATGGATATAAATGCAGTGAGCTGCAGGCTCAACGAGACTGTGAGTCTTGACTTTTCTCGAAGACACATGGCTTTATGAACGCTCATTAACCTGGCAGTCATCCTGTTTTCTGAACATCTTTAACAACTTGAAGAGCAGAAATATGGATGAGGTGTTTCGCTCGGGGCCACAGCAGTGCTTCATCCAGGATTAAAAACACGTCCTCACTCTGGGAGGAAACATGTTAACCCTTCAGACCCTGAGGTTATGATACGTGATACTGAAGGTGCTCGACCTCACCGTATACTTTACCTTGTGGGATAACAGCTGCCTGGGATACTTAACCCTGTTTCCTGAAGAGAACACCTCAGAAGAGACTCAAAACGGCAGGCTTAGTTAATGCAGGGATGTAACCTCATCAGGTATGGAAAAGGTGACAAGGACCCGACCCCCCGACCCCACGGAATATCGGCTTTAAAATGAGGAATAACGGGATGTTAGCAGTCAGAACAACGAAAGCAGCCGTTAATAATAACAGAAACGACAAAGAGTCACATCTAATAGAAATATATAAAAGCATTTATTTTAATTGTAGCAGTCAGTTTATAATTCTGACAGCACTGTTGAGCATTTTGAAAATGTATTTTCATGCCTCTGTGCAAGGCGTAGTCTTTCTATCTTTATAGCCACTGGTGTAAAGTAACTAAGTTCATAAACTCAAGTACTACTTGGGTACAATTTTGAGATACTTGTACTTTATTTAAGTATTTCAACGTTTTGCTACTTTGTTCTTCTACTCCTCTACAGTTCAGAGGTACATGGTGTACTTTGACTCCACTACATGTATTTAATACCTTTAGTTACTTCACAGATGTGGATGAATGATGTGAAATCCAGGCCCGGACTGGCCATCGAGAGCACCGGGAGGTTTCCCGATGGCCTGGCCTGCTAAGTGGCCTGCTGGCCTAAGGATTTTTTTTTATGTATGTATTGTGAACGCAACGCTGCGCAAATGTGGGTCTGACTCTGCCTCACAGAGGGTGACTGGCTGTCTCCATGATGTGGCCTGACGACATGGCCACTTTCATACAGATCATACGATCAGCTCTCGATTGGTCTCTGTGTGTCATTCAAGCTCGTGAGGGTGTGTGTTAGTGTATGTGTGGCGCGAGCGAGTGAGATAAAGCACGCGCGCCAGTTACGTGTATTGTTGTTGTTAGCATCTGCTGCTAGCTAGTTGCGCTAACGGATATAAGGAGCTTTTTCAACAACAAGGTGGAGGAGAGTCCTCTCCTGTCAGACTGAGAGACTGATAACTACAGCTCAGGTGAGGTAAATTACTCTTCGAGTGTTCAGATAGTTAACTTAGTCTAAGTTATCTCAGTGGGTCTCAAACGGTTTGGTCACCATTTATGTAAACACATATTTCCATTTGAAGGGGGAATGATTAGCAAAATATGCATGAATAATAATAAAAAAAAACGTTACCTAGGTGAAAAAAGGTAAGATAAACTATTAAAACTTGTTGAGAGCTAAAACTAGTCTTTGCTTCTGCCTCAAAGAGGAGCAGGGGGAGAGGAGGGAGACAGGTGAGGCTGGTTCAGGAGCACAGACACACTCAAAACAAATAAACAAGTTTCAATGTTTTTTCATATTGGATGGTATGTTATTGGTTATGGCCATGTTTTTATGATTTTATTATTATTTAAATGTATACAGTTATGTTTCATATGGGTGTAGTCTCTTTATTTCTCCCTCAAAATGCACCAGATTGATGCATTTAAGTCCATGCATTTTTGGGTAGTATATTTAGAGGGCTATCTCTATGGGCAGCAACGCTGTAACAATTGACAAATAGATCCAGCAAAATGGCACAAAAAACTGGTAGTGGCCTGGCTGGGTGTATAATTCCCGGCCTAACCAAGTGTTAAATCAGACTGTACTTCCACCTGGAGTAAATCCACCAGCTACCCTGCAGTCTACAAAGTACTTCAGACTAGCTGCACCTTCACCAGCTCTGAGAACACTTTCATGATCAATCATTATAAAACACATCATATATATTATTCTGAAATGGACCAATCTGCACAACGACTACTTTCACTGTCTTTCACTATATTTAGATGAGAATACTTTCTACTTTCACTTGAGGAGCATTTTGAATGAGGACTTTTACTGTGACAGAGTATTCCTACACTCTGGTACTTCTACTTTTACTCGAGTACAAGATCTGAGTACTTCTACTTTTACTCAAGTACAAGATCTGAGTACTTCTACTTTTACTCAAGTACAAGATCTGAGTACTTCTACTTTTACTCAAGTACAAGATCTGAGTACTTCTACTTTTACTCAAGTACAAGATCAGAGTACTTCTACTTTTACTCAAGTACAAGACCTGAGTACTTCTACTTTTACTCAAGTACAAGATCTGAGTACTTCTACTTTTACTCAAGTACAAGATCTGAGTACTTCTACTTTTACTCAAATACAAGATCTGAGTACTTCTACTTTTACTCAAGTACAAGATCTGAGTACTTCTACTTTTACTCAAGTATAAGATCAGAGTACTTCTACTTTTACTGTCGCTACTTTAACTATATTTTGATGATAATACTTTTGTAGGAACATTTTGATTGCAGGATTGTTCCTACACTGGTACTTCTACTTTTACTCAAACCTGAGTACTTCTACTTTTACTCAAGTACAAGATCTGAGTACTTCTACTATTACTCTAGTACAAGATCTGAGTACTCCTACTTTTAATAAAGTACAAGATCTGAGTACTTCTAGTTTTACTCAAGTACAATATCTGAGTACTTCTGCTTTTACTCAAATACTAGGTCTTAGTACTTCTACTTTTACTCAAGTACAAGATCTGATCCTTTAAACTGCGATTACTTTATCGCACCAATTTATGTACATCGACAAATCATTGAGCTCTCTAATTTTTTTTAACAGAATCAGTGTTTGAAGATAATTCACGGCTAAGAAACGTATGACTAGAACAGATACTGCAGGATTAGTATGTCTGCATTCACCTTTATTTTGTCTGTATTTCACCACTTTTGAGCCATACATTTCATTACATGTCCGATTGTGGATGTCATGCGAGCATAACATGGTGGAAACAATCAGTCTAAATTAACAATCGGGACGGAAATGTTGGGATTTCCAAAGGGAGGTTCTGTGAATAAATTAAAAATCAAGAACCGAAATAATTGAACTATTCATATCTTAGACTGCATTGTAACTTTTAATGTTTATTTTATTAGCTTTTCTTTTTAATGACTGATTTGTAATGCCATTTTCTTAATGCCTTTCATTTTTGTTTTTCTTTTAATGTTTCTTTTATTATCTTTGACTGTTTTTAATTGTCTGAATGTCTTTCATTTTTGTAAAGCACCTTGAATTGCCTGGTGCTGAAAGGTGCTATAGAAATAAACTTGCATTGCCTTGCACAATTTCCCCAAGGTCAAGGGGTGAACTCAGAGGCATGAGTCCAAATGCACAACTCAGACTCAGACGGTCGCAAAAATAGTACTTTACTGGGTTTTTCACATGAACAAAAACAGAGAACAAAAAATCACTCTTTCGAGGAAAAACTAAATACTTCCTTATGGAGCTTGAAACAAAAATAACAAACATGGAACAGGCTTGAGGGTAGGGGTGGGCGATATTGAAAAATATATTATCACGATGTTTTTCAAGCAGTATCACGATAGACGATATTTATCACGATATTTTTTCATGTCGGTTATTATGGTTATTTTTCAAGTTACTTAACAGAACAAGCACCTACAAGGTGACGGAAACTAAAACGAAAAGGAGCGACAGACCAACATAGCATTTCAAGCTGGTTTTATTTCAGAAATGAATCCCTGAATGAACAATTCAACATTCTGATACGGCTTCAAGGCACAGTTTCTCAGTATAAACATGAACTTTCTGCGGTAGCACGAGCAGTGAACATCAATACACATGAGAAGGAGGGTAAAACATAACTAAGTAAAACATAAAACATCAATGAGGAAAAGTCAGTGCCAAACAATTAAAATGTAAACTTTAGACTTGAAGTGCGATAAAAGACTTCAGCATAACGGAAGGGAAAAGTTTATTTTTTTTATAGTTTCACGATAGATACGGATATCTCTGAAAAAGCATATCGTGGAGACCTAATATCGTCACGACGATACATATCGTCATGTCGCCCACCCCTACTTGAGGGTACGCTGGTATATCGAGTCACGAGAAGAGAGGAACTGGCACAGGACAGGTGGAGACCAAGACAATATATACACACAAGGTAAGGGGCACAGGTTGTCACAGTTGCTTTCTCACTCACCTATTTTCTGCATTAACTTTCCTTAGTCACCTGGTAGTCACACCCTGTCTCCCTCTCACTCTGTTGCACCCATCAGCTCCATTAGTATTTAGGCCCACTTCACTTTCACCTCAGTGCCAGATCGTACTTTGCAGCATGCCAGTCTTTCCCGCATTACCCTCCAGATTGCTCTCCCGGTTTCGACCCTGCCTGTCCCTGACCAGCCTGCCTCGCCTGCTCCCTGACCAGTTCTGTACCTGAGACTCCCGTCCTGCTTTCTCCTGGAACCCTCGCCTGTCCCCGACCAGCCCTTTGCCTACTATCTGCCGTGTTGTCTTCTACCAGCTTACTGCCATCAATAAAGCTGGTTACCGACTATCCCTGGTTTCCCGTGTTCTGCATTTTGGTCCTCAGCTCGTCCGTGACAGAACGATCTGGCCAGAAATGGACCAAGCAAACACCGGGTCTCCTAGAGACCCAAACCATCTCACCAAGCACCAGCGGGACTCCTTCATCCATTACCGGTCCCACGTCGCCCTTGGTCACATATTTCATTAGACTTTGTGACTGGTCTACCACCGTCCCACGGACATACTGCCATCTTGACGGTGGTAGATCGGTTTAGTAAGATGGCTCATTTCGTACCCCTGCCTAAGATCCCGTCAGCTAAGGAGACGGCAGAACTGATTCTTATCCACGTTTTTTCGCATTCACGGACTGGCGACTGAAGTGGTTTCCGACCGGGGGCCCCAGTTCACTTCTGTGTTTTGGAGGGAGTTTTGTGAACTGATCGGGGCGACGGTCAGTCTCACCTCCGGGTTCCACCCACAGGCCAATGGTCAGACCGAACGGAAGAATCAGGAGATGGAGACCACTCTCCGCTGCATGGCTTCCGATCATCCCACAACCTGGTCAAAACAACTTCTGTGGGTGGAGTATGCCCACAACACCCTCATCAGTTCCGCTACTGGTCTTTCCCCTTTTCAGTGTGCATACGGTTTTCAACCCCCATTGTTCTCTGCATTGGAGAAGGAGGTTACCTGCCCGTCTGTCCAGGCTTTCATCAGACGTTGTCGGAGGACTTGGAGGCAGGCTCGAACAACTCTGCTTCAGTCTGCTAACCGGTACGCCACAGCAGCGAACCGCCGACGCACCAAGGCACCTGTGTACAAGGTAGGCCAGAGGGTGTGGCTTTCCACTCAGAACATTCCCCTTCGGGTGGAGTCTAAGAAGTTAGCACCCAGGTTTATTGGACCCTTCGAGATTGTCAAGGTCATTAACCCTGCAGCAGTTCGACTGAGTTTGCCCCGGAACATGAAGATCCATCCCACCTTCCACGTTTCTAGGATTAAACCTGTCCGGGAGAGTCCTATGATTCCCGCCGCCCCTCCACCACCACCCCCTAGGGTGATCGATGGGGGCCCTACCTACACCCTTCGTCGTCTACTCCGTTCCCGTCGCAGAGGAAGAGGGGTGCAATATTTGGTGGACTGGGAGGGCTATGGTCCCGAGGAAAGGCAGTGGATTCCTGCTCGTCATATCCTCAACCCTCAACTCATCCGAGACTTCCACCTGCGTTACCCGGAGCAGCCTTCTAGGACCCACGCTCAACCAGGCGTTAAGCCAGGGGGCACTCGTCCGCTACAGACCAGAGGCTTCGTCGAGGAGGAGGGGGAAGCGTCATCAGTCGAGGAGGACGAGGATTTCCAGGAGGGAGAAACCGAGAGAGCATTCTCAGATGAGTATTAGCCTTTTCCCCATACCTCCACCTTCCATCCTTTGCCTGTAGGGGTTTTGTCTATTCTTCTTATATATAGATATATATATATATTTTTTTTTCTCCTAGAATTTTTTTAGACGTCAGGAGCCGTCCATTAAGGGGGGGGGTTCTGTCACAGTTGCTTTCTCACTCACCTATTTTCTGCATTAACTTTCCTTAGTCACCTGGTAGTCACACCCTGTCTCTCTCTCACTCTGTTGCACCCATCAGCTCCATTAGTATTTAGGCCCACTTCACTTTCACCTCAGTGCCAGATCGTACTTTGCAGCATGCCAGTATTTCCCGCATTACCCTCCAGATTGCTCTCCCGGTTTCGACCCTGCCTGTCCCTGACCAGCCTGCCTCGCCTGCTCCCTGACCAGTTCTGTACCTGCGACTCCCGTCCTGCTTTCTCCTGGAACCCTCGCCTGTCCCCGACCAGCCCTTTGCCTACTATCTGCCGTGTTGTCTTCTACCAGCTTACTGCCATCAATAAAGCTGGTTACCGACTATCCCTGGTTTCCCGTGTTCTGCATTTTGGTCCTCAGCTCGTCCGTGACACAGGTGGAAACAATCAGGGCGGGGGTAAACAATCACAAACGCATGAGACATGGGGCGGGGAGCGCAGTGACCTGAAACGACAGCGAGAATTAAAACAGGGAAGACGCAAAACAAAGGGACATGACGAGAGCTAATTTAAAGAATAAACCTTAACCATGATCTTTCGAGACATGACACCCCTGGGATTAAAACATTATTTGTAATTGATTGATTGAAATCAAAATATAACCCAGTTTTTGATGCTAACACTATTGATGGTTGTTATTCTTTCAAAAATATTCCAAGAAGTTACCAAGTCGGTCAAACTAAGTGACTTTGGGCTTGTTAAATAACATCTTGGGGATTATTTCTTTCGTGCAGTTGTGTATTTGGGTTTGCTAATCTAAAAGACCCATCTCCTGTGATCACTTCAGTGTGAAGAGTTATTTCATTCTTGTTGTTTTCACCCTGATCTTCAAATGTTCTCCTGCAGCTTCTGACTCTTTAACTCCCTGGAAATAGTCCCAATGAATGTGGGGGTTATGAAAATGTATTTCACGATCATGAGGTTGTGGCAGATATCTTAAAGATCAGTGAGTCATGTATTTTCACAGCTGTTGGAGTCTGTCAGGCTCAGTTGACATGTTGACGACTCTATTTTATTCTGCACGAATCAGAAACGGCATGCATGACGTGTTTTTAAAAACGGTTGAGATGTCACTTCAAAGCACAGCATTGCTCCAGAAGCTGTTTCATCTTCCTGGTGCTGATTCCTTGAAATGGCGTAAACATCTTTGCTGTAATCAATGTGTTCGCTTCAGAGGTGGGAAGTAGTGGAGTACAAATTCTTCGTTACTGTACTTAAGTACATTTTTCTGGTATCAGTACTTATTTTCTGACAACTTTTTACTTTCTACTTCTTACATGTTGAACTCAAATACCTGTACTTTCTACTTCTCACATGTTGAACACAAATACCTGTACTTTCTACTTCTTACGCATGTTGAACTCAAATACCTGTACTTTCTACTTCTTACATGTTGAACTCAAATACCTGTACTTTCTACTTCTCTCATGTTGAACTCAAATACCTGTACTTTCTACTTCTCACATGTTGAACTCAAATACCTGTACTTTCTACTTCTTACATATTGAACCCAAATACCTGTACTTTCTACTTCTCTCATTTTCCCAAACAGCTGGTTCCTTTAGTCTGAATGTGTGTTGGTGCTGGTCATTATTCTTTAGAGTCACTGCGTGCCTATTGATTTGAACACGATCCGTGTATCCATCACTTCCTGGTCTTCTCTAAAGAAGAGGGACCAATGGAAACGTTGTCATGTTGTCGTTGTTCAGCATGGAAACATTCATTAGCTAACAATGACATTATTGTTCTATTAATATAATTAGTACTCTTTAAAACAGCTGCTAGCTATGGGTACTTTTTATTTAAGTACACTTCAAAGCCTCTTTACTTGAGTAAAGAAGTTTAGTCGGTACTTCTACTTTCACCAAAGAACTTTTAAACACGAGTATCTGCACTTCTACTTGAGTAAAGGATGTGTGTACTTTACACTTTATATGTGTTTTCTTTATTAGTGATAACTGTCTTCTGAAGATTTTATCAGATGTCGAAACATCTTACACCTGAAAGAGATGTGTGTTTCATTTCCCCACAATGAATAAACCACACTGGTGTTTTTTAAGCGTCTCCATGAGTAACCACCTCCAGCTGGATTAGTCATTGAACCAAAAAGATTTCGACAGACGCATTCAGAAAAGTCAGCTCACCCCGATCCACAAACTTTCTCCCGCTGCTTTCGACTCTCAAATTCCGTGGGAAGGTTCACAATGGATGAGGGCAACCAGAACGTTTCTCATGCAGAGAAATGTGTTTTTTACACATTCAATTACTTTCACAATGATTGCATTGAGGCAGAAACCTGAGGTATCTTAAAACAGCAGCCAGTTAAGTCAAATGTATTTGCATGGTTCTACACCAGTAATTAAAGATTAGATTGGATATTATTTCAAACATGTAAATGTATCTATGTAAATGTCCATCAAACAGACCAGACTTTTAATAAACAACATAGTTAAGGCTTCAAAAAGGAGTATAGGGAAGATGTGAACACTTATTTTTTCTTTGGAGAAGCACCAAATGTCCGCAGATGACATCATTTGAATGTGTTCATATAGCACAGTAGCAGTGAGACGTTTTCATATTGACTGTGCATTTTTGAGAATTGCACAGGTTAGGTTAATGATTTACATTTTGTTTTACAGATAATTAGAAATTGTGACGATTTACATTTTCATAGTAAACTCCCAACCCTTTGCAGGATGTGATAAACAAAAGATGGTGCGATGTTTGTTTGATACTAAGATGTGTTTGTCAGTACCCATTGCTGATGTCCAGGTGTATATCAGTATGTAGCGTCTCTACTTTAAAGAGTGCTCTCCTGCTGATGTTCAGGTGTATATCAGTATGTAGTGTCTCTACTTTAAAGAGTCCTCTCCTGCTGATGTTCAGGTGTATATCAGTATGTAGTGTCTCTACTTTAAAGAGTCCTCTCCTGCTGATGTTCAGGTGTATATCAGTATGTAGTGTCTCTACTTTAAAGAGTCCTCTCCTGCTGATGTTCAGGTGTATATCAGTATGTAGTGTCTCTACTTTAAAGAGTCCTCTCCTGCTGATGTTCAGGTGTATATCAGTATGTAATGTAACTACTTTAAAGAGTCCTCTCCTGCTGATGTTCAGGTGTATATCAGTATGTAATGTAACTACTTTAAAGAGTCCTCTCCTGCTGATGTTCAGTTGTATTTCAGTATGTAGTGTCTCTACATGTCTCTCACCTTTAATGTTCAAAAATCTCTTTATTTCTCTCATACTGCCTGTGCTGCAGCACCTCTTTTCACCCTCTGTCTGAAACCAGAGCCTCGTCTGCTCTGATTGGTTAGCTGGTCGGTGCTGTTGTGATTGGTCAACCACTTACAGATGTCCCGCCTCTTAGCAATGTGTTGGAGTGCTAGCCAATAGCAGCGCGAGTGTTACAAAGTGATGCCATGAACCCAAAAAAGCATATAGGGCCCCTTTAATCTAAATCTGTAAAGTAGCTAGTAATTAAAGCTGCAAATATAAATAAAGTGGAGGAAAAGTACACATTTTAATTCAGTACTTGAGTTAAGGTTAATATCTACATTCCACCACCGATTGTATGAATGTTTTCTAGAAATTAATTACATTAATCAGTTATGTCCGCCTGTCTTTGTAATGAAACCGCTCTAACTGTATTCTTTGTGTTGTTGTGCCTGCAGATTACATTTGTCCCTCTGAGGCGTCGAACCTGTTTTTCTAGCGTCTGTTCATAATACAGAGTTGTTTACTTGCTTTGTCAAAGAGATGACACAATAACACACACCTGTTAGTCCAGAGTTTCAAACCGTGTGTGATCCCAATATTGTTTTCAGTTTAATAGAAGGAGCATTCATGTTACATAAGACTTCAAGTGTTCTTCAGGGAATTCATATTAATATCATTTATCCAGAACATCCAACAAGCCTTTATTAGGTGGGCAGTCATTTAGGCTGCATTGAGGGGCATATCAAATTAGATTTACTTTCACATGGATACTGTGATCAATCAACTCGTCTATTTCTTAATACATTATTAGAAATAATAAAGGAAATGTCTTACATTTTCCGAGGTAGGATTCAATTGTCAAAAACATTATCTTTGGAGCTTTTTTTGACTTTATTATAATACAACTGAATACCTAATTAAACCTTAGTCTTTTGTCAAGTATTATTGTTAGTTTTTCTCATATTTATTCAGTCAATAAGTCAATAACAACAGTTTAAAGGTGGGGTAGGTAAGTTTGAGAAACCGGCTCGAGATCGCTAGAATTTGAAAATACACAACCGGAGAAAATCTGCCACTTCCTCACAGAGCCCCTCCTCCAACACACACGTACGCGCACATGACCAATGGGGGCACGAGATACATTTGTGCCCCGATGGAAGGCTGACAGGCAGGTAGGCCGTCCAGTTACTTTAGCCAGGCCAGATGATTGGTCGTGCTTTTTACAGCGCCACGGCTTCTACAGATGACATTTTTTCATGGGTTTGTTGTCAAAGCACTTCAGATATTCATTGCTATCGGATGTTAAGAGCATTCCATGGAATATAACAAAAAGTGTATCTCGAGCCGGTTTCTGAAACTTACCTACCCCACCTTTAAGTCATCAGAATATATTGAACATTTCTTCTGTAATACCTCTTTTCTTTCTCCAGGAGATGGAGATAGATGTCCCGCCTCTTAGCCTATCACATACAATGTGTTGGAGCGCTAGCCAACAGAAGCAAAAGTGTTACATCGTGATGTCATGAACCCGAAAAGCATAAAGAGGCCCCTTTGATCTAAATCTGTGAAGTAGCTAATTAAAGCTGTGAAATAAATGAAGTGGAGGAAAAGTATAAAAGAGCATAAAGGGCCTCAAATTTGTATTCAGTACTTGAGTAAAGGTTCATATTTACATTCCACCACCGATTGAATGTTTTCTAGAAATGAATTACATTAATAAATTATGACCGCCTGTCTTTGAGATATAATGACACTGATGTAACTGTATTCTTTGAGTTGTTGTGGCTGCAGATTAAAGATGCCACTCTGAGGCGTCAAACCTGTTTTTCTAGCTTCTGTTGTTTACTTGCTTTGTCAAAGAGATCACACAATAAGACGGACCTGTTAGTCCAGAGTTTCAAACTGTGTGTGATCCCAATGGGATCATCTCTGAAGAACCAGCACCTTACCGTGGTGGAGAGGTTTGTGTGCCCTGATGAACCTGGGGGCAGGGGCCTACGGAGATTTAAATAAATAAAAAATTCAATTTTTAATTTTGGGACTTTAAAGAGTCCTCTCCTGCTGATGTTCAGGTTCATATCAGCATGTAGTGTCTCTACTTTAAAGAGTCCTCTCCTGCTGATGTTCAGGTGTATATCAGTATGTAGTGTCTCTACTTTAAAGAGTCCTCTCCTGCTGATGTTCAGGTGTATATCAGTATGTAGTGTCTCTACTTTAAAGAGTCCTCTCCTGCTGATGTTCAGGTGTATATCAGTATGTAGTGTCTCTACTTTAAAGAGTCCTCTCCTGCTGATGTTCAGGTGTATATCAGTATGTAGTGTCTCTACTTTAAAGAGTCCTCTCCTGCTGATGTTCAGGTGTATATCAGTATGTAGTGTCTCTACTTTAAAGAGTCCTCTCCTGCTGATGTTCAGGTGTATATCAGTATGTAGTGTCTCTACTTTAAAGAGTCCTCTCCTGCTGATGTTCAGGTGTATATCAGTATGTAATGTAACTACTTTAAAGAGTCCTCTCCTGCTGATGTTCAGGTGTATATCAGTATGTAATGTAACTACTTTAAAGAGTCCTCTCCTGCTGATGTTCAGTTGTATTTCAGTATGTAGTGTCTCTACATGTCTCTCACCTTTAATGTTCAAAAATCTCTTTATTTCTCTCATACTGCCTGTGCTGCAGCACCTCTTTTCACCCTCTGTCTGAAACCAGAGCCTCGTCTGCTCTGATTGGTTAGCTGGTCGGTGCTGTTGTGATTGGTCAACCACTTACAGATGTCCCGCCTCTTAGCAATGTGTTGGAGTGCTAGCCAATAGCAGCGCGAGTGTTACAAAGTGATGCCATGAACCCAAAAAAGCATATAGGGCCCCTTTAATCTAAATCTGTAAAGTAGCTAGTAATTAAAGCTGCAAATATAAATAAAGTGGAGGAAAAGTACACATTTTAATTCAGTACTTGAGTTAAGGTTAATATCTACATTCCACCACCGATTGTATGAATGTTTTCTAGAAATTAATTACATTAATCAGTTATGTCCGCCTGTCTTTGTAATGAAACCGCTCTAACTGTATTCTTTGTGTTGTTGTGCCTGCAGATTACATTTGTCCCTCTGAGGCGTCGAACCTGTTTTTCTAGCGTCTGTTCATAATACAGAGTTGTTTACTTGCTTTGTCAAAGAGATGACACAATAACACACACCTGTTAGTCCAGAGTTTCAAACCGTGTGTGATCCCAATATTGTTTTCAGTTTAATAGAAGGAGCATTCATGTTACATAAGACTTCAAGTGTTCTGCAGGGAATTCATATTAATATCATTTATCCAGAACATCCAACAAGCCTTTATTAGGTGGGCAGTCATTGAGGCTGCATTGAGGGGCATATCAAATTAGATTTACTTTCACATGGATACTGTGATCAATCAACTCGTCTATTTCTTAATACATTATTAGAAATAATAAAGGAAATGTCTTACATTTTCCGAGGTAGGATTCAATTGTCAAAAACATTATCTTTGGAGCTTTTTTTGACTTTATTATAATACAACTGAATACCTAATTAAACCTTAGTCTTTTGTCAAGTATTATTGTTAGTTTTTCTCATATTTATTCAGTCAATAAGTCAATAACAACAGTTTAAAGGTGGGGTAGGTAAGTTTGAGAAACCGGCTCGAGATCGCTAGAATTTGAAAATACACAACCGGAGAAAATCTGCTACTTCCTCACAGAGCCCCTCCTCCAACACACACGAACGCGCACATGACCAATGAGGGCACGAGATACATTTGTGCCCCGATGGAAGGCTGACAGGCAGGTAGGCCGTCCAGTTACTTTAGCCAGGCCAGATGATTGGTCGTGCTTTTTACAGCGCCACGGCTTCTACAGATGACATTTTTTCATGGGTTTGTTGTCAAAGCACTTCAGATATTCATTGCTATCGGATGTTAAGAGCATTCCATGGAATATAACAAAAAGTGTATCTCGAGCCGGTTTCTGAAACTTACCTACCCCACCTTTAAGTCATCAGAATATATTGAACATTTCTTCTGTAATACCTCTTTTCTTTCTCCAGGAGATGGAGATAGATGTCCCGCCTCTTAGCCTATCACATACAATGTGTTGGAGCGCTAGCCAACAGAAGCAAAAGTGTTACATCGTGATGTCATGAACCCGAAAAGCATAAAGAGGCCCCTTTGATCTAAATCTGTGAAGTAGCTAATTAAAGCTGTGAAATAAATGAAGTGGAGGAAAAGTATAAAAGAGCATAAAGGGCCTCAAATTTGTATTCAGTACTTGAGTAAAGGTTCATATTTACATTCCACCACCGATTGAATGTTTTCTAGAAATGAATTACATTAATAAATTATGACCGCCTGTCTTTGAGATATAATGACACTGATGTAACTGTATTCTTTGAGTTGTTGTGGCTGCAGATTAAAGATGCCACTCTGAGGCGTCAAACCTGTTTTTCTAGCTTCTGTTGTTTACTTGCTTTGTCAAAGAGATCACACAATAAGACGGACCTGTTAGTCCAGAGTTTCAAACTGTGTGTGATCCCAATGGGATCATCTCTGAAGAACCAGCACCTTACCGTGGTGGAGAGGTTTGTGTGCCCTGATGAACCTGGGGGCAGGGGCCTACGGAGATTTAAATAAATAAAAAATTCAATTTTTAATTTTGGGACTTTAAAGAGTCCTCTCCTGCTGATGTTCAGGTGTATATCAGTATGTAGTGTCACTAAAACCCATAGAACACACAAGAGGAAAGGGAAACCACAGAAAGCAGAATCGGGCCTCTTCAAGTCAAAGATCTGAGCACTTTGTCAACAACTGCATCCAACACACATTCAGAATAAAAGCAAAACTGGGTGAGTTCCCACATTGCATCACCGTTATAAATCAAGGATTTGTAATTGTCTTTTCTCTGACAACTCATCGTTCTCCGCCTACACACTTTGCTCATAACAACACTGATTCAATACCTGAGAAGTCGAGATTTCATCATTTCCTGAGGCATTGTGGCGACGTTTCTGCTGATGTTGTGCAAGTCGTTTTCCTGCAGCAGACTCTTAACGCTACATACATATTACTTTTGCAGGTTATACACTACGACCCACTCTTTGTAACCCGAGCACTGATTTGTGGATTTATTGAGTGTCGACAGCTTTCAAGAGCCAACATGCAAAACTATTTAAAGCTTAAACTCGTAATCAAAATTCTGTGATTCTGTCAACAGCTGTACATTTTGTGGAATAACAAAAATGTAAAAGTTGTATCTGTGAAGGAGCTGCTGTTTTGCAGTGGGGGAAGAAGTATTCAGATATTTAACTACTACTTAAGAAGTAAAAGTAGCAATACTACATTTTTAAAGTAGCTTCCACCCCAGCTTCCACCCCAGCATCCACCCCAGCTTCCACCCCAGCATCCACTCCAGCTTCCACCCCAGCATCCACCCCAGCTTCCACCCCAGCATCCACCCCAGCTTCCACCCCAGCTTCCACCCCAGCATCCACCCCAGCTCCACCCCAGCATCCACTCCAGCTCCACCCCAGCTTCCACCCCAGCATCCACCCCAGCTTCCACCCCAGCTTCCACCCCAGCATCCACCCCAGCTCCACCCCAGCATCCACTCCAGCTCCACCCCAGCTTCCACCCCAGCATCCACCCCAGCATCCACCCCAGCTTCCACCCCAGCATCCACCCCAGCTCCACCCCAGCATCCACTCCAGCTCCACCCCAGCTTCCACCCCAGCATCCACCCCAGCTTCCACCCCAGCATCCACCCCAGCTCCACCCCAGCTTCCACCCCAGCTCCACCCCAGCTTCCACCCCAGCATCCACCCCAGCTTCCACCCCAGCATCCACCCCAGCTTCCACCCCAGCTTCCACCCCAGCTTCCACCCCAGCATCCACCCCAGCTTCCACCCCAGCTTCCACCCCAGCTTCCACCCCAGCTTCCACCCCAGCATCCACCCCAGCTTCCACCCCAGCTTCCACCCCAGCATCCACCCCAGCTTCCACCCCAGCATCCACCCCAGCTTCCACCCCAGCTTCCACCCCAGCATCCACCCCAGCTTCCACCCCAGCTTCCACCCCAGCATCCACCCCAGCTTCCACCCCAGCATCCACCCCAGCTTCCACCCCAGCATCCACCCCAGCATCCACCCCAGCATCCACCCCAGCTTCCACCCCAGCTTCCACCCCAGCTCCACCCCAGCTTCCACCCCAGCATCCACCCCAGCTTCCACCCCAGCATCCACCCCAGCTTCCACCCCAGCTTCCACCCCAGCATCCACCCCAGCTCCACCCCAGCATCCACTCCAGCTCCACCCCAGCTTCCACCCCAGCATCCACCCCAGCTTCCACCCCAGCATCCACCCCAGCTCCACCCCAGCTTCCACCCCAGCTCCACCCCAGCTTCCACCCCAGCATCCACCCCAGTTTCCACCCCAGCATCCACCCCAGTTTCCACCCCAGCTTCCACCCCAGCTTCCACCCCAGCATCCACCCCAGCTTCCACCCCAGCTTCCACCCCAGCTTCCACCCCAGCATCCACCCCAGCTTCCACCCCAGCTTCCACCCCAGCATCCACCCCAGCTTCCACCCCAGCATCCACCCCAGCTTCCACCCCAGCTTCCACCCCAGCATCCACCCCAGCTTCCACCCCAGCTTCCACCCCAGCATCCACCCCAGCTTCCACCCCAGCATCCACCCCAGCTTCCACCCCAGCATCCACCCCAGCATCCACCCCAGCATCCACCCCAGCTTCCACCCCAGCATCCACCCCAGCTCCACCCCAGCTTCCACCCCAGCTCCACCCCAGCTTCCACCCCAGCATCCACCCCAGCTTCCACCCCAGCATCCACCCCAGCTTCCACCCCAGCTTCCACCCCAGCTTCCACCCCAGCTCCACCCCAGCTTCCACCCCAGCTTCCACCCCAGCTTCCACCCCAGCATCCACCCCAGCTTCCACCCCAGCTTCCACCCCAGCTTCCACCCCAGCTTCCACCCCAGCATCCACCCCAGCTTCCACCCCAGCTTCCACCCCAGCATCCACCCCAGCTTCCACCCCAGCTTCCACCCCAGCTTCCACCCCAGCATCCACCCCAGCTTCCACCCCAGCTTCCACCCCAGCTTCCACCCCAGTTTCCACCCCAGCATCCACCCCAGCTTCCACCCCAGCTTCCACCCCAGCATCCACCCCAGCATCCACCCCAGCTTCCACCCCAGCTTCCACCCCAGCTTCCACCCCAGCATCCACCCCAGCTTCCTCCTGTAGGCTCGGGGGATAGTTATCTCATCATCACTCAATGTTCTTTGTAAATCTGTGGAGTGATGAGGCCCGAGCCTAGACGCCAAACTCAAACTATATGCTGCTTCTAATAAAAATATTAAGAAACACGTGACATGTATGACTGAACGGTAGTTTAATTCATAAAAAAAATCACATATAATAAACCCATGTGTTACATTAATGTGTAAAGTAATATAGCAAAAAATGAATGTAGTGAAGTAAAAAAGTATGATATTTCCTTATTACATTGTACGGTCTGTAAGAAGACATATACGTAGCAACCAACTAAAATACTTAAGTACAAGTACCTCAAAAGGCATCAATACAACACGTGAGTAAAGATACTTCTTATTTCACCACAGTAGTTTTGCATAAAGAAGAAAATCAGGGCGGTTTCACAACACTGTTTTGATTTTTCATCATGACCTGATGTGCACACCTGACCACAAACTGTACCGGAGCACTTCCTGCAAACAGATTCAAACACCTGAGGCTAAACTATAACGTGCATGTGTCCCGGTGCAGGGAGGGGCCGTTATGCAATCACCGTTTACACAATACTCTCATGACAAAGCTGCTGTCAGTTAACGAAGTACATTTACTCCAATATTGCACTAAAGTACATCTTGAATGTTCATTTGACGCTGCTTTATACGTCTTCTCTACACTTTACTCCAAAGACTAGGATTTCCATCTATACAATATCCAGCAGAAGTTTATGAAGTATTTAAAATTAGCTCCATCTTTACTCACTATAATAAAACATTAATAATTAAATAATCACAATCCAGTACTTTAATATATGATTATGAAATGGTCCATTGCACATTTACTTTGGGTATATTGAATTTCAGATACTTTTGACAATACTTTTTGACCTATCCTGCAAAATGCACTTGTTGATGTCTTCTCTACATCAACATGTGTCCCCGGTGCGTCGGGGAACTCACGCAGCGTCAGGAAATAAAACCCTCTCTTTTCCTCCGTACCCACATCTCTAAAAACGGGGATCAACGGAGCTGATCCAGATTTGCGTCCGATACGACGTAACATCTGAAATGTGGACCCACGGGCCAATCAGAAACGTTGCTATCAGAAACAATGCCCGACTGCTTTGGACGTAATACGGTCGGTGTTTACATTAGCATCGCTAACACTCAGAGCTAACCTGTGCTGGAGAGCATGTGTGTGAAGAAGCAGGAAGTAAAGAGGAACTCACCTTGTGGTGTAACTGGCAAGAGAGAAAGCCTTTGAGCTCCAGACTGTTTCAGAGAGAATCCTTGATGATCCATGATATGGAGTTTCATCACGGCAGCATTTAGTTTAGACGGTAGCTGCCGGGTCCCGCATGAGCTCAGACCCCTCCTCTTTAAAGCTTTCTACCCAAATCAGCACTTTAGAAACAGGAAGTGAAACAGAGGGACATGAGGCATGGCTAGAATGATCTGTTTGGTATTTTGAGCAAAACACTTCATAAACATGTTTTTATATATTTGTATATATCTGAGACCTGTGCTATTGCCTAAAAATAGCACGATAGGTGACCTTTAAGTCCAACTGCGCCTGCTAGTATTTTATTGGAGTATTTTCATGTATACGTGGCGGTTTATAATTCAAATATTTCCTTTTTTTAACTGCATTTATTGTACAGCTTTAGTTATTTCACATTATTATTCTGAAATGTACCAAGTATATTTTGATGCTGATACTTTTTGACTTTTACTTGAGTAACACTTTGAATGCAGGACTTTTGCAGAGTATTCCTACTGTACTAAAGTAGATTAGATTCGATTCAACTTTATTGTCATTGCACAAACTACAAGTACAAGTACTATGAAATGCAGTTAGCATCTTACCAGAAGTGCAACACTAAAACTAAAGTACAAGTAATTGATCTAACTTGAGTAGGAAAATAACGTTTATTTTATCACCAAGCTGAAATCCAGTTGTGATCACACGGTACAATACACACAACGATACACAGTCTGAATAAGTGAACACACACATGCATTATTAAGGAGAGGTATGTGTTCAAACTTCCAGGTTTGGTCAGGACTTGAACCGGTTCCTACACCTAATCCCTACACACTGAGCCACTGCTGGAATATCAGTAAAGGATCTGAACACTGCTGTACATGTTGTGCCTCCTCCTCCTCCTCCTCCTCCTCCTCCTCCTCCTCCTCCTCCTCCTCCTCCTCAATGGGCTGCAGGAAGTGAAGAAGAAGAGAAAGCGTTGGTACAAAAGCAAAGGCTAAAAAGACTGATTATATTTCAGCCGAAGGAGAGGGGACGGCAGGGTTTGCACACATTGCCCTTTGTACACACACCTTGCTATTGCTGCAGTATAAATGGGGATATTAAAAAAAAAGCTTTGGTGAATTCCTCAGGTAAGCCCTCACTGTGAGGGGACCGGCTCGAACAGGCAGAGCGGGGCTGGGCTCTGCAGCCAGAGGGAGGCTGGGCTTTGAACTTTCACTCCGCCTCACCTCCACACAGGGGAAAGAGAGGGAGGGCTGTTGTGAAAGGTTTTCTAAGGAGACGACAAAAGAAATTCGAGTATTACATTTGATATTTTATTATATTTTATTATACATTTTTTTACTTTTTTTTATTGCACATTTTTATTAACTAATTGTGTTTACATACATATTTTAATACATTTTATTTGATTTCTTTATTGCACATGTTTATGGAATTTCTTATATTTATTTAAATATCTAAAAAATATGTTTTATTTTATTCTAAAATACAGTAACTTATTATTATATATTTATTATTGCACATTTGTATTAAATAATGATGTTTGCATACATTAATACAATTTATTTGCTATTTTTATTGCACATTTGTATTAACTAATTTTGTTTACATACATATTTTAACACGTTTTATTTTATTTCTTTATTGCAACATTTTTAATGGAATGTCTTATATTTATTTAAATATTTTAAAAATATGTTTTATTTTATTCTAAAATACAGTAACTGACGAAACCAAAACGCTTTTTTTAATTACATAAACTGTATGCTCTTTACCAATTTAATTAGAGTATCATCTTTTGAAAAGATAATAATAAGTTACTTTCTCTAAGTATCTTCCCTTGATTTGTTCAAACTGCTGTACATGAGACAAAATTATAATAATTGGCCCACTTGTGTCAGCATGAAAATAAATGTGAGGCAGACATCTTAGCTAATAAAATAAATGTTTTTTAAGTAGTTGAAGGTGTGGCTAAATAAGACTTAATTCCCTCTGAATCCCTGTACAATAAACAGACGACAAAAGAGGCCATGAGGAAGTCCACCCTCGACTGACCTTCTCTTTGCACTTAGGCCCCATTTACACGGAAGCGCAAACGGACCAAATTCGTTAATCCAACGGTGTTTATACAAAACGCACACATGCATGAAAGACACACTGTATTCTGAGTGTAAGGGCAAGTGACGAAGACATTCCTCCTAAGTCAACACGCAAGATAAATATCAAGTCGTCATGGTAAGTGTCCCACATTGTCTCTCAGCGAACACATGTGCTGCCATTGCTCAATACAGCCTGCAGCTCTGCAGCCACACGTGTATCCATGCAGAGGGCTGAACAGGGATGATCAGGGTGGAGTGGAGACTGGAAAAACACGACGAAAACACAAACAATTAAAACACAACGTCCCTGTAATATTCAGACATTTACATTTACGGTACAGCTGCTCAAACACACAGCCATGTTTCTGCACATGAATGATGCAAAAGCTGCGATAACATAGCTGCAGGCTGTTGGAAGATAAATACTCACTATTGACGTGTTAGTGCTTGTTCGAAACATTATAAGTCCATTAGTGAATATTCAAATGTTTGCAATGCATGCAGTGGAAGTGCTGGGGATCAGTCATTTAGTGAAACAGGGAGTGGAAAACGTCGTCTTTAGTAGTGATTACAACTGTTTTGCATCTCTTAAGGAAACAGACTTGAAGTTCCTGAAGTCTATTAGCATATTGTGCAACGCCAGTCCCTCATTTCAAAATGCCTCAGAGGCCAATGCTCCGAGATTTATAGTTTCTAGAGCAGGGGGGTCAAACTCAAACACACAGTGGGCCAAATTAATAAATGGGTGCTAGTCGAGGGCCGGACTGGTTCAATGTTTATTGCAGAACTTATTGAAATGAACTTACTGCACATATTAAACCTGGAACTAACAAAGCTTAAATTATTGCCTATAAAAACAACATTAAATAATCAGCTGCATCCATTTCTCATGGCTCTATCTGCAGCTTCTCCAGAGTCACTTCTTATGAGTACATTTCCCCACAGGCCAACAACAGCTTCAACAAAACTATTCCCCTCAAAGAACAAACCAAACATGCCCTGTTGTCGAGAGAGAGAAAGTACAGAAGGAAGCATCCATTGAACTCAGTGTGCTGCTCTGGGATGCTAGCTCAGATACTTGGCGTCTCATCTCGGGAGCAAGGTCATCAATGTTTGGGGTCCGGCTCTGAGCGGAGGAGACCCTCAGGATGGAGGGAAGGTGCAATATACCGGCAGGCCAGATCTAATAGGAATTAGAAATTATCCTGCGGGCCGAAATTAAATCCACCAAGGGCCTGATTTGGCCACCGGGCCTCGAGTTTGACACGTGTGGTCTAGTGTATTCAGATCCCTCTTACTCTTAGTAGTAGTAGTAGTATTATGGCAACTTTTCAAGGGTTCAAATTCAAAATTCGGTAAAATCCACCAATGTTCACACCGCATGCAGTCAAATGAAGCAGTTACACTGTCCGTAATACACCCAACCCATTGCATAACATTACACTTTAACTGACAAACTAGAATCACGCCACGTTTTGATGTAATCCTACTGACAACCCAACCCAGTCTCACGGCATTCCGCGTTATAGTCACAACATTAATTTAATCTATTGATTCGTGTTCACCGACACGATTTTAGAATTTTTTTCGTGTCACACAGAACGATTTTAAAAGCAATGTATTTCTATTGGTAGTATGTTTCGTGCCTGCACCACTTCTTTCTGTCCGGTCGGGTCTTAGAATACCGGAAGCTGTGTGGTTCATAAAAACATGTTCTTACTCAATATCTTACCCTAAGCCTAACAATTTATTTTAAATTGTATAATGTCGGAGTGTTTTTGCCATCCGTGAGGAAAAGAAATGGCTCAGAGACTCAGAATACTGGAATCTGTATATTTTCAAATCTTTTTTTCCTTCTAATTTGTTATTATTTGGTGCAGGCACGAAACATGCTACCAATAGAAATACATTGCTTCTAAAATCGTTCTGTGTCAGAATACTGAAATCTGTATTTTCTTTTATGTTTTTCCTTCTGATTTGTTATTATTTACATTGCTTTTTAAATCGTTGTGTGACGCGAAAAAAATGGAGAAATCGTGTTGATGAACACGAATCAATAGATACATTTTGTGACTATAACACGAACAAGACAACAAGCGAACCGACAAACTGAACCAAACACACAACCTGTTCGACAGAGGGAAGGAGCAAAGAATGAATAACACATCTCAATTCATTTGCACATCCAAAGGCAAGAAAGTCGGCTCAACAATAACCGTTAGTTATCTCTTGAACATAAGTTGTCTTTAACATCACAGAACCTAAAGCTTTACAGCAGCTTGTCAGAAGTGATGGCTTTCTAAAAAACGTCCCTTCTTCTCAAATTGTGTGAGAAAAACTGTGAAAACTGAATGAATCATTTTTAAATATAGTTATTATATTCATTTAAACCAAGCAAATAAAGTCATTGACTATATTAGACTGAAAACTGATCTATCTTCTGAGGCATAACTGAGTTGCATTATGGGAAATGTAGGATTAAGTGTTTTTGAAGTACAGCCCATACTTGAAAATAAAAGTCAGGATATATCGGCCCGTGTTGAGCTCATTTGTATACTCTTTGTGGTCCCTCAATTATCTACTGAAACACTAAACCACTGCAGTACTTCTTTAAGACTTTAAGAAGTGCAAACTCTGTGTCTTCATTTTATTTTTCACACCAAATCTTGCTCCACATCTTCTGCACAAACAGAAGCTTATCTAAAACTTGCATTTATCCAAATCGTCGTGTATGACCTGTGAAGTGAGACTTTGAGTAAGGCATGATTAAACCTCCTCTTAAATACACGTGTTTATGTGACCGCCTCAGATGCATTGCCCATCAAGCGATGCACCTCAACGTTTATTCTCCCTAACTTGGGTCCTCTCCAAAATACAGCTTGTTGTATTTTTTGGATGAATCACACATTTCGCCAGTTTGATTTACGAGGGAAAATGTGCACGCAATAGAATTGACAGGGTGTGTGCAAATGCTTTTCTATTGATGAGGCGATGATTGATTCATTTGAAGCACAGGTTTCAGTATTTTACTTTTACATCACGATATGTCTTTTTACATCTTAATTAGTTACTGTTAGAAAAATATCCCTCGTCCCCGGCTTGAGCTTCAACCTCAGGATCCATTTATTCCTGATCCTCTCCAGAATGGAAGGAGTCATCACATACAGAGCACCAGCTAGTTCCTGAGCAGTGTCCTTCACAGGCTGATATCCAAGAGAGGCAGCTACACAGTCACAAGATGCAGCTAGGTTATCATCCTGTCATGTACAAAATACTGAGTTTTGAAGGGTTGTAAAAATCTCAAAATTCTGACTTTTTACTCAAAATCTCAAAATTCTGACAATTTCTCTCAAAATTCTGACAATTTTTCTCAAAATTTGGACAATTTTTCTCAAAATTCTGACAATTTCTCTCAAAATTCTAACAATTTTTCTCAAATATCTGAAAGAAATCTGACTTTTTCACAAAAATCTGACTTTTTCTAAAAAGAAATCTGTCTTTTTCTCAAATGTTTAACTTTTTCTCAAATGTTTTACTTTTTCTCAAAATTCTGACTTTTTTCTGAATACTTAAAAATGTTAATAATCCCTCGTCACCAGCTTGAGCTTCAATCTCAGGATCCATGTATCTGTGATCCTCTCCAGAAAGGAAGTAGTCATCACATACAGAGCATCAGCTAGTTCCTGAGCAGTGTCCTTCCTTGATATCCAAGAGAGGCAGTCACACAGTCACAAGATGGAGGAACAGAAAGCAGTATTCAATGTTTACTTCAGATTAGCTCCACATCAGAAATGAGCATGCTTGATGTCTCTCTCCATAGAGGCTGAATCATCATGTTAATCACATAGCTATCATCTGCCTTATTTTTTATTTAACCAGATAAAAAAGCATTGAGATAAAATCTAATTTGCAATGCTGATCTGACATGACATGACACAGACATGTAAAATACAGAGAACACAACTAAGTAAACAAAAGACGAAAAGCAGTCACTACATTGAGCACATTGGGACAGTAAGAAAGGCACTACTTATTACTGCAAGAGCAGCTGGTGGTAAGGACCTCAGACATCTTCAATCTAAAACATGCTATTGAGACAAGTGCCCTCAGTGCATAATGCCGAAACCCGCAAAATAAAGCAAAAGTCTAGACAACTTGAAAGGATATGGCGTTCCACTAAACTTGAAGAATCTCGTTTAATTTGGCATATTACTCTCAATGAATATAAGAAAGCACTGCGTAAAGCGAGAGCAGCCTACTACTCTTCATTAATAGATGAGAATAAGAATAATGCAAGATTTATTTTCAGCACTGTAGCCAGGCTGACAGAGAGCCACAGCTCCATTGAGCCTTCTATTCCCACAGCACTCAGTAGTAATGATTTTATGTGCTTTTTTAACGATAAAATTGTTACTCTTAGAAACAAAATTAATGACCTCTTGCCTTTGACCAGTATAGTGTTATCAACAGCTCCCGGAATCGTAACTTCTAATATTACACGAGATAGTAAACTAGAATGCTTTTCAGCCATTAACCTTGAACAATTACATTCAATGATTCTCTCTTCTAAACCATCAACGTGCATGTTAGACCCAATTCCAACTAAGCTGTTGAAGGAAGTTTTTCCATTAATTAGCACTTCTTTATTAAATATTATGAATATGTCTTTATTATCAGGCTATGTTCCACAATCATTCAAAGTAGCAGTGATAAAACCGCTTCTTAAAAAGCACAACCTCGATCCAGAGGTTTTAGCCAACTATAGACCTATTTCTAATCTTCCGTTCCTCTCAAAAATTATTGAGAAAGCGGTCGCAAAACAGTTGTGTGATTACTTAAAAAACAATGATTTATTTGAAGATTTTCAGTCTGGCTTTAGAACACATCATAGCACAGAGACAGCTCTGGTTAAAGTCACAAATGATATTCTAATAGCCTCAGACAAGGGACTTGTCTCTATTCTTGTTCTGCTCGATCTCAGTGCTGCATTTGATACTATCGACCATGATATCCTATTGCAAAGACTAGAGCACTTAGTTGGCATACAGGGAACTGCTTTAGGCTGGTTTAGGTCCTATCTATCTGAACGCTCTCAGTTTGTACGTGTTAACGATGAATCTTCAACGCAAACCAAAGTTAGTCATGGAGTGCCACAGGGCTCAGTGCTCGGACCTATTTTGTTCACATTATATATGCTTCCGTTAGGCAATATTATAAGGAATCATTCTGTAAACTTTCATTGTTATGCGGATGATACTCAACTATATTTATCAATCAAGCCTGATGAAATTAATCATCTAAATACAATTCAAGACTGCCTTAAGGACTTAAAAACGTGGATGACCTTAAACTTTTTGATGTTAAACACGACCAAAACTGAAGTTATTGTACTTGGCCCGAAGAATCTGCGAAACAAATTATCTAAAGATATACTAACTATGGATGGCATTAATTTGGCCTCCAGTGAGACTATAAGGAATCTTGGTGTTATATTTGATCAGGATTTATCCTTTAACGCCCACATAAAATCAGTTTCAAGGACCGCCTACTTCCATCTACGTAACATTGCAAAAATCAGGCATATCTTGCCTCAAAGCGATGCAGAGAAACTAGTCCATGCATTTGTTACTTCTAGGCTGGATTATTGTAACTCTTTATTATCAGGGAGTACCAAGAAGTCAATCAAGTCGCTTCAGCTGATTCAAAATGCTGCAGCTCGTGTACTAACCAGAGTTAGGAAAAGGGACCACATTACTCCTGTTCTGGCTGCCTTACACTGGCTCCCTATAAAACACAGGATAGAATTTAAAATTCTTCTTCTCGCCTACAAAGCCCTTAATGGGCAGGCGCCATCTTACCTTAAAGAACTCATTATACCCTACTGTCCTACTAGGGCATTGCGTTCCAAGAATGCAGGGTTGTTGGTTGTTCCTAGAGTCTCTAAAAGTACAATGGGAGCCAGAGCCTTTTCTTATCAAGCTCCACATTTGTGGAATCAGCTTCCAGTTTGTGTTGGGGCGGCAGACACCCTATCCATTTTTAAGAGTGCGCTTAAGACCTTCCTTTTTGATAAAGCTTATAGTTAGGGCTGATTAGATTCAGCCCCTAGTTTTGCTGATATAGGCTTAGTTTGTCGGGGGACATCTTACTTCTTCCTTCTCGCTGTCTATACCTGTGTCCTCTCATGTTCCCATTAACCCAGCTTCCCCAAATGTCTTTCTTTTTGGTGTCTATATACGCTGGGATCCGGAGTCATGGATGATCCTGCGGTCTTGTGTCCTGGATCGCGAGCGCTGGATCTTGAGTCGTGGCTGTGGTCCTGGATCATCGGTCCTGGATGGATATCCTCGTGGATTCATCTTCCTATTATACACACATGCATTTCCAAACATTTGGACTACCTATGTTGCAAATGTATTATCTTTTCAATTTACACACGGCATCTATTGCACGTCTGTCCGTCCTGGGAGAGGGATCCCTCCTCTGTTGCTCTCCCTGAGGTTTCTCCCATTTTTCCCTTTAAACTGGGTTTTCTTTGGAAGTTTTTCCTTGTACGATGTGAGGGTCTAAGGACAGAGGGTGTCGTATTGTCATACTGATATTCTGTACACACTGTGAAGACCACTGAGACAAATGTAACATTTGTGATATTGGGCTATATAAATAAACATTGATTGATTGATTGACAGTGTGAGGCTTGATTGAAGGTCATTCCAAGACCAAGGACCAGAATGAAAAAGACTCCTTTCTCCAGCCTCAGTCCGCCCGGCAGGAACCCGTATCCAGGCTCTGGGTCCGAGGCTGTGAGAGTCACAAACTGGAGCAAATCTGGCACATATGTACAGTGGAAGCTTATCTAAAATGGCTTTATACATTAATAACAACCAATGCTCCATCCCACGCATACTGAGTGAGGACCATCCAGCTATACAGTGTGCATGAGGAGTCCTACAGGCAGTGCAGCGTGGGAGAGTGGGTCAGGTTTGGCCTAAAACAGTCCTGATGCTCTTCCAGGTAATCATCATGTGCACAGTTGGGCCTTTGTTATCACCTACTCTGATATTAGAAGCGCACATTCAGGATTTCCCCAACAGTTGCTGCGGACTGCCCTCTGCTGTCCGCATGCTGAAGCTGCGTCAGGTTGGAAAGGTGTGGTCAGAAACAGTGAGGGGAGGAGGGTTGTTGCATGCAAACACTGACTGTTGGTGAGAACATGCAATTCAACTAATAGTCGACTAATTTGCAGGGTTGGTACATTACATTCATATTTGCATCGTGGTTCCAGTAGATACATTCATTTGTTGTCATTTGAGCAGTTAACTACAGCAACTGTAAAACATTTTCGGGGAATTGAATTGAATTGAATTGATTTATTTAAAACGAGGGACAGTGTACATTAATCAACATTTTAAAAACATGTAAAAGTACTCGAATTAGCCAAAAGGCTAGTTTTCATCGATAGTCCCTTTGCCAGATGGTGATAGACATCCTAAAAGCAATAATAAAAATACCACACCATTGTTATACCATTGTACACATTTACAATAGATTACATCACTGAATACAGATAGAAGCAAGTTACGATAATAAATAAATAAAACATTTACAATACACACTCATACACACACCTACACCCACACATCAGTGCTGACACTGTTGATTATTAATGAGCCACTTTTTAACACTGTGCTTGAATGTGTAGTAGGATGAGGATTCTCTTATTGGTTGTGGTATTGAATTCCATTGATGGGATGCGTGGAATGAAAAGACAGCCTGGCTGAATGCGCTTTTCCTATATGGGATGGTGCAGTCTCCCCTAGCCGCACCTCTAGTAGCCCTGGTTGAGGTGGACTTTAGGCTGATAAAGCCAGCCAGAGGAGGAGGAGCCAACCCACGAGTGATCTTATAAATTAAGCAGATGTTTTTGTAAACTATGAGATTTTCCCAGCTGAACAGATTATACTTTTTAACTATGTGACAATGATGATACCGGAATGGCTTTTTGTCTAATGTTTTGAGTGCTTGTTTATACAGCGATTCCAGTGGTTTTAGAGCTGTAGAGTGTGCATTAGACCAGCTGATCAGACAGTAGTTGATGTGGGAGAGGACCATTGAGTGAAAGTATAGCTTAGCTGCTGCAGATGATAGGAAGTTTCCAATGTATCTGTAATTTGACAGATTGAACTTTAATTTATTGCAGACCTTTTTGATATGGGTTTTGGATAACCTGAAGTCTCCTCCCAGAAAAGAAAACATCTTGTTCTGTTATAATGCTGTGGCCCTTGGAGAAGAACATACACACTGTCTTTGAGACATTTGGTTGCAAACAATTATTGTTAAGCCAGGATGTAATATTCTTCAACACATCAGTGACCTTGGTAGCAGCCTCTTCTGTGGTTTTGCCATGAGTAAAAACAACTGTATCATCAGCATACATCAATACATCACAATCTCCACACACAGAAGGCAGATCATTTATGTACATACTAAACAGGATTGGGCCCAATATAGAGCCCTGCGGTACTCCAGTTGACAAACAAAGTGCACTAGACTTATGGTTCTCAATTTGAACACATTGGGAGCGGGATGAAAGATACGAATGAAAGAGGTTGGTGAATTCTATAGAAAAATGTAAGTAGAGTATTTTTTGCAATAAGATGTTGTGGTTAACAGTGTCAAAAGCTTTCCGTAAGTCAAGGAACACTGCCCCCACAACCCCACGCCTGTCCATTGATGCCTTAACTTTCTCCATGAAGAAGCAAGTTGCTGTTTCTGTTGAGTGATTAGCCCTGAATCCAAATTGCATTGGATGCAGTGGAAAGGAGCTGTTGTTAAGATGATTGATGATTTGTTTGGCAATCAATTTCTCAAATAAAAGGAACAAGATTGTTTTGTAAAGTGTGTAAGGTGCAAGTTGAAGAAAACTTAAGACTAGTTTTAATTAAGATTGTACAACATCAGGAGGATGCGTCCCCAGCCTAGACTACTGCAACTCCCTCCTGGCTGGTCTACCTGCATGTGCCATCCGACCTCTGCAGCTCATCCAGAATGCAGCGGCTCGTCTGGTCTTCAACCTTCCTAAATGTTCCCACACCACGCCGCTCCTCCGCTCCCTCCACTGGCTTCCGGTAACTGCTAGAATCCACTTCAAGACACTGATACTTGCTGCGAATGGATCTGGCCCTTCCTACATCCAGGACATGGTTAAACCGTACACCCCAGCACGTGCACTCCACTCTGCATCAGCCAAACGGCTCGCTGCACCCTCGCTGCGAGGGGGACCCAAGTTCCCATCCGCAGAAACACATGGGTTTGCTATCCTGGCTCCAAGACGGTGGAATGAGCTCCCATTAACATCAGGACAGCAGAAAGCTCACACACCTTCCGGGGGAGACTGAAAACTCATCTCTTTCGACTCCACTTCGAGCGATAGAACTATTTACAGAGCACTTATATACTAACAAAGGACTGGCTTATCTAAAGCCAGTTGAGTAGCACTTGAAATGTTTTTGCTCTATGAAACCTGATGTACTTTATGATTCTGTTTTCTTCAAGTTTGTATTTTGTTGGTCGAACGCACTTATTGTAAGTCGCTTTGGATAAAAGCGTCAGCTAAATGCAATGTAATGTAATGTACAAAACTGACCAGTAAGTCACCTTCTTTGTTGTTGTAAGAGCTGCAGAATAATAATATGTTGGTGGGGTATTTCCTTTCTTGGTTCATGTATGACTTCCGAACAAGTGGGCACTTTAAAAAAAAATTATAATTATATTTTGTAATAAATGTATATCACGTCATTTGGGACTTTTTACTTTTCCTAAATTAGTAACTAGATTTCTTTTTACTGTAGCCTTTGATATGATTCAGCTGTTTAGTTAGAAGTAATTGGTAGCTTGAAAGGCTTTAAGATCATCTTCCTCTACTGCGAATAATTTCGCCCTACATGTTTACCTTTCGCCCTCTGACGCAGCTGACCAACCCTGATCAGCTGATATTACATTACATGTCACTTGTTAGACGCTTTTATAATAATAATAATAATAAATTGTATTTTTCATAGCGCTTTTCTCGAACCCAAAGACGCTTTACATTTGGGGAAGGGTAGACAAACAAGGACAGGCAACAAAACAACAACAACAAAAGCAGTCAGGAGGAAGTTGGTTGAGAGGGGGGGGGGCTTATGGATATACAGAGTTGCAGAGGTGGGTTTTGAGGCGGGACTGGAACAGGGTGAGGGACTCAGACTCATCCAAAGCGACTTACATGCTCAATACTGTGGACAATCTCCACAGGAGCAATTTGGGGTGAAGTGTCTCAGGGACACAACGACATGCTGACTGCAGTGGGGTTTGAACCTGTGACCCCCTGATCCGAACACCAACACACAACCCACCGCACCACACGCCTAGTTATCTCCCTTAGAGGGGCTGCCGTAGCAAGTTGTTGTTGTTAGCAGTTTGTGGCCGGGCAGCTCTCGGTCAGAGATAGTTATTGTTGTGGGACACCTGGAACACTTCCTTCTCGGGGCGTCGATGACCTCGAGCCGTAAGGGACAACAAATGTGATTCAGTGTCCTCAGCTGTTTAGTCTCTCTCTATTGAAGAATGTTGATTATTACACTCTGAACGAGTTAAGAATTGATTGTGGCATCTCATCCGTGTGGTCAGACCGTGGCCCGTGACATGTCTCGTGCATTCTCCGGACGAAGCTCCAAATAAACCGTCAGTGTTTGCCATCAGAGCTCCAGCTCTCCTCGTGTCTCTCTCCTCCTGACTCCTATTGCTTCAGAAGTTTCCCGCACATTCTCTAACAGTGTTGATGGTGTATTTAAACACTGCTGAACATCATAACAACAAGCCATCACGTGACAGCAGAACAATTGATATATGCATTCTTGTTAAAAAGCTATTAGTCCCTCTGAAGCAGAAACAGAAAGAGCAATGCTCAGATTACACACTTTATATATTTCCTAACATGACAGTTACTAACTAACTAAAACAACCTCCTCTCCAAACAGCTCCACACCCAGCTCTGTGAGAAACAAATAGATGATGTGCTCGGTAATTATTCGTCTAGACGGTTTGGAAAGAAGGCACTTATATCATTTCTTTCCCCACAGATGCACAGCGTTTGGACCGGGGCGCAGCTGCAGGAAAATAAATGCAAACAAAATCACCGGGACTACAAATACTGACACTCCCCTCACACTGTCGATTTGCATCACCAAGGTGGGTTCATGTTGGGTGTTTTAGTGACTGCGGTTTTACAAGGATGTTTATTTTTAACCTCAGCTCCTGGAATAAGTCTTAAATAAAGTGTGTGACATTCAGAGCCTTAAAGGAGGGGTAGGTAAGTTTCAGAAACCGGCTCGAGATACACTTTTTGTTATATTCCATGGAATGCTCTTAACATCCGGATAGCAATGAATATCTGAAGTGCTTTGACAAAAAATCCATAAAAAATGTCATCTGTAGAAGCCGTGATACTGTAACAAGTACATCCAATCCGTTTAGTCGGCCCGGCTAAAGTATCTGGATGACCTACCTGCCTGTCAGCCTTCCATCGGGGCACAAACTTATCTCGTGCCCTCATTGGTCATGTGCGCGTTCGTGTGTGTTGGAGGAGGGGCTCTGTGAGGAAGTGGCAGATTTTCTCCGGTTGTGTATTTTAAAATTCTAGCGATCTCGAGCCGGTTTCTCAAACGTACCTACCCCACCTTTAAGGACAAAAATGCACTGAAACACAACACATCTAAATGTTCTGATCCCACGGACATCTCATTGACATCTAGCCCTGGTTTCAATTTTCACTATATACTGGCCGACTTGGGAGAGGCTATATACAGGACAGTCCTGTACACAACGCCAAATGGCTATATACAGGACGGTCCTGTACACAATGCCAAATGGCTATATACAGGACGGTCTTGCACAGAAGCCCTGAAATGGCTTTTTATGTAGTCTACAGAAATATGGATATAATTGGTGTACAATTAACGTTTACAACAGGATAAATTACAAAAATGTACAGCATACTACATACAATTCAAAAGACGGTTTCTCCGATTTCTAAAAAAAATCACTACACGTCAACGAAATCTCGGTGTATAGAAGAACAACATTGCCATTATGTAAACAAATTCTGGCTTAAAATTCAGAGAATTAATTAATATTTCTTATGATCTGATGAAAAGATGTAACTAATTGAAATTGGAACATTTTATTCATGAATTACATTTATCTTTTAATGCAATTACTTAGAAGCTGACATTTCTGTCCTTCAGGGAATTTGTGAGTCACAAAGGGTACTTTAATTATCAAATATGAACTCTCTAAGTGACCGGATTTTAGCCTTTGCAAAGCCAAATAGACAGGTAATAGCCAAATAGACAGGTATTACAGATAGATAGACAGGTAGACAGGTAGGTAGACAGACAGACAGACAGGTAGACAAGTAGGTAGACAGACAGGTAGACAGACAGGTAGACAGGTAGACAGACAGGTAGACAGACAGTAGACAGACAGGTAGGTAGGTAGACAGGTAGACAGGTAGGCAGGTAGACAGGTAGACAGGTAGACAGGTAGACAGGTAGACAGGTAGGCACGTAGGCAGGTAGACAGGTAGACAGGTAGGTAGGTAGGTAGGTAGGTAGGTAGGTAGGTAGGTAGGTAGGTAGGTAGACAGATAGACAGGTAGGTAGGTAGGCAGGTAGACAGGTAGGCAGGTAGACAGGTAGACAGGTAGGCAGGTAGATAGGTAGACAGGTAGACAAGTAGGCAGGTAGACAGGTAGACAGGTAGACAAGTAGGCAGGTAGGCAGGTAGACAGGTAGGTAGGTAGGTAGGTAGATAGGTAGGTAGGTAGGTAGGTAGGTAGGCAGGTAGGCAGGTAGGTAGGTAGGTAGGTAGGTAGGTAGGTAGGTAGGTAGGTAAGTAGGTAGGTAGGTAGGTAGGTAGGTAGGTAGGTAGGTAGGCAGGCAGGTAGGCAGGTAGACAGGTAGACAGGTAGACAAGTAGGCAGGTAGACAGGTAGACAGGTAGACAAGTAGGCAGGTAGGCAGGTAGACAGGTAGGTAGGTAGGTAGGTAGGTAGGTAGGTAGGTAGGTAGGTAGGTAGGTAGGTAGGTAGGTAGGTAGGTAGGTAGGTAGGTAGGTAGGCAGGCAGGTAGGCAGGTAGATAAGTACTTTATTGATCCCAATTTGGGAAATGTTTGCGTTGCAGCAGCATAAAACACAAGGCAATATACATAAGAGAAATTAAAACACTAGAACTAAACAGTCCAAAACATTATATAAGGGCCTCTTCAAAGTACCACAGGTAAAACATAGTGGCCCCTTAGGTGACATGAGATGTAACTGATATAAAATCTTCGGTTAAATGTCATGTGATATTTAAGGCAGTAATGTGCATTTAGGGGCCACATGAGCTGACCACAGTGTTTTACCCCCAGGATCCACTTCCAGCTTACTGCAGACAACTGTTTCCCTTGACCTCGTTCCTTTCCACCAGCCGGCCAACACCTGAACTGTCAGCGTCTCTTTACAGCGGGGCGCTTCAGGTCAACGACGGAGAATACACACATATATCAGAGTGTGTCTGTCATTCCTCAAAGAAGAAAGGTTGAAGGCCCCGGGGAGACGATCGGTCGTCTACGTCCAGTTTTAGACCGTTTCACGCGAAGGGCTCGAGGTTCACATTTGGGGTTAAGATTGGACGTCTTTCCTAAAACTTGTAAAAGATTAAATATTCCCTGTGAGGGCCCCTGAGCCCTTCTGAGCCTTCTGCAAATGTCTTTCCTTTTTGTCTACTGATTAATGGACACCCCTTTTTGTTTTGTCTTTTTACTTTGTTGTTACTTTGTTGATTGTTTTATTTTTTTACTGGTTCGTTTTGGTTTGGAATGCGTGTTTTAATTTGGCATGCCTTCTAAGAGAAGAACAAACAGGGGAAACAAAGACAAAGACAAGAACTGAGGGAATTAAAGATGGAGGTAGACTGCAGATTAAACAGTGATGGAGTTTGAAACACCAGCTTTTAGTTTTTTGCCACCTATAAATACCACAAGTGCATGCTCACTTCATTAACATATGGATGAATATACAAGATCGAGTCCAATTTTGGGACGGGTCAATTTAAAGTATGTATTTACCATACACAAGTCATGTTATGTGTTTCTCCTTGAACATTGTACACTTGAGGCAAAGCTTCCTAATAAAAGTGGGTCTTGTTGGGCTAGAATTCACTTCACAGCAAGACATATTATTGGGTTTTCAATAGTCCAGAAAATATGACGGTGGCCTAGAGGTCTAAGAATTGGTTCTACATGCAGGGGCCAAAGGTTCAATACCGCTTATACATGCAGGTGTAACATATTTTGTCTTCAGCTATGCTCAAAGTATTTTTTATTTGACATTATATTTATGTTAAACCATCGGATTAAGCCGAACCGCATACCACAGTCGAGGTGGTTCGGGCACCTAGTTAGGATGCCACCTGGGCAACATGTTGGTCACATAAAAGCGTCTTCTTCCAAATAAGTGTTGTGAAATATAACCAGTATAGTAGACCATTGATGTGTAACGTTAATTTAGTAGCACTGAAACCGGGGAGGTGATTTTGGTAGAACTTTATGACAGATCAAGATGTTTGTATATGAGGTTGAAACATCTTAATTGATGAGGTCTTGGATGTGGACACGTTTCTGGCCTCTGGAAAATAACACCACAAAACAAAACAAAAAGGTTTAAAACTTCTTAAATTAAATTGTCTTTACATAATGCAGGTAGTAATAGAGGCGTGTGGCGCAGTGGGTTGTGCGTAGGTGTTCGGGTCAGGGGGTCACAGGTTCAAACCCCACTGCAGTCAGCATGTCGTTGTGTCCCTGAGACTCTTCACCCCAAATTGCTGTGGGGATTGTCCACAGTATTGAGTATGTAAGTGGCTTTGGATAAAAGCGTCTAACAAGTGACATGTAATGTAATCATGTAATAATGTAATGAATGTAATAATAGTTAATCAGAATTACATGTATTTAAAGAGCTCTGCTGCCATCTGGTGGACAACAGGTGGAAAGTGAACTGCAGATGCTGAGGGGTTTGTTCTGAAACAATTCAAACATACACGTGTATGGGATTCAATCGAGTATGAAGGAAGGAAGGAAGGAAGGAAGGAAGGAAGGAAGGAAGGTAGGTAGGTAGGTAGGTAATTCAAACAAACACGTTTATGGGATTAATTTGTGAATGTTTCTTAGTTATACAGATTTAAAATCAAAAGCAAAATATGTTTTGTGTTTTTTATTGAATTTATAAAACATATTCAAATGTTCAAATATTTCAAACATGTACTCAACATAATAGTTATAATAGTATACATATTACAATAAATGTATTAATAAACAAATGCATTAATAAATAGGTTAATAAATAAAAACAATACATACAAAATTAAATAAATAATTGAATGCATATAAAATGTAGTAAAGTTGATACTCAAACAGAAGATGAATAATTACATTGTTAGTTTACATATTTATCATTTATTTATTTATGAATATATCTGTATGATATAAACTCATCAGCTTTGGGTTTCTGCTAAGATTTGGTGGACTCGTTTCAAATGAGCCCAAAACAAATAATTAAGTTCTACAATCTTTACTTAATTATTTAATTATTTTCCTGGATAAGCTGCAGTCAAAACAGATGTGTTTAGTCTATGGTGGATTACATGTACACTTGTATTAGTCCTTATAACAATAACGAGTTTATTAGTTAAGCTTTCACTTCAGTAACATATCTAATTACCAGAGGTGGAAGAAGTACTCAGACCTTGCACTTGAGTAAAAGTAGAAGTACTCAGATCTTGTACTTCAATCAATCAATCAATCAATGTTTATTGATATAGCCCAATATCACAAATGTTACATTTGTCTCAGTGGTCTTCACAGTGTGTACAGAATATCAGTATGACAATACGACACCCTCTGTCCTTAGACCCTCTGTCCTTAGACCCTCTGTCCTCAGACCCTCTGTCTTTAGACCCTCTGTCCTCAGACCCTCACATCGTACAAGGAAACACTTCCAAAGAAAACCCAGTTTAAAGGGAAAAATGGGAGAAACCTCAGGGAGAGCAACAGAGGAGGGATCCCTCTCCCAGGACGGACAGACGTGCAATAGATGCCGTGTGTAAATTGAAAAGATAATACATTTGCAACATACTTGAGTAAAAGTAGAAGTACTCAGATCTTGTACTTGAGTAAAAGTAGAAGTACTCAGATCTTGTACTTGAGTAAAAGTAGAAGTACTCAGATCTTATACTTGAGTAAAAGTAGAAGTACTCAGATCTTGTACTTGAGTAAAAGTAGAAGTACCCAGATCTTATACTTGAGTAAAAGTAGAAGTACTCAGATCTTGTACTTGAGTAAAAGTAGAAGTACTCAGATCTTGTACTTGAGTAAGTGTACAAGTGCTCCGATCTTGTACTTGAGTAAAAGTAGAAGTACTCAGATCTTGTACTTGAGTAAAAGTAGAAGTACCCAGATCTTATACTTGAGTAAAAGTAGAAGTACTCAGATCTTGTACTTGAGTAAAAGTAGAAGTACCCAGATCTTATACTTGAGTAAAAGTAGAAGTACTCAGATCGTGTACTTGAGTAAAAGTAGAAGTACTCAGATCTTGTACTTGAGTAAAAGTAGAAGTACTCAGATCTTGTACTTGAGTAAGTGTACAAGTACTCAGATCTTGTACTTGAGTAAAAGTAGAAGTACTCAGATCGTATACTTGAGTAAAAGTAGAAGTACTCAGATCTTGTACTTGAGTAAAAGTAGAAGTACTCAGATCTTGTACTTGAGTAAAAGTAGTACTCAGATCTTGTACTTGAGTAAAAGTAGAAGTACACAGGTCATGTACTTGAGTAAAAGTAGAAGTACTCAGATCTTGTACGAGTAAAGTAGAAGTACCAGAGTGTAGGAATACTCTGTTACAGTAAAAGTCCTGCATTCAAAATGTCCCTCAAGTGAAAGTAGAAAGTATTCTCATCTAAATATAGTAAAGACAGTGAAAGTAGTTGTTGTGCAGATTGGTCCATTTCAGAATCATATATATGATATGTTTTATAAAGATTGATCATGAAAGTGTTCTCAGAGCTGGTGAAGGAGCAGCTAGTCTGAAGTACTTTGTAGACTGCAGGGTAGCTGGTGAAGGTGCAGCTAGTCTGAAGTACTTTGTAGACTGCAGGGTAGCTGGTGGAGGTGCAGCTAGTCTGAAGTACTTTGTAGACTGCAGGGTAGCTGGTGGAGGTGCAGCTAGTCTGAAGTACTTTGTAGACTGCAGGGTAGCTGGTGGAGGAGCAGCTAGTCTGAAGTACTTTGTAGACTGCAGGGTAGCTGGTGGATTTACTCCAGGTGGAACTACAGGCTGATTTAACACTTGATTATATTTCACATCCTTCATCCAAATCTACAAACTAATTAAATGTATTCAATAAATGCAGTGTAGTAAAAGTACACAATTTACCTCTGGATTGTAGTGGCGTATAAGTACAAAGTAGAACAAAATGTAAATACTCTGTATACTGTAGTACAAGTATCTCAACATTTTCCTTAAGCAAAATACTTGAGTAAATGCACTTAGTTACTTTACACCTCTGCTATTACATGGTTAGCTTATGTTATACTGCTGCCTAGTGGTAAAATATGCATGTAGCCTATAAATAAACACCTATCATTACTGTAATATAAAAGTAGTGTAACTTATTACATTTCAGAGCAAGTAATATTGTAATGTAACGTATTACTTATAAAAGACATTAACAAATAATATGTACTGTATTACATTTTGGAAGTATCTTGCAACACTGCTGCTAATGCTAACCTCTGGTTGCAGCTGGATGCAGTCTGCTGGGACGGTTTTGAATTGACTCCCTTCTTCTTCTGGATCCACTCCGTGTTTTGCGGCAGCCTCTGTGTGTTTCAGGCAGCTGTGTGCAGTCTGCTGGGACAGATTCCCTTCTTCTTCATTTGGATCCACTCCGGGTTTTGCGGCAGCCTCTGTGTGTTTCTGGCAGCAGCGCAGCGTGAAAGCAGTGGGAAGCAGAAACACTATGGCTGCCACTCTGTCTCTCACTCAGGTAACACTGTCTTACAACTCTAATATAACGACAGCTAACGGCGTGTGTACTCCATGTCTTCTGCCGGGGTTACATTTGAACATTGTTATATGACTAGGCCAGCGGAAAGGCGATATTAACTCGCCCGTTGTCTCTTTTTTTGGAAGTTTAGTGTTGCTGTGACTGGGAAAAGTTTCTGCCTAATCTCTGTGGGGACTGCGTAAGGGCGTAGCTAGCTAGTTAGCATGCTAGCTAACTAACTAACCGCCAGTTAGTGTCCAGTGGTGGACTGTTTCACAGCCGCTTTTATCATACTTTAGATAAGCCGTGTAACGTTACTTGTCTTCGTTTCGGTTTGCTGTGTATTTCTATTCTCGTTTTGTGTTGCTTCGTTTTGCTGCAGGCTAGTTGGTCCGGGCTAAACAGATGTTAGTACGGGATACTCATGTGTTGTGGCTTTACTGTCATTTCTCTGGCCAGTAACGCCTCTGCGAAACACTGTTTACCGCTAAAAATACACTCTTTATGTCATAGATTACGTACACTAGGGTTCCCATGCTATTTGTGTAGCTTGCTATGTGTTACAACCATGGTTATTGCTAATATTATAAGTACATTTAATATGCTATTCCTTGCTCACTTAATGTAAATAATATCCTACTTTTAAATTTGGTTAGCTGTAATTGGCCCTTCATAGTGTATATTTGACAGGTTGTCTACAAATGTGTATCTTTTACTGTCAATGTAAATGTATATATTTGTCTGTTTTTAATGTTCTATTTTGAGATGTTTTTATGTTCTACACTTCTTCATTTTCACATTATGTGCAATGCCTTGTTTACTTGCTGCTGTGAAGAAAACATTTCCATAATTAGGATCTAATCTAATGTATAAATGCTCACAGTTTTCCCTTTGACCTTTTCTTCAGTGATCAGCAGCTGATGCTGTTGTCTATAATGTTAACAGAAAAAACAACATATTCTTAACATTTGTTTTACAAGAAGTAAAAGAGGAAGTGCATTTTGTGAAACCACCAGTCAGCACGGCTGTCTCTAAATGCCAGTGTGTTGTTTAAATATAGTTATGCGTTTGTTTGCAGTGAAAATAGGTTATTTAGCAGGTAGCAGACAGGTCTAATAATTAGGTTAAAGTACTTGTTACCTGAGGCGGTGTTGATCTGTCAACAGAGAGGCGCTGTGTGCCAGCAGCAGCAGCTCTGACATTATCTCTCAGAAGAGTTCAAAAACCTGCTGGTATCTCTGTGTTGTAACACTTTGTTGGGATTACATGTTACACATTGATGTGTCCTCAACCCATAAGTTAATGTGGTATTTATTGAACAAGCTAGACTGGCGGAGAGAGACACAAGGAGAATTTTGAAAAATAATCATCAATATTCTGCAAATAATAGAGTGGCGAGAACAGACAAAAGCAATCCTTTCTTCGTCCTATAGCGGGGACATTTGAGTTGTTACAGCAAAGGGGACTGCCGATAAATACAAGATTTAATAAATAAATTAGTACACATTGAAGGTAGAAAAAAAGTACTGAAATAGCAGGCACATAATACATAGAAAGAGTACACAGTGTTATTTTACAACAGTGTTGTTACAGTATCAAGTAGTGGAACTACAAATAGCAGCCTTTTAATAGCATTGTAGAATCGTATAAATCGCTTTCTAGTAAATACAGAATATTAACAGCCTTCAAAACCAGGAAAAGACAAACCCTATGACATTACAATATCAGAAATCTCAACACAATGTAATTAATAATTTCCCAGTGTCAATAATTCATCTAAATATTGTGTAACTACTACATCTTGTGTGAACCTCTGCACTATCTTCCCGTCTGCTGCCTATGGGCTGGCTCGGCATATGATTGAGGAGCGTTTTTGCAACGCTCATTTAAATAGTCACCAGTACAATGACGACACTGTTACAGCCGCCAACAGTTCCAGGCACACGATTGTCTCTCGCAGAAAAATAAGATTCATTGGCCAGAGAAAGATAAGTGTGTGTGTGTGTTTGCTCGTGTGTGTGTGTGGAAGGTCATCTCGTTGTATTGGCAGTTGACAAAGCTGACAGATGACTAATGCTGTATTTTTGCGTGAGTCTTCTTCTTCGCTCCGTCTTTGCGACACCCTGGTTTTTACATGATGGAAATATTTCACACATCAGGGCTCGACATTATAAATGGCCCGCTGGCCCGGAAGCACTGTTTAGACACCCCGGGCCAGCATAACGTACTTTCCACTTGCCCGCTCGGGCCACTAAAAATATTGCTTTCAAAAAATTGTCCTGTGGTGGTATTGGTATTTTGACTAGCTATTTAGTTAAATTGTTTCGTTTATTAACGCTACAACATAGCGTTCCGTGAGGCGGTTGTCGTTGTTGGGTGAAAAGCAAACAGCTGTCAGACTATCGCGCCACCTTACCATTCGCCAAAATGTTTTTTATACCAGCGGTAACCGGCCAAGCGCCGGGAAAAAAACAAATCTTCAAATAAAAGAAAGTCACCGGAGGAGTTAAAGGAGAGTGACGGGGAGCATGAGAAGAAGAGGGAGAGACAGTTTCAGCTTGATGGATGGACTTGGCTTCTTGTGGTGCAGTGACGCGTCCTAAAACCCTTTTATAATCTAACGACTAGCTTTATGATTTGAAAATTATAAAAGTAGGGTAGACATGTGGAGATTATCCGGCTGAACAAAACGTGCATTTATCAAACCGGTTTGTTTCCCACAGACCTTATTTCCAGCTATTTTCCAAAACCCTGTGGAGAAATCCCGTTGCTTTCTGTCGAGAGAACCAGCAGCTACTTCCTGGTTTCAGGACGCGTCACTGCAGCTCTCAATATGATGCTATGTATGATAAACAAGGTCTTCTTTAGTCGGGTCTGTACATCAATGCCGACCTATGCTGACAGTAAGGGAAGAGTAGACAATATAAAGGTATTGGCGAAATGTCCCAGCAGTTTATGATAATGAAGGATCTAATCTAATCTATTACATAGCCATTACATGTCTAACTCCTAATGACAGGAAGGCAGAAAGTGCATTATGCAAATAATAATACTCATAATAGCAGATGTTTTTTAACAATGACCACAATATCATTATTTTAATAAACCAAATATGAACAATTGAGGAAAATGAGGAAGAACTGATGATTTAAATGTTGTTGTAGGCCTACAAGTAGTAATGTAGTTAGTGCATACATTACTATAGCAACAAATGTGTTAATTTTCTTCATTTTAAGTCGATTTGGAGGAATGCTCCGGGCCAGTGGTTGCAATGGTGGGGCCAGTGGAATTGTACCCTTAATGTCTACCCCTGCACGTGCTAATGTGTTTCTCTGTGATGCAACAAGAGCTTTATGCCCTGGTTGAAATGGCCACTCCCCTGTTGACTCACAACTCCGACAACTACCGTCCACTCGTTTCCTCTTTTGCTGCACCTGTCGATTCAAAAGCAAAACAACCGATTGTCAGTTTGAGCTATATGGAGAAGGAACCGCTGCTTCCTTTCCTGTTCGGCGCAGCAGTGGACGTATGAACACCGGAAAGGGGGGGTGTTTAGAGAGGATATGACGGAAGGCAACTTTAGCTGTCGTCTGTGGAGTGACGCCCTGTCGTTAAAGTGTCTAACGCTGACCATCGGTCGCCTCTTGAAATGTAGACGATGTCTTGAAGTCTCTCTGCTCGCAGTTTAGCTTCTGTGTCATGGTGACTCGGATGTTTAATGTATGGTGTGAGACGCTTGATGTGCTCATCTTGGCCAAAGGAATCGTGAGTGGTATTTTGTAGCGAGTGCGGAGACGATTCATTGATTGAGAACATTATTTGAAGACAGCTTTGACAATCGACTAACCAGTAAAACATGTAGCGGTTAAATGTATCTGGGGTGGGCAGAGTTTGTCATCTACGGCGCTGGAAACTCGTGACCTTTTTCTCAACGTGTTGTGTTTCAGTTCAAGATCAGCTGGTTTATCTCCAACAAAGAATAGACATATTATTACAAAAAAAAAGCAAAGGAAAATATGGTGCCAGCCGAATCTGAAGATTTGATTGCTTTCATGATCAATTCATTTTATATATCATGTTCTCCTTAAGTCTTCTGGACTATAAAATGTCTTGTTTTGTTAAAATATTCAGTTTTAATATATATATAAACCGGAGAAATAAAAAAAATCCACATATTTAAGGGGCCGGAAAGCAATTCCCTTACAACAATACTTATCAAAATACAAATACTGTTATTCTGTCTATCAACATTGAGTTGATTTGATTAATCGTTGCAGCTCTAGTAACCCCCTGATCCCACCAGAAGCGTCTGCGTCTGCGACCTCCTCCTGCGTCATAACCCACCAGGCGCGTTTCAAAACGTTGCGGAAGCGGAGCGTCGTGTGTGCAGCCTCGCAGTTGTTGTTGATTTTGGAATATTTCCTGGACATTTGTACTTCTACAAGTAGTAGACGACGTAGTTAAATGGTTTATGTTTGGTCGGGTTTATTGTTGTTATTTCCTATGTTGTTGTGTTGTAGACTACAGACACAGTTAATAATAATTGTAATATTCCAGTTATAAACGACATGAATCAAAGATGCGTTGCTGTATTTTAGTGGTAAAAAAATATCCATTCATCATCATAATTATTATATATATATATATATATATATATATATAATTTACATATTCTCCTACTTTAAAGACAGTGGTGGGGGGGGAGGAGAAGGAGCCGGTTTTGGGTGCACCCCCTGAACCAGCAAAGCAGACAACAAGGTGATTTTCATCACTTCCTGCGCCGCGTCAAAAATAGGATTCATCCTATATTTTAGAAATTCCTTGCGGCGAGGAGCTTCTGGGACGCTTCGAGTCTGGGTGCAGCGCAGCGGGTCTGGTGGAATAGCACCCATTGACTAGAGTGGCCGCGATCGCTAAAAACGCCGCAGCGCAGCGCAGACGCTCCTGGTGGGATTAGGGGGTAACACATTATCCTGTCTGGTGTTCTTTCAATGCTTCATCCTACCTGACGGTTGGCCTCTTTAATCATTGTGCAAACTAGGGCTGCTCAATTAATCGTATTTTAATTACGATTATGGCTTGCAACGATTACGAAAACAACGTAACGAAATAAAACGATTATTTTTGTATTATTATTATTATTTTTTTGTTTGTTTTTCAGTTGAATTCTACTTAAAGTTCAGGGTTAAAAACAGACTGTTCAAAACATTTTTCTCCAATGAATGGATGTTTTCAAAGTCAATGAATAATCGCAATTCATTATTGACCCAAATAATCGAGATTATGATTTTTGCCATAATCGAGCAGCCCTAACACTGTTGTATTTCTGTATTACAAGTCTTATTCTCTGTCTCAGTAAACTGCATATGTTCCTTTGTGTCTGAGCAGTGATCAAAAGTCACTGTGTTCATTTCTCCTTGCCAGATGTTTTGGGTCATTGACAAATAATACAGCTGTTTTACACACGATGAAACGCTGAGTTATGAACAGATTGGTTAAGGCCTGTGGGTCTGCGGCCGCCATCTGTAACGGATCAGGCTTTTCCTGACAGCTGCATCGGTTCGGAAAGGAACTCGCTTTCTGAAGCCAGCGAACACGTGTTGGCAGAACTGAGAAAGCATAATAAAGAACAAGTTTATTCTCTTAAGGACTATTTTAAAGGTTCAACTTAAGGGTTGGAGAAATGTTTGAATCATTCTGTAAACTCACATGTTGTATTTGACCCTTTCTTTACAGCTTTCCACTGGAAATCCCATCTATGACAAATACTATCGACAGGTAAGCAAATATATCTTCCCCAGGTAAAAAACGTTTATTTATGATTGCGATTGTTACGTTCCCTCCTGGACTAGGGGGATTGAGAGCACCTGAGGGAGAGGCTGCACCCGAGGGAGAGGCTGCACCTGAGGGAGACACTGCACCTGAGGGAGACAATCAGGGGGAGACAATCAGGGGGAGACAATCAGGGGGAGACAATCAGGGGGAGACAATCAGGCGGAGACAATCAGGGGGAGAGGGAGGGAGAGACAGACAGACAGACACAGACACACACACACACACACACACACACACACACACACACACAACAGCGATGTTGTCTTTTATACTATTGTATGTCTTTCGCATACTTAATATTTTATTTAGGATCCCCATTAGTTATTATCATAGTCATAACTAATCCTCCTTGACTCTATATGAAAGATAAGACGAGAAAAATCAGGTACCGTACTTTTCGGACTATAAAGCGCACCTGCATATGAGCAGCAGCAGCTAAACTGTCCGTCTGTCTTGCTCTCGTTCTGTCTCTCGGTTCCACTTTTACTTTGGCGCGCTACCTGTCTCACTCTTTTCCCGCCTCCAGGTTTTCCTGCTGGAGCCCGCCGCTTAAAGGTGGCGGGCGTGGACAGGTCCTAGAGCCCGTAGCGTTAAAGGTGGTTAATTTTACCTGTAAAACCCATAGATCTAGGAGGTTCCCTGGTGGCCGTTAGCTGTACTAAAAAAATGGGGGGAAAAGTCGCGGCTTATAGTCCGAAAAGTACGGTACACATTATTTGTATTGTGTACCTGCATTACCTAAGCTAGCACTTCAAATATATTCAAACCTTCGCATACAGAATATTATTTGTAGCCTAAACTGATTTTTTATTTCTTAGTTCACATACATTTGATTAGATATACTTTATTGATTCCAAATTGGAAAAAGGTTTTAATCAGCCATTTATAAACAAGGCAGTGCACACGCTGTTGAGTTAATAAAATATAAAATAAAACGGTATATATTTAAAGAGTATCTATAGTATTCACAATACAATATATACAGGAAAAAGTAACAATACTCTTTACTAGCTCAAACTACTACTTAAAATATATTTATATATATATATATTATTACATGTCACTTGTTAGACGCTTTTATCCAAAGCGACTTCCATACTCAATACTGTGGACAATCCCCACAGGAGCAATTTGGGGTGAAGTGTCTCAGGGACCCAACGACATGCTGACTGCAGTGGGACTCGAACTTGCTATCCCCTGATTCGAAGTTCAGCGCACTACCCACTGAGCCACAGCCTCCCACTTCCAATATATAAACAAAGGATACTATATACGTTATACAAGTGAGCTCTGGTTAAAAGTGTGGACAATAAATAATAGGCAGACAGACAGTGACAACATTGCTATATCATCATTTTAAGAGAACGTAACTGGCTGGAGTTAAAAAATAAACAATTGTGGGAGAAATAATTGTATTGAAATAATGTTATTTGTCATTTTGGTGCACTGAGCCTGAAACTAGCTCGAGCAGCTTAAATGAAATGTGGTGTAGCAGTGAGCAGAGATCTCTGTTCGCTCATATCAGCTTCTGTGTCCACTACAGAAGTGTCTCTCTGAATTAATAATGTTTCCGTTTCCTCGGCATGTCGGGGGAGCTCCCTTTGAGCCTCATGAAAGACTTTCAACAGATCCAATAGCAAGCTAGCTGAGAAAAAAGCTCGGGTTTATTATCAGTATTGATTCAAGAGACTCGGAGACTCCTCCGTCCAACGGAGCAAACCCCACAGTTTCCATTATTTCTTTATTTGCCTCTCTCTTTCTCACATTCAAACATGTTTTCAGTGTTGTAGTCTGAAGCTATTTGTCTCAGCTGCAGAGATGGGTTACTACCTATGTATACAATTTAATAGCATACCAGACGTTCAATAACACATAGGTTGGCCAAGAGTGACATGTATACAAAACCTTTCTGTGAGGCATACAATGCACACATATTAATATAATATGCATTAATTGCTGTACCATGTTCAGGGATTTAGCATTGCTTTGCTAGCTAATGGTATTACCTAGCCCCCAGGAAGTGCGCCGGACTGATGAAAATATTCGTTGTGTCCAAACGGCGGTACTACAACTTCCGTATCAGTCCGTGACGTCACTGGGCCCAGAAAGACTTTACCCCATTGACTAACATTGGGAAGGAGACGTCTGTAAATCAGCGGATACTTTTTTTAAACTAAATAAACTACCCAGTATGAACACCCTTATAGCCCTTATTATAATCATTCGGTCCTTAAAGTTGTAAAATGCACTAAAAGCCGAATCTAGATTTATCTTCTGTCTCCATTCATTCTACTGAGCCGAGAGTGGGAGCTCGGGGGGCGGGGCTTAAGGGGCGCATGCTCTGAGAGCGCACATACGGGTTCTTCTCATGGATGTATAATAAGAACTGGATACAGCGTGGGAGGCGGAGTCTCGTTCTTTCCTATGAGAGCTGCTCATTGGCGCATGAGGACAAAATCTCCCAACTTTTGAGAGAGCGAAACGTCACAGATTACCCATCATGCCTAGCTGTCAGAGCAGAATAACCAAGCCCCCAGGAAGTGCGCCGGACTCTGAGGAAAATATTCGTTGTGTCCAAACGGTGCTACTGCAACTTCCGCATCAGTCCGTGATGATCCATTTAGGTTGTGCAAATACATTTTTGCTAATGCTAATAGCAATAATTATAATGCTAATAATATGTTGGATTTATTCAGAATCATAAAACTTGTTTATCCCGGGGGAAATTGGGTTTTGTGCCAGGTCCTCCATTTTGAAATTAAATATTTAAAATGTAAAAAAAATATATATATTATCTTAAAGGGGACCTATCATGCAGAATGCACTTTTTGATGTCTTCTCTACATCACCATGTGTCCCCGGTGTGTCAGGGAACTCACGCAGCGTCAGGAAATAAACCCCCTCTCTTTTCCTCCGTACCCAAATCTCTAAAAACGGGGAACAACGGAGCTGATCCAGATTTGCGTCCGATATGACGTAATATCTGAAATGTGGACCCACGGGCCAATCAGAAACGTTGCTATCAGAAACAATGCCCGACTGTTTTGGACGTAATATGGTCGGTGTTCACATTAGCATGGCTAACACTCAGAGCTAACCTGTGCTGGAGAGCATGTGTGTGAAGAAGCAGGAAGTAGAAAGGAACTCACCTTGTGGTGTAACCGGCAAGAGAGAAAGCCTTTGAGCTCCAGACTGTTTCAGAGAGGATCCTTGATGATCCATGATATGGCGTTTCATCACGGCAGCATTTAGTTTAGACGGTAGCTGCCGGGTCCCGCGTGAGCTCAGACCGCTCCTCTTTAAAGCTTTATCCCCAAATCAGCACTTTAGAAACAGGAAGTGAAATAGAGGGATATGAGGCACGGCTAATGGGTGATCTGTTTGGTATTTTGAGCAGAACACTTCATAGACATGTTTTTTATATATTTGTATATATCTGAGACCTGTGCTATTGCCTAAACATAGCATGATAGGTGACCTTTAAATAAACACACAAAGTTAAAGTAACAATGTGAAATATATATATATAATAAAATATAATTATTCATATACACATAAAACATTAAAGTAAATGTCAAATATAAGGTAGAATTAAATAAAAATAGAATAACAATATTTATATAAACATAAGAAATGATTTGAACTGTATTTTCAGACTTATTTAACATTTTAAGAAACTCTTTCAAAACATTATTAAATATAAGGACGACCTGTTGAAGATCCACGGTAAATAAACTACAAGTTACTGTCTTTGCAATGTTATTTATTTGTTTATTTTTGTGTACAGGTTGATCCGACTGGCAGCGGGCGGGTGGCGGCCGCTGATGCTGCTCTCTTCCTGAAGAGGTCGGGTTTGGCAGACTTGGTCCTGGGGAAGGTGAGCAAAGACTCGGAGCAACGTCATTAGTCTCTGCTGTTTATATTCAAACCGTTTGTTGTAGGGATGTCCGGATCACCTTTCTTTGCTCCCGATCCGATTCCGATCATTTGATTTTGACAATCTGCCGATACCGATTTTTCCCGATCCGATCTTTATGCAATGCATTAAGAGAAAACAAAGGTAACAGATAACGGCTGGCCATCCGACGCGATGAGTTCAGCTATCTTGGCTGTTATCTTTGTGGCCTTTTCACTGTTCAGTTTCTCTTTCCTTTTGAAAGCCTCTGAAAGTGTCGGTTGTTTCCGTGCCGCTACCAGAGTGGCCGCTGTGTACTCGTCGTGTTGTTGTTGTTGTTGTTTGTTTCTCAGGTGGCGTGTTAGATTGGTCGTGTTGAATGTAGCTCTGCTCTTTCCACCACGCGGAACCTCCGCCTTGCAAACATTGCATCTGGCTGTCACACTGCCTTCGCTTTCAGTTTCATAATACTTCCAAACTCCTGATGTTTTCTCTGTCCCGACTCCCCAGCTGAACGTAGCCTCTCGTTAGCTTGCTGCTGCTATCAGACACTGTGCCCACTCTGCTGCTTTGGGAGGAATAAGCAACCAGGTCTGAAAACAAGCCCAAAGAAAGCAACACATACATGATGTTGTGTAATTTTAAACCAAAACTAAGTCCTCAGGATGACTTTAAGACGTGAACATGGTCATTTTTGTTTTGTAACATTAAATAAAAACAAATATTTTATATAAAAAAAATCCCGATCCCCGATTTTTTGAAAATCACGTGATCGGCTCCGATCCCCGATCACGTGATCGGATCGGGACATCTCTAGTTTGTTGTATATCAGGGGTGTCCAAACTACGGCCCGGTAGGGAGGGGCAGCAGCCATATCATTAGCTAGAACTAGCTAGATCTGATGGATTTGGACATTAACGCGAGTGAAGTCTAACCGGACGCGAGAGAGAGAGATCAGCTGCAGCTCTGCCCGCTGTGAGGGACCGGTGAGCGGAGCAAAACACACCTTTAGACCTAACACACTTAGCTGTGGCACTGTCGTGTAAATTGAATTATTCCATTTGATAATATGTAATCAACTTAGGCACCCCTCCCAAAAAAAGATATTCGATACCTGAATAATTTAGAATATTCGAATAATCGTTCCCATCCCTAATATTAATCTTGTTAAAGTTCGTGTGTGTGTGTGTGTGTTCATAGATCTGGGATTTGGCGGACTCTGAACGTAAAGGTGCTCTTAACAAACAGGTAAATAGTTGCATCATAATGGATTTGCTTGTTTTATATACGTCGGTTGAGTTTGATTAATACATTTACGTCACGTTGTGTACACCTGTTACTCGCAGCAATTCTTCATAGCGCTGCGGTTGGTTGCCTGTGCTCAAAATGGCCTGGAGGTGGCGCTCAAGAGCCTTCATTTGGCCGTTCCTCCACCTACATTTGTAAGTATAGTGCTGCAAACATAATCATATATTTTGAATTTCTTTTTTTATTAGAACATTGAAAATAGATTATTTATTCCGAAGAGGCTTTAAAAATGTTTCAACTCTACTTTATGATGACTTAAATTAACAATTGTCCCATCACCCAAACATTATCTTAAACCGCTCCTTTGTCTCTGAGCACATGTTTGTTTTTGAATTTATTTAAAATGTAATTGAAGTCTAACTGAGTTTTGTTTATCTCCAGCACGACACAAGCAGTCCGCAGTTAGGAGGAGGATCAGCCGGTGACCTTCACTGGGTCGTCAAGGTGAGGCAGCATTACCTTTACTATCTTATTGTTTTAGTGTGTCTTAAAGGGGACCTATCATGCAAAATGCACTTTGTAATGTCTTTTATACATCAATGTGTCCGCGGTGCGTCGGGGAACTCACGCAGCGTCAGAAAATAAAACCCTCTCTCTTATCCTCCGTACCCAAATCTCTAAAAACCGGGGTACAACAGATCTGACGTCAAATCGGCGGCAGACCCACAGAAAGTTGCTATCATAAACAATGCCCGACGTAATCTCGTCTTTGTTGACATTAGCAAGCCTCGCTAACACTCAGAGCTAACCTGTGCTGGAGAGCACGTGTTTAAAAAGCAGGAAATAATAAAAGGAACTCTCCTTGTGATAAACCCGCAAGAGAAAAAGCCTTTGAGCTCCATACTGTTTCAGAGATAATCCTTGATGTGGTTTAGAACAGGATGGCGTTTTATCACAGCAAAATGTAACTTTATCTCCGGTAGAATTCTGATCAGGCATTAGCTCCGCCTCCTCTTTTTTTTCAAGCTAAGGACCCAAGATCCGTGTTTCTCTAACAGGACTGCAGAAGAGGGGTTTGAGCAGAATGAGGCGTGGCTACAACGGGGGAACTGTTTGGTATCTTAAGCAAAAAACTTCACAGACATGTTTTGTAAAGGTATGGCCCTACAATATATGTTTCCAATATAGCATGATAGGTCCACTTTAAACTTTTTATTTCTGAATTGTCTCTTTGCTTAAAAAGATCTGAGCAATGAATACAAATTGATTAACTAAATACGTTTACAGGGTGTCCGCGGGGTCTTAAAAAGTATTACAAGTTGATCAATCAATTTAGCGAAAATGAAGGCTATTAAAAATATTAAACGGCATTTCCCAAGGTGTTACATTTTGTATCTTGTGTTCAATAAGTATCTGAATGGTCCAGAGAGGTTGTGTTCTGCAGTCTGCCTGAATGTAGTCATGGCGTAGGTGTGTAGTGTGATTCTGTGGAGTTTATTGATGGCATCCCGTTGGGTTTGACGTAATCTGAACAGGACGTCGCGCACTCACTGCTTGATAGCGCGCTAAGGTCCGTTTACGCCGGTTGCTAAGCAACATCGTTATGGGGAAATGCAAGTCTGCGTCCAAATGGTTGGAAGATAAGGAGGAAGGACAATCCATACTGTGTATAGTCAATGTGAGGTGAAGTGTGTCGCCAAGGTAACCGGTTAGAAACTCCAAGTGGAGATGAGGTCTTAAAATGTATGGAAAGGGTCTTAAAAAAGGTTTTACATTTGACTTCAGGATTCCTGCGTAGACCCTGGTTTAATCAAAAAGCTATTTAAAGAAACGTAAGAATATATAATAAATAGCTATATTGCACTCAACAAAAGATGGCAGCCTTTCCTTGTTTCTTAGGGCGAAAGGTCTTCTGTAAACTTGCATGAATAACAAATATATTGTATAGGTTTGGCTCCGTAACATACCATGATGAATAAATGGTATGCCTTTTGTGAGCGGAGGCATCAGCTGATTTCTTTAGTTTCTGCCCCATGTGTTGAACCCTCCGTCTCTAATCTGTTTTCTTGTCCCAGCCTGAGGAGAAGATGAAGTTTGACGCCATCTTCGAAAGCCTGGGTCCATCAGGAGGGATTTTAACGGGAGACAAAGTCAAACCCGTCCTGCTCAACTCCAAGCTGCCGGTGGACATCCTGGGCCGGGTACGATCCTAAAACTGGACTTTCGTTTACAATCTATAGACAGAGGAAAGTGACAAAGCTAAAGAAAAAAACCCTATGCTTTCAAAAAAAGAAAAACAGGAAGTGAATTGAGGCAGGTGGTTTTCAAAAAAAGCTTGAACGAACTCATTTGAACATCCAGAAAATGAAAAGAAGTGAGATTAGGTTTTGAGTCAGTGCTTACATGGAACATAAAGTTTGTAATGCTGTGTGTGTGTGTGTGTTTTTTGAAGGTGTGGGAGCTCAGTGACATCGACAGGGACGGCATGTTGGACAGAGACGAATTTTCTGTGGTAAGAGTTGAGTTGAATATCGAAGCGGAAAGAAACCAATAAAGACTTTCAGTCACTTAGTTTCAGTGTACGCTGTTTGTTAAAGGTGGGGTAGGTAATGCTGTTGCTAAGCATCGCTATGACAACCAATCTATTTAGCCTTAGGTTTACAGATAATAGTTACATTGTTAACATTATGTAAAGAAAGTCATAAATACAAATTGAAAAAAGTTTAAAATTATGGAAAAAAAGATTACGTGCTGTTAAAGGAGGGGTAGGTGATTCACTTCAGGTACACGTGTTGCTATATTCCATGGAATGCTCTTAACATCCCGATAGCAATGAATACATGAAATGCTTTGACAACAAATACATTAAAACACGTCATCTGTGGAAGCCGTGGCGCTGTAAAAAGCACGACCAATCATCTGAGCCGGCTAAAGTATCTGGATGGCCTACCTGCCTGTCAGCCTTCCATCGGGGCACAGACTTATCTCGTGCCCTCATTGGTCATGTGCGCGTTCGTGTGTGTTGGAGGAGGGGCTCTGTGAGGAAGTCTGAAGGAAGGGTGTGTACTTTCAAATTCTAGCGCACTCGAGCTGGTTTCTCCATTCTTACCTACCCCACCTTTAAGAGATATTAAATATTCTGATCATAAATGGAGATATTGTGATACACGGTCACAACGTCTCAATTGATAAGAACAAGCACATACTAATTTAAGTTTCTCAAAACATCTGATGCGGAATATTTTGAGGGGATTATAAATGTAAGATTTAACATCACTACTCAGTTTAATGCGATTAACAAACTATGTGTATATTGTACATATCTATATATTTTTTCTCTCTGACTCCACTTTAAATTGTTTTCTTTAGTCGGCTTTTTTGTTCTTAATTTAATTTATTTATCTTTATTTTTCAAGTATTTAATTCACACAGAAACACAAAAACAGTGTTGTTATTTAATTTATATTATCTAATTATGCTTTCCAGAATTATGATATATTTTGGCCACGCATGTATTAATGCGTATTTATATTGTGTGCAGAAATACTTAGATATTCTACTTAATTAAAAGTTATTGTACCACTTTGTTACAAGTATAAGTCCTGAATTCAAAATGTAACATTAATAAAAGTTAAAGTATGAAAATATACTTAAAGTACCAAAGCTAAAAGTGCTTATTATTCAGAAATAAGATATATTATATGACTAGATTATACTAGTAATCTAGTAATTAATGTGTCTATCATTTTGATTGTGCAAGTTGAGCTAACTTTAATTACTATTTAGCCTGCCAACTATTGGTTGAAATGTAATTTAGCATTGATTGAAAAACACTAACATAAAAGTAACTCAAGTAAATGTATGTTGTAGTTACAGTCAACCAGTGATATGTGTATGATCTTTTAAGAATACAAACATTCTGATTGAAACAAGTAAGACATGTTAAACCAGTGTTAGTAAGGCCGTTAAAACCACAGGATGCTTTTATTGGCAATTGCGTTTCCTAATTGATTTGTGTTGCCCTTTCCCAGGCCATGTATCTGGTGTACAGAGCCCTGGAGGGCGAGCCTGTTCCCATGTCCCTTCCACCCCCCCTGGTTCCACCCTCCAAGAGGAAAAAGCCCTCTGTGCCCCCCGTGATGCCCCTGTTACCCTCGCCCCCCTCCGTCAAAGACAGTCGCTCCGCCCACGCTGCCTCTAAGGCCCTGCCCCCGCCCCCAAGACCCGCCCCAGCTCCCGTCCCAGCTCCCGCTCCAGCTCCCGTCCCAGCTCCCGCCCCAACACCAGCCGCCTCCCCTGTGAGTATCAGACCCGACTCTCCTCTGCATGCACCGCCTCAAACGCTGCCTCTTAGCTTCAACAACACACGTTCATAATGATTTCAAATTGCTTAGCTCACTGCGTCTTTAAGAAAAAGATCAAGAAGGGGGACAGTGTGAAGGTGAGTCCTGAGTTAGGGGTTACGTCGTAGGTTGTCCTTGTATTTGTATGTTGTACTGTTTTATAAGCGTACTGTTCGATGTATCATAGGTCCAATTGTGTCGCTTTATAATAGTATATATTAAATATACTGTCTGTTATGTGGATTGCACGATTAAGAATGCTTGGAATTTCGCTGTAATCTGTGTCGTGACAATAAAGGAATCTAATGAAATCTGGAGGTGCTGATTCAAAGTGTGTTTTGTTGCCCGTGCAGTGGGTGGTGTCGACGGCAGAAAAAGCTAAGTACGATGAGCTGTTCAGCAAAACAGACGGGGACATGGACGGCCTCGTGTCGGGACCTGAAGTCAGAGATATCTTCCTCAAAACCGGGCTTCCCTCCGCCACACTCGCACGGATCTGGTAAGTAGGGACGGCAAATCTCTTGGGCAGCAAATAAGACTTTTTCTGACGACCGAAGATACTTTAAAGTCGTTGTTGTTGTTGGGATAAGTTGTTGTGTGAAAAGAAAAGCCGTATGTTGGGGAATTGATCTCGAAAAGTTTCACATCTGGTCCATCCTTAAATATTAGAAAACACTTCCTACTTAGAATTAAACTGTGATTGAGGCACACGCTGCTTGGGTAATTTATGTTCATTTTGACTGACTGTAAAAATGTGCATTAGAAATGAGAATGATGCCTCAGTAAAAATACATTTAACAATGCTCACAAACAGGACATCGACAACCAAACAAAAAGCAGAGCCCCTACTTTTTTGTCAGCAAAAAAGTAGCACTTAGTTTATTGTAGTCTGAGTTAATATATATTTGCCTAAAACATGCGACACATACAAAGTAGAATAGAATAGAAATACATTTGAAGAAAATCAGTTGCCAGAATAGATTTAGTTGGCATTAAGGAATTGTTAAATCACGTGCTGTGTTTCACATGTCCACAGTAGAAACTTACAGTTCACTTATGATTGGAGTTGCAAAGAGTAAAGAAACATAAATTGTCATAAAAATGTCGCTCGAGTTGATATCGGTGCAGCGTGTTGAAACGGCACACGATGAACACAACGATCGGTCAGCTATCTCCAATAGTCGTTGCCTGGGGTGTCAATTATTTCTCTTTTATGTAACCCACTTCTCTGTCTGTGTGTGTGTGTGTGTGTGTGTGTGTGTGTGTGTGTGTGTGTGTGTGTGTGTGTGTGTGTGTGTGTGTGTGTGTGTGTGTGTGTGTGTGTGTGTGTGTGTGTGTGTGTGTGTGTGTGTGTGTGTGTGTGTGTGTGTGTGTGTGTGTGTGTGTGTGTGTGTGTGTGTGTGTGTGTGTGTGGTGTGTGTGTGTGTGTGTGTGTGTGTGTGTGTGTGTGTGTGTGTGTGTGTGTGTGTGTGTGTGTGTGTGTGTGTGTGTGTGTGTGTGTGTGTGTGTGTGTGTGTGTGTGTGTGTGTGTGTGTGTGTGTGTGTGTGTGTGTGTGCGTGTTCTCAGGGAGCTTTGTGACATCGGAGACATCGGGAAACTGACCCGGGAGCAGTTTGCTCTGGCGCTTCATCTGATCACTCAACGGCTGACGACGGGACTGGAGCCTCCGCAGAGCCTTTCCCCGGAGATGATCCCTCCGTCTGACCGACAGACCATCAAGCAGGTGAGTCCCTACGAGCGCTTAGATCTATCAATAGGACATTGGTGATGTTTGGATTATATTTATTTGACTCCTTTGAGCTTATATTAAAGAAAATGTACATATTATGCTTCCTTAATGACGAGATAGTGGTTTTCCTAAACTTCAAGCTTTGTTCCTTTCTGTTTTATAACCACCGATGACTCAATACCACTTTTTAAACGTCTGCCACCAGAGTGCCTAGTTTTACCGACTATGTTTTACATTTCAAGATTAAACTAAGCTCCTGATAATATTGTTGTATGGATTCACTTTCAAAAAACATCACGCTCAAACTGAAAAATATATTCTGCCCCCCTAAAGCAAGAAAGACAGACATACCCTCAGCATGACTTGATTTCATTCTGCTGCTTATTTTTATTTAAACATTCTCACACACACACACACACACACACACTTTGAGCAGCATTTTTAGAGACTGGCAAGCGAGCGGCCCGACCAAAGTAAGGAGGCAGCGGCAGAACGTCCAAATACAACCCGGTGTGGGTATTTATTATTCATCGGTACACGATTAACAGTCGTATTAAAGGTCCCGTGTCATGGCCATTTCCACTGATCATAATTCCATCGTTGAGGTCGACTAGAATAGATTTATACTGCGCAATGTTCCAAACTCACATTGGTTTCTCAGCGTCTCTGTAAAGTATGTGTATTCACTCTCTCCACTAAACGGCTCGTTGCAGCTCTTGCTCCCCCCCCCCTCCCTGTGAGCCCAGTGTGCTCCGATTGGTCGGGACCAAGTCGGGACGTTGTGAATCGCGCTGAGCTCCGTGGAGGTGTGATTTCCTTGTTTAGCGATACACAGCCAAACTCACCCTGAGCACACACAAAGTCACAGCCGAAGTAAAAACACTAAGTGTGGCTTGATACTGAGTAAGAGAAAGGTTGATAGACGCTGTGAGAATGGGTCTGCAGAGAGAACCTCGCCGCGATCCCAACTGTCTGTTATCAGCCTGCAGCCAGGGAGGAGAGATCAGCAGAGCTGCCTGCACTGAGTGTGTGAGGAAGTCCGTGGATTGGTCAATTTGGACCAATCAGCGGGGGCTTAATGTAACGGCTCCGCGGACGTAACGTAACGGCTCCACGGATTGGTCCATTTCGTTCCGGGGACGACATGACATCATGAGTACCCGGAAGAATCAAATGGACGTATCTCCAACGAGGCGTTTTGGGGCAGCAGACGGTCTTCTCTGTGTTAGAGTTTTACTCGCTACAGGGTGCACTTTGAGGGGTTTGACTCTGCAGACCGTTCACATGCAGAACAACCTTCATGACACAGAAGGGGATGGGCGATAACCGGAAAAGCATGACATGGGACCTTTAACAGCATCAATATTCCATACGACTGTCTCCAGCACTATTCCACCCCTAATGCGTCTAACGCAGTTAAAGAAAACTCAACATTACTTGAAAATAACAAACATCCATTAATTCAATTATACCTAATTAATGTATGAAAGGAAACAATATTACAAACCAACAACATCAATGTACACCAGTGCTTCTCAAAGTGTGAACGCCCCCTAGTGGCCCGTGAGTATATTGGTACAATTTCACATTTTAAATAAATACATTTAAGTTTTCCGCACTCTCGCGGGAATATCTCCGCAATGGAGCGGGCTTAAGTTTCACTTTCGATTGCACGATATAGCCCAGAGCGACACCTTCGTCACACATGTTGCCACTTGTTTGTACCATTTTCAGGCGATTTGTAATCTGTTCTAGAAAAACGATGTGTTTTTGGATATTTGTGGAGTCAGGTGGTCCGCGAGTGTTTTTTTATTGGTTAAGTGTCCTTGGTGTGAACAAGTTTGAGAAACACATGAAAGTGTAATAATTAATACCTTTGATTATATTTCCAGTTTAAAACACTGGATACAGCCAGTGACTTTAGACATTCAAGTATCCTAACTGAGGTTTATAAGTATGTTTTTGCTAAAAGTCAAGTTTAAGTTTCTCGCTCAATTATTTTGTCTGACATTGTTCCTTCTTTCTGCGTTTTGGATTATTTCTATTTTTTTCCAACTTGCAGCTGTGTGTCTTTCTTTTCCAACTTACACTTTAATGCTTTTCCTTCTGTGTCCTCTCTTTACATTTTAACATTGCATCAACTTCTCACGTGCAGAGCAATGATCCTGAGTGAGTGTGTGTGTGTGTGATAGTTTACTGACTCCGGGGCGTCTCATCACTTCATTCGAGCTGTCTCTCTTCGTCATCTTTCCGCTCATTCGTCTCACACATCTGTCAGTCTATCTCTCAGTTCATTACAGTTTAAGACGAGTTGGATTAACCTTTTCATATTTAAAAACCTATAGGGGAATCAGAGCAGCAACGACAATAATTGAAACACAGGAATAAAAAATGTAAATATGACAACAATAGGATTAGGTAAAGCACAGAGTAGCTGGATTTATTTATACATATATGAATAAATAATAATACATTTGATTTATATAGCGCTTTTCCTGATGCTCAAAGTGCTTAAAGGTAATTAAATGTGAGTCCAAAGTAGATACATTTGCCTGGAGATAGAGATGGAGTCTGGACTCGGACTCGAGTCGGACTTGAGTGCCGATTTCCGGGACTCGTGACTCGACTCGGACTCGCGCACTGATTGACGCGACTCGGACTTGGACTCGTGAATAGAAGAGAAGGCTCCGTAACACATTACTCTAAGGATCGAGTTCAGACATAGAGGCTGTCTTGAACACTATCTGACGATATATCATCAGAGTAACGTGATCTAATCAATAAATAAAGATTCAGCCGATAACACGAAAGAATACTAGCATGCAGAATGACGTCATTTTGCATGCTCAGTAGCCATGTGCTTTCTGGGGTTAAATCTTTATCTGTAAACTGATTTAACCCGTAAAAGTTCCTTCAAAATAAGAGTCCCGATCTTATTACTATCAAAATAAAAGTGCAAAACAAAAACTTTACCATAGGAAAATATTGGCATACAAATATAATCACTTCTCTAAAAGGTAACTCATTTTAAATATAGTTTATTTATATATAATATGAATATTAATATTAGAAATAAGCTTTATATTTGTATAGCACCTATTACAAGAATTGTAGCCAAACTCGCTTCACAGCAGTTCAATAGACAGGATAACAGCAATGTAGAGGAGCAGCTACATTTCAAAACATATATCCACGAAGATTAATACATGAAGACTTGTGACTCGGACTTGACTTGGACTCGAACACGGTAATGATGACTCGGACTCGACTTGGACACTCCTTGATGACTCGGACTGGCTTCGGACTCGAAGAGTGGTGACTCGAGGGTGACTTGGACTCGTGAATTGGTGACTTGACTACAACACTGCCTGGAGGTAGATGTAGATGCAAACGGCTAAATAAAAAGCATTATAATTTAGTGTAGTATCCTCCCATCCTTACCTCAGATTCAAACTTCCTCCCATCCCTGACATGTTGTGTGTCCATGTGTGATTCTTTTGGGTAAAGCCATCACTTCAATCAGCTGTTCATTTTTATTGTCCTACATGTCCTTAAGAGTTTTCATCCACGTAGTAATGCTTCTTCTGTTTTCTCTAGTGTCTAAAATGAGGCTTTGGCCCAATTCCAAACCGTCCCTTACACACACCTTAACTCCATGTTCTCACCATGTGATAAATTAGGCCTTTTCTTTAAGTTTTAGGTCGAGCTCTGTCGTTAGACCCTTACTGCAGACCAGGAAGGGTCAACTAATGGAAGAAACCTCAGGGAGAGCAAACATTTTATTAAAAGATAATGACAACATGCTCGATCCTTGTTTTGGGACAACTCCTCTCTCCGGCAGAAACAGGAACCGTCCTAACTTTTCGTAACCGTAGTTTAAAATCAAAACTAATCAATATTTATGATAAAACTCAATATTTAGACTTGTTTTTAAACCCGGTGTTTCTGAGCTACAATCTCTGTAATGTACAACTATTGACAATCAAATGAACACGTCTAACATTTTCTAGCTTAGAAACGGGTAAAGTTGTTGAACAATCGAAGTGGGATTAGGGTAAGGCTGTAGGGCCCGGATTGGAATTGAGCCGATGTGGTGATGGTAATTCGTAGCCTTCTGTTTCATTACCGTTTAACTTTAAGATGTGACTTTAATCCTCTTGTATTCCTCTGCCTCGCTTCCCCTCCAGAACAACTTGGCGAACCTGTCCGCTGACTTCTCTGCCATCAAGGAGCTCGACTCGCTCAGCAACGAGATTGTCGAACTACAAAAGTAAGCAGTTGTTCACATTTGTCTCAATTAGAACCATGCATATAACTCGAGACATACAGTATTTGAGAAGGATATACCACTTGTTGTGAGAAGATGTCCCCTTTAAAATGGCCTGTACTCGTTAAGGGTTTCCACTAATTGATTAGGATGGTTATATAATAGTTGGTACAGAAGGGTGTAAATCACGACTTTCATTGCAATTATTATATCGATTCTTTTGACAACACGATAGATGTCAGGCTGACACAATATGATTTAGGGTCTTGTGAGCCTTCGCGTCGAAAGGAGCCAGTTGAGGTGGTTCGGGCACCTAGTTAGGATGCCACCTGGGCGCCTCCCTAGTGAGGTGTTCCAGGCACGTCCAGCTGGGAGGAGACCGAGGGGTAGACCTAGGACCAGGCGGAGGGACTATATCTCCTCGCTGGCCTGGGAGCGCCTTGGGACCCCCCAGTCAGAGCTGGTTGATGAGGGGAGAGGAACGTTTGGGGCTCTCTGCTGGAACTGCTACCCCGCGACCCGACCACGGATAAGCGGGAGAAGATGGATGGATGGTCTTGTGAGCAATATGAGAATGTTTAAAATGCCCCTTTAACACAATCAACTGGGTTTGTATCAACACACAAAAAGCATAGCATATGAATGTTATTTTAATGCTCATCCAAATAATAATCGATGGACTGTATGTCTGTATCGTAACTGACCAGCAGGAGGCAGTGTTTCCCACAAACTGAGCTGCACAAATCAATTCTGCACATCCGGAAACAAGTGATTGTTACTAACCCCTGATCCCAGCTGAAGTTTTTGTGGAACCTACACTGGTTGCTACAAGAGGACATCACTAACGCGCTCAAACACAGCAGATGGCTCTAAAGCGCAGTCATGTTTCTGCTATTTAACAGTGAGGTGGAAGAGGGGAGGGAAGGGTAGAATATGAAATAGACACCAGACATTATTTATACAATTTTCTATCACTTCCATGGAAACTCTACCACAAGAAAAACAGTCAGAAAAGTCAAATGAATTTTTAACGAGATAAAACGTACATATAACAGATGTAATTGTTCAACTATATAACAGTTCCTTGTGTTTCCTTCACGTTTATTACTTCACTTTAAAGGCAGATGCAGAACATGTTCATGTTTTCTTGGTTTCATTGACTGGTTGGTGCAGTAGTCAGCAGCTGTTGTTTCGAAACACATTTTCTTAACGCTTCCCCTTTTCATGAAAGCTGGGATTGAGAAGTGAAAAAAGTTGGCCTTCCACCACACACACACACACACACACACACACACACACACACACACACACACACACACACACACAAACACATATACACACACGTATACATCACTTCAGGGGACATTACATTGACTTACATGCATTTCCTGGAGACTTATCCTAACCTTAACCATAACCAACACATGCCTAACCCTAACCAAGTCTTCACCCTAAAATTAATGATCCCCTCTCATGGGGACCTCCAATTTGTCCCCATGAGGGAAGCCAGTCCCCACACGTGACTATGTAAACATATGTAGGTCCCCACAAGTATAGTAATGCTAGACCACACACACACACACACATACATACATACATACATACACACATACACGCACGCACGCACGCACCCACGCACTCACACCAGATGGCAGCTGTTGGAGAGGGAGGAAGGAGAGGTAAGAATGATTGATAGAAGTGAAGACCAGAGCTTCAGACAGGCAGCAGATTGAGGAAATTTAAAACGATGATTCATGTTTGTGCCTGCTTCAAAATGTGGCCGCAGCCTTCTGCTCAGGAGGAGGATGAGGATGGGTAAGAGGAGGAAGAGTGAAACTGGGAGGATATTCATCATTATCAAGGGAATTGTGCATTTTGACGTGAGAGAGAATCTAAAAATAGCTGCCGTTATTTTTAGTCGGGGTTGAAAAGAATTACAGATGATTTTCAAGGTTGATGTTCCTTTTTGTTTTTTTAATCCAGTCATCTTAATGTGAAACTGAACAGGAATTATAAGAGAGTCCTGTATTGTTTTTACACAAGAAATGCACATATTAAATATTGTACTTTTTTAAAGAATATTTTTTCCAGAGCTGAAACTTGTGTACGATATTAAATCACAATTTAATGCTATCATTACGCAATGCTAACATGTGTGACAAATAATTACGCAACGTCCCTATGTGTCATGAGATTACTCAATGTTGCTGCTGGTTTGCTTTGTTGACATTCGAATGCCTTTTTGCACGACCATGCATTCTCTATTTCATTTTTTTATTTCGCCTTTATTTATACAGGTGAATCTCATTGGTCATTGGTTCAGTGGTAACGCTACCAAACAGACAGGACACTTAACACAGAGGCAACAATCAAATAAAACATCGTAAAAAGTAGTCGGATAGTGCAGTCCCACAAATGATTTCTCCAGTTTTTTTTTAATTAGTTTAAAAGCTGTGATGGGTCAAAGTGGTCAGCTTAAGTTCCTGCTGAATATATATACCTGTACATTTGCATAAACGGGTTAGTCTAGTATTATTAGGAGGGTATTTTCCAATATTTACAATGGGTAAAGCTCTCATTTGTTAAATCTACAATAAGACACTTAAAGGTAGGGGTAGGTAAGTTTGAGAAACCGGCTCGAGATCGCTAGATTTTGAAAATTCACAACCGGAGAAAATCTGCCACTTCCTCACAGAGCCCCTCCTCCAACACACACGAACGCGCACATGACCAATGAGGGCACGAGATAAGTGTCGTGCCCCGATGGAAGGCTGACAAGCAGGTAGGCCATTTTTTTATGGATTTGTTGTCAAAGCACTTCAGATATTCATTGCTATCGGGATGTTAAGAGCGTTCCATGGAATATAACAAAAAGTGTATCTCGAGCCGGTTTCTGAAACTTACCCTACCCCACCTTTAAGGATACCGTACTTTTCGGACTATAAGCCACGACTTTTCCCCCCATTTTTTTGGTACAGCTAACGGCCACTAGGGAACCTCCTAAATCTATGGATTTTACAGGTACAATTAACCACCTTTAACTCTACGGGCTCTATGACCGGTCCGCGCCCGCCACCTCTAAGCGGCGGGCTCCAGCAGGAAAAGCTGGAGGCCGGAAAAGAGTGAGACAGGTAGCGCGCCAAAGTGAAAGTGGAACCGAGAGACAGAACGAGAGCAAGACAGACGGACAATTTAGCTGCTGCGGCTCATATGCAGATGCGCTTTATAGTCCGGAAAGTACGGTAGTTTTTCAATAATGTTAAAACAAAATCTAAGTTAAAAATATTAGATAGGAGGATGACAAAGGTGGAGAAAAAATTGTATAAAATATATGTTAGTGCAGAAGTGGACAGATGTACTTATGTACATGGCTAAATGTTTAGACTGATAGAGATCAGGCGATGTTATTATTTGTTTATTGATTGTTATGAACCTGCCTGAGGACCACAGATGGAAATTAGCTATAGCTATAATCTGGCATATTGCATCTCTTCTCTTTGCTGAGATCAATGTTTTCGTATGCATGGTCCTTCGATAAATACAAAAATAGAAGAATATTTCTGTTTGTATCCATCTATTTCTCTATTAAATTAATTGTATTTCTTCTTGCTATATTTGAAAATGTAATATGAGGTTTGGAAAAAAGGAAACTTCGAGATTGTATGTGATCTGAATATTAATTTGGTACGAAATAAGATTTGTAAAAAACAAAAACATTAGAAAAGTGTGTGAATAAAAGGATCTTGGTTAATAACACGAGCACCATCCATCTTCCTGCATGCTTTAATAATGTATATCAGTCGTGATTAATCGGGTTTAATGACTTCAGTACAAACCCCTGACTGCACAAAGTAAGTGTTGTTGGTGCCTTCTAAAGCGTAGCTATAGCAGAACATAAAATAAACATTTTATTGCACAAAAGTCAATACTCCTCCTCGCTCCATTTTCTCTCTCCCGGGTGGAGTGAATTAGCGAGGATAAACACGGGGCGGCACAAGTGATGGATGGTGTACGTTGGCTGGTCGTCACTCCTCCCATCCTCCAGGCATCCATCTGCCTCTCACTCATCTCCCACACATCTCACTGAACTAGCACATTCTCACTTTCAGCAAAACTCTCGGATACAGCGCCACACAGACACACACACACACACACACACACACACACAGCACCTGCTGTAGCTGCAGACAGTCAGGCGGCTTGCTCTGTGTGTGCTGAGGAGTTTATATTTCAGGACATCATGGTGGTTGAAGGGGAGGAAGTGGTGGTGGTGGTTCAGGGGCAGGGTAGAGACGGCTCGGTGGAGAAGTGGCTGGGGCTCGTAGTACCGGGTGTACCCTCTCTGTCCTTGGTGGCTAAATACTCGTGTCTGTTGTGCTGGACCCCCAGGGAGAAGATCACCGTGGAAGAGGAGATCAAGGAGAAAGAGGACGCCATCAGACAACGAAACAATGAAGTGCAGGTAAAGTGAAACGGTTTGTTTCTCTGCTCTCAGTACAGGAATATAACATTCCCACATAAATAATTGACCTTCGCCTAACCTTTCTTCTTCCCTTAAATCGGGTTTTGTAGGCACTACTTTTTGTCCCTTTTTAATCATGCATAGTTTGCATTTTGGATGTTTCATTGATCCCTCCACTCTCTGAAGGACCTGGAATAGGAAAGAGTCCGGTGTTTACCTTTCCTTAATTATGCAGACATTACATCTGTGTAATTAAATCCTGTAATTTGAGCTCCCTCTTCATCTATCTGCTGTTCTGTGTCCTATTAGATGGATGGATAGATGGATGGATGGAAGATAAAGGATAGATGGATGGATGGATGAGATAGATGGATGGATGAGATAGATGATGGATGGATAGAGAAGGATAGATGGATGGATAGGATAGATGGATAGATAGAAGGATAGATACGAGGCTTCTCAATACTCAAATTTCCCCTCCTCGACTCCCCTCCTCGATACTTAGTCCCGCCCACAGGAGATGCGAGCGGAGGACCGAGGAGGGGAACCGAGGAGAGAGGAGGGGAAGCAGCAGACGTTTAAAGAAATGAGAACTCCTCTCCTCTGAGCGGTCATCTTAAAGCGACGTCTGTTCATTATTACGTGGCAACAGCTGCATCAGCTGTCGAGTGTTTTGTCATATTTTATAATCTCTGCTGGATCAGCTGAACATTGTTCCCCCACATATTTACTTTGAATTCATTGAGAGTGCGGTATAATGAGACAATAACAGGCTACAGATGCGGACACAAATATATTTATATAAATGTATGCAATTTAAAGTATGAGAGCACTCTCATAATAACGTAACACAATCAGAGACTGGATATATCCCCCCCCCTCTCTCTCTGGTCGCTGAAATGGGGAATTGAAATGACGGGCCAAAAGTTGTATTTGCAAGAATTAAAAGTAAGCAGTGGACACCAAACCAACTGAGACCTGTCTGTCGCTGCATCCACGCACACACTGTACCACACACACCTACACACTGTACCACACACACCTACAGCTCCTAACGCATAATCAGGCTACAGCCGTTGTGTATTTTATTATGTGAAGCACTAAATGGTCTTAGAAAAAGATGGACTCTTTGTTTGTAGATATCTACTAAACTACAGCAAATAAAGAGAGTAGGCCTGTTATACTGAGTGATATTTATTTTACACACTGCTCTGCTTTCTGCACGGACCTCACAGCTGTTCTCACTGGAAACATCGCGTTGCGATGAGAGCAGTTTCTAAAATAATATCCAGGGGATGCATGCAGAGCTGTCATTGGCTGAGATAAGTCCGGCCCGTGCGTCACGCCTCCACCGTTCCCGGAAATGCATCCGCGGAGGAGCCGTGGAGGACCCATCAGTGTATCCTCGGTTAGAGCTCCTCCAGAGAGCCTCCTCGACGCTCGATGCTCGGTCCTCGGTGTGCATTTAGAGAAATTAGATGTCCTTCAAAATGGCGCGCTGAAATTCATTCCCGGGTCACTACCGGAGGAGCGAGGAGTCGAGGAGGGGACATTTGAGTATTGAGAAGCCTCTATAGATAGATGGATGGATAGATAGATAGATGGATAGATAGATAGATAGACAGACCCTATTAATTTAAACTATTTTAATTGTTTTAATTGTTATTTGTATTGTTATGTTTATTAAGTTTTTCCTTATTATTATTATTATTAATGTTAGTATTATTATAAAAAATATATATATTTTGCATTCATTTTTCCTGCATTATTTTTCTTGTTTTTATGCTTTATGTCTGCATAATTTAAATAGCTATTGTGCACATGACATACAACACAGAGAAACTAACATTTAAAGGAAGACGGACATTATGGTATTGTTGTGTAAATATTGCACTCACTCCCATCCTAAGATTAAACAGATTAAAAGCAAACAAAGGTACCGACGGTGAGAGCCGGGAGGCGCTAAAGCCGTCTTGTCGTGATGTATTTACCGGAGGAGGAGGAGATCAATAATACATTTGGCCCGCAGTCTGAGGCGCTTGTTCAGGAACATGGTTAATGTTTCTCAGAGACCTTGTGTAGGCGCGTCTGCTGCCTCGCTGAGCCTGAGAGATGGGCGCTATTTTTGGGATGCGATGGCTTCAAGGGCTAGTTCTGGATCTCAGGGGAGTCTCACGCTGATGATGCTGCAGTTCTTAGCTGCACTGCAGGGTCGCCTCGAGTGATTTTCGCTATCCATACTCTATTGTGTTTTCTAAATATACCCTGGACATCATATATCCTGTGCTGTCGGTTTGCCGTGATCTGTGCCCCTCCCCCTGCTCGGACTGAAACTTGCCTTGCAGTCTTTTTTCTTAGTCTTTTGCATTATGTTTTTGCAAGCTAAGAGTAATTTACTGAGTCCAGTTGTCCTTGAACGCACCGTAAAAGGACACAATTAAGACCAGTTCACAGCTCCTTTCCCACTATTGTTTAAAAAGGAGTATATTGCATAACAAAGGTTTTGCTACGATGACCTCGTAAGAACTCAGATGCTCGATTCCGTTTGCTTGGTAATATTCTTTATTGTCAATAAACCAAGCTATCCAATATTGACTACTAGGATCTACTAAGATTCTACATCGGTTCTACTAGGTTACTACTAGGTACCTACTAGGTTCTACTAGCTTACTACTAGGTACCTACTAGGTTCTACTAGGTTACTACTAGGTACCTACTAGGTACTAGGTTCTACTAGGTTACTACTAGGTACTAGGTTCTACTAGGTTACTACTAGGTACCTACTAGGTTCTACTAGGTTACTACTAGGTACCTACTAGGTTCTACTAGGTTACTACTAGGTACTAGGTTCTACTAGGTTACTACTAGGTACTAGGTTCTACTAGGTTACTACTAGGTACTAGGTTCTACTAGGTTACTACTAGGTACTAGGTTCTACTAGGTTACTACTAGGTACTAGGTTTGGTTACTACTAGGTACTAGGTTACTACTAGGTACTAGGTTGTACTAGGTTCTACTAGGTTACTACTAGGTTACTACTAGGTTCTACTAGGTTACTACTAGGTTACTACTAGGTTCTACTAGGTACTAGGTTCTACTAGGTTACTACTAGGTACTAGGTTCTACTAGGTTACTACTAGGTACTAGGTTCTACTAGGTTACTACTAGGTACTAGGTTACTACTAGGTACTAGGTTCTACTAGGTTACTACTAGGTACTAGGTTACTACTAAGTACTAGGTTCTACTAGGTTACTACTAGGTTCTACTAGGTTCTACTAGGTACTAGGTTCTACTAGGTAACATGGTTCTCTGGTACACAGGCATGGAGATAAAGACAAGACAAAACGAACCAACACCAGACAAAGGGAGAGAAGGACTAAATATACATATTAGGTAATGGGGCACAGGTGGACACAATCAGGGGCGGGAACAACAATCAGTCTAGCAGGTGCCACACGGACAGGAAGTGCCGACACCTGGAGAGAGAGAGAGTATAGTAATAATTATCATCAACAGACCGATAGACAAAACACTAAAACACAACGGGATACTAGCACTAAACCCTGACAGGTTTCATCTGAATCCCTCTATTAGTCCCACAGAGGGGACATGCGCATCGTTACAGCAGGAAAGAGCCACTGACAGCTTAATGTTACATATGTTAACAAAAGTTATGATATAATACAAAATATAATACAAAAGTAAAATCTGCTCCCTGATCTCACGGAGAATTGTAAGTGGCTCCTGCCTGAGATCGCATGCTGTGGTTTTATTAAATGTGCCAGCTGCTAGGACTGTCTTAGGGAAGACAGCTTTCAGATGCGCAGCTCCTCTGTCTTGGAACAGTCTGCACATTAAATGGGAACTGAACAATCTGGTGCCACTACATGTTTTTAAAGCTCGGTTGGATGCTATTCAATCGGAAGCTATTGGTACCTGTTCATGTGGATCATTATGTGGATGATGTATCTGTATAAATAAAGGTTTGAAATGAAATGAAATGTAAAAAAAATACTTTCCACCAAATACAAATCCTGTAACAGTTCTTAGGATTTAGCAGCCAGGTATATATTACACGGTTATTAATGGCATATGTATATAATGTATATATTGCAGATAGTTTGATGGTATTTAACAGCAGCAAGTTACACAATTTACAAAATACAAAAAACACACCTTGTAACGGTTCTAAGGATTTATGGAAGCAAATGTAGTTACGTAGATCTCCCAAATGTGGTCATTTTACACAACTCTCTTAGGTGGCGTGTGTTATGGTCATCACTGGTATGACTGGTGTGGCCTATACGTCTCAATTCTGTTACCCATTTCCCTTTTGTTGTATGTTTTAACTGTTTTAATTAAAACTGCTAACTGTACACTGCCATCTGACCAGGATACCTTGGAAGAACAGCTCTTGTTTCTCCAAAGCAGATCCATATATATATATATAAAATGAAAACAAGTTGTACGTAGCAAAAGTATTGTTGAAATTGAAATTAAATGCCATGTCTGATTTAAGTCCAGACGGAGACTTTAGTTGCATTGCTTCCCCTCCCTCTGCCTTACTTCTATGTCCGTTTTTCAGATGCGTTTCTGAACTATTTGTAGTCGTACAAAGTCCATTTAAAGACATGGTTACACTTAAACAAAAGTGGCAGGTCACACCGACTGCAATGTGCTCGTATAATTAATGCATGTCATTACGCAACCTCATTCTTTCGCACATGCAGTATTTTGTTTCATCTCTTTTGTTTACATATCGGGCTGGGGAAGACATTGTGTGCCTCTTCTGCTCGGCTGATGGTTCACTTCCTTTTGCGGTTTTTAGCCTTTTTTTAATACGTCACATGACAGAGAGGCTGTGCAGAGTTACAGTGGATCTAAATGGAAGAAAGGTGGACGGCCACAAGCAGACCAGTGATGTAGAGATTATTTGAGATACACCTATTGGATGGATGGATGGATGGATGGATGGAGCATGGATGGATGGATGGACTGGATGGATGATGGATTGGATGGATAGATAGATGGATGGATGCATGGATGGATGGATGGATGGATGCATAGATGGATGGATGGATGCGTGGATGGATGGATGGATGGATGGATGGATGGATGGATGGATGGATGCATAGATGGATGGATAGATAGATGGATGGATGGCTGGATAGATGGATGGATGGATTGATGATAGATAGATAGATGGATGCATAGATGATGATGGATGGATGCATAGATTGATTGATGGATGGATTGATGATAGATAGATAGATGGATGGATTGATGATGGATGGATGGATGGATGCATAGATGGATGGATTGATGGATTGATGATAGATAGATAGATGGATGGATGGATGATAGATAGATAGATGGATGGATGGATGGATGGATGGATGGATAAAGTACTTTATTGATCCCAATTTGGGAAATGTTTGTGTTGCAGCAGCATAAAAAACCCAAGGCAATGTACATAAGAGAAATTAAGACACAGAAATAAGCAGTCAAATATATTTCAGAAATTAAAAATAGCATAAAAAACATATACATGTGGAAAATACAAATGTCCAGTAACAAATATGATGCTGGATATTATTGAGCAAGAATTCAATATTGAATAGAACATGAGTAAAATGTCCAGTGGGACTTTGAGTCCAGTTATCAAGAGAAGCTATGGAGCAGACGGTTACCAAGCTCCCACTGATTTCTTCTCGTCTCCTCGTTGCTTTGTGTCTGCAGGGCCTTCAGGATGAGGTGGCGAAGGAGGGCGGGGAACTTCAGAGACTCCAGAGTCAGAGATCCAAGGTCCAGGAGGCGTTAGAGGAGCTGGACCAACAGAAAGGCTCTCTGGAGGAGCAGCTCGATCATATTCGCCAGCAGACCAACCAAGAGTCCAGTCTGGTGGGTTGAGGAGACGTCTCTTTTGATGACTGCTTCTCTTATTTCGTTACTTGAATCAGAATCAGGTTTATTACCAGGTAGGAATTTCACCTGGTGTTGTGGTGCATACATAAAATAAAACAATTAAAAACAGATAGAAACTATTTGAAGAAAACTATAATAACGTAAAAAAATATATAAATGGGCTTTATAAACGTGGACACTAGTGAAAAATATACAGGGGTGTCCGCGGGGTCTTAAAAAGTATTACAAGTTGATAAATCAATTTAGCGAAAATTAAGGCTATTAAAAAATATTAAAGGGCATTTCCCAAGGTGTTACATTTTGTATCTTGTTTCCAATAAGTATCTGAATGGTCCAGAGAGGTTGTGTTCTGCAGTCTGCCTGAATGTAGTCATGGCGTAGGTGTGTAGAGTGATTCTGTGGAGTTTATTGATGGCATCCCGTTGGGTTTGATGTCGTCTGAACAGGACGTCGCGCACTCACTGCTTGATGGCGCGCGGAGGTCCGTTTACGCCGGTTGCTAAGCAACATCGTTATGGGGTAATGCAAGTCTGCGTCCAAATGGTTGGAAGATAAGGAGGAAGGACAATCAATACTGTGTATAGACAATGTGAGGTGAAAGTGTGTCGCCAAGGTAACCGGTTAGAACTCCAAGTGGCGATGAGGTCTTAAAATATATGGGAAGGGTCTTAAAAGGTTTTTGACTTCAGGATTCCTGCATAGACCCTGATATATTACTTCATTACCAAGGTTGGAACAGAACAGAAATATATTACCGTACTTTTCGGACTATAAAGCGCACCTGCATATGAGCCGCAGCAGCTAAACTGTCCGTCTGTCTCGCTCTCGTTCTGTCTCTCGGTTCCACTTTTACTTTGGCGCGCTACCTGTCTCACTCTTTTCCGGCCTCCAGCTTTTCCTGCTGGAGCCCGCCCTTAAAGGTGGCGGGCGCGGACCGGTCCTAGAGCCCGTAGTGTTAAAGGTGGTTAATGTTACCTGTACAATCCATAGATCTAGGAGGTCCCCTAGTGGCCGTTAGCTGTACAAAAAAATGGGGGGGAAAAGTCGCGGCTTATAGTCTGAAAAGTACGGTATATATATATTATGCTTTCCCGCTCATTTCAGCAAGTTAAGAATCTTCCAAAGAGAAAAAAGACAAATCCTGACTCGATTCTCTCCGTTTTTTCACCACGGTTTCTTCCGCCACAGATCACCTCGCTGCAGTCGGAGCACGAGGAGCAGGAGCAGAAGATCTGTCAGTTTGAGGAGGAGCTGGTTCAGGCGCGAGAAGAGCTGCTCTCTCTGCAGGAGGAGAGCCGGAAGCTGCAGGAGAAAGTGCAGGCAGCTCAGGAGCAGCTGACCCCTCTGCAGGAGTCCGTCAGAGACTCCTTCACTCAGGTCGCACAGGTCGGTTTCGGGGAATCAGTGAGTCTCCAATTTAGCCAGAACAAAGTTAAAATGTTCTCTTTAACTTATTTTATTTATAGGTTTGAACCTTTTTACTACTTTAATGCTTCCTGTTCGTTTTAGTAACTCATATTCATTCTTACTGATTGGTTGCTTATCTTAAGTATTCCCTTGTATTCAATTGTTGGTTTTAATTATTATTATTTATATGTTCTTATAGATATTTATTTGACTGGTTTTTCATATTTAGTCTTGCTTATTATTCGCCTTATTCTATTGGTCAAATGTTGGTTTTATTGATTATTATTTTGTATTTATTTTATGAGTTCTTACGGGTAGTTTTCTGGATATGTTCACTTGGTTAAACTCAAGTTTATGTTATGTCTTAAATAACGTGCTTTTAATTTTAATACTCGTGACTTTTGTTCCATGTCTTTACACTCTACTTTAAAGGTGGGGTAGGTAACTCACTTCAGAAGCACTTGTTGTTATGAATGAATGAATGAAAACTTTATTACAGACTCAGGGTCCAGATAAAAGACAAGACATTAGATATAATAAATTACATACACAGCATAAAAATAATTCATAGTTTAAGAATAATTTAAATCAGTGTCCTACAAAGAGACAACTATACCAATGTCTCCACAGCTGCGATTGGTAGCTAAACCTTATGTTCGATAAGGCCAAGAGGATTTCATTATCAGAGTCATTAAGCCGGCAAATACATTTATACATAAGAGTTCTTAAAACAGCTTGTAGAGTATTGACTCCTGCAGCCACAAACATTTCACTTGCACTAGACCATCGAGGTCTCTTCAGCAATATTCTCATGGCATCATTATGAGCTACTTGAAGTTTCCGTAAACTTGCTTTTCTGTTGTTTGACCACAGATGTGCCGTATAGAGCGGTGTGCAATATGCTCTGAACAGAGACATCTTCCCTCCATCTGTACATGTTATATTCCATGGAATGCTCTTAACATCCCGATAGCAATGAATACATTAAATGCTTTGACGATAAATACATAAAAATATCTCATCTGTGGAAGCCGTGGCGCTGTAAAAAGCACGACCAATCATCTGAGCCGGCTAAAGTAACTGGACGGCCTACCTGCCTGTCAGCCTTCTATCTGTGCACACACTGATCTCGTGCCCTCATTGGTCATGTGCGCGTTCGTGTGTGTTGGAGGAGGGGCTCTGTGAGGAAGTCTGAAGGAAGGGGCAGATTTTCTTCGGCTGCGTACTTTCAAATTCTAGCGCAGTCGAGCTGGTTTCTCCATTCTCACCTACCCCACCTTTAAGTGTTTTGTGGCTGCAACACATAAATAAAGTTTTGTTTGCTTGTTCTTAACCCTCTGCACCGCTCTGCTCTCAGGTCCAGCAGAAACTGAACGACCTTCAGGTGGAGGAAAGGTCAGTGACTGCTCAGCTCAGCTGGAAGAGAGCGCTGGAGGACAGCTCTCCGGTCATGGTCAACGGATCAGGAGGCCCCACCGCGGAGCTGCATCAAGGGGACTTCTTCCAGGAGGACCAGCCCAAAGAGCTGAAGGAGGAACAACCGGCGGCCGTTTTCTTTGAGCCGAATGAACTTTCAGATCAAAACGAGAGAGGGGAGAATGAAGAGGAAGAGAAGAAGGAGGAAGAGAGTCCAAAGACTTCAGAGGAGGAAAATATTAAACGTGATGCGTTGGATGATCTTTACACGAGTCTAGCCTCATCAGAGCTGATTTACAGTAATCTGTCGACCCTCACCAAGCTGCGAGAGAACACGGTGAGAGAAATAAATACACTTTCTTTCAAGGATGGAAAGAAGCCGACATAAAGCCTACAACACTATCTCCTACTCCAAAAACGGACTGTTGAAGAAATTAGCGTTAAAACCTGGAAATAAATCGGCATTTCTGCAATGGGATTTTCAAATAGCATTTTAGTTGAGCCTGAAACAATTTCTGAGGTTAACACAAGTTGAATAGACGTAAACATTGTTGCTCTATGACAGGGGTCGGCAAGTGAGTGCCGGGTGCTGGTGAAGTGTCGACGCCCCCCGGCCGGCTTTGTTCGCTGATGGCCGGTCCCCCCGAACCTCGCCGCGGTGCCGGCCGTCAGCGAACAAAGCCGGCCCTTGACGACCGGCATTTCTGTGACTCTCCAGATTCTACAGACGGCCAGTCCGCCCCCTGCTCACCAACGTATTAAGATCCAAAGCTTTAGCGCGTTTGGAATCAATGCTGACAGTCTCTTCTCGGTCATTGTGGACCGAAATGCTTCTCGTTTTGCGCCGTCGCGTTCAAATGACAATCACATTTCCATGCTCGCGCCAATAAGATCACGTCTATATGCCACACATAAATCAAAAACCAAAAGAAAAAATCCCATTTAAATTGCGGTTGTAAGAAGCTACAGTCATGCTAACTTCCCTTAGCACTCTATTGAACTCTATTTAAAAATAGGAAGCTCTTTTAGCACGTACCCATCATGCAATACCAGCAAACTTAGCAACAGAAATATTGTACAAAATGTAGAATATAACTTGTCATTTCTCAGGATATCTCTCTGATAGTCACACGAGTGGTTTCTGTGTCTCCCCTCATGTCTCCAGGAACAAAGCAGCCCGACACCTGACCTCTACTCAGAGGTCATGGATGATGGAGAAGACAGCCCACTGCAGGTAAACACATTCAATTTTACAAAAGTTAACACATGTTTCCCTGAAGTTTCAAGGATTAAGTAATTAAGTCAACATCACTGTATCCAGAATATAATATTTTGTTTTGTTTTATCCAGAATGTTGTATTTGGTTTTTGTTTATATTTTATGATATTTTTAATTTAATTTTTAATTGCTAATTTACAGTATTTGAAGTATTGTATTAAAAAGTCTGAAGACACTTCTGCGACGAAATAATTCCCCAAACTAGCATCGATAAAGTATCTACATATCTCAGAATACCTTTATCAGTCCCACGGAGGGGAAATGTACATAAACATAAAAGAGCCAAAGACGGCTTCGTGTTACCTAAAAAGCATGCATACACAAATATTAAAGATGCAAAAAAAGATTTGTATACTATGTAGGATTATACTAAAGATTACGCAATTTACAAAATACACATCCTGTAACAGTTCTGAGGATTTAACAGCCAGGTATATATTGCATAGTCTATCCATCTACTAGGGGTGGGAAAAACCATGCTCCCCACGATACGATACTCAAGCCACGATATGATAGTATTGTGATTCTACGATATGCCAAGTATTGCGATATATATATTTACTTTGTTTTGACTAACTTCCTGCCAATCCCTCTGACTTTACCCATGGCCATGAGCTCAGCACCATCTAAACCACATGTGTCAAACTCGAGGCCCGGGGGCCAAATCCGGCCCTTAGTGGATTTAATTTCGGCCCGCAGGATAATTTCTAATTCCTATTAGATCTGGCCCGCCGGTATATTGCACACACACCTTCACTCCACCCTGAGGGTCTCCTCCGCTCAGAGCCGGACCCCAGACATTGATGACCTTGCTCCCAAGATGAGACGCCAAGTGTCTGAGCTAGCATCTCAGAGCAGCACACTGAGTTCAATGGATGCTTCCTTCTGCACTTTCTCTCTCACGACAGCAGGGCATGTTTGGTTTCTCTCTGAGGGGAATAGTTTTGTTGAAGCTGTTGTTGGCCTGAGGGGAAATGTACTCATAAGAAATGACTCTGGAGAAGCTGCAGATAGAGCCGTGAGAAATGAACGCAGCTGATTATTTAATGATGTTTTTAGAGGCAATAATTTAAGCTTTGTTAGTTCCAGGTTTAATATGTGCAATAAGTTCATTTCAATAAGTTCTGCAGTAAACATTGAACCAGTCCGGCCCTCCACTAGCACCCATTTTTGAATGGGTACTAGCAATTGTTACCAAAAACTTTAATTTGGATTTGCAATATGAATAGTTTATATAATAAAATATCGATACTTGGCGTCCAATACAATATCGCCACGCAAAGTATCGCGATACTCTGCTGTGTCGATTATTTCCCCCGACCCTACTATCTACTGCGCTGTTTAACAGGTAGCGTCTCCAGAGCCAGAGAGCAGAGAGGAGGAAGATTCTTCAGAAAACACCACCTCGTCTTCCTCGCCTCCTCAGGTCGCGCCCCCCTCCCTTCCGCCTCTCACCAGCCCCCCCTCCCTGCCTGAGATGGACTTCTTCCATCCGGACCCTTTCACTGACCGTGAGTCCACACAAACATCTAAAGAGTAGTGAACATTTATATTTTCTACTTTTATTAATGCTATTTTATTTCTATTTGACATGTTTACATTTTGGAATCTTTATTTCTAGTCTTTTAATAGAGTGCCACGGTGACGCGTCCTAAAACCCAGAAGTAAGTTAGCATTTTAGGACTGGCTTACCTACAGCCAGTTGAGTAGCACTTGAAATGCTTGGCTCTATGAAACCTGATGTACCTGATGGACCGGATTCTGTTTTCTTCAAGTTGGTATCGTCATGGTCGAACGCACTTATTGGTTTTGGAAAATATCTGAACTAAGGTCTGTGGTTGAGACGCATTGAAGAGACGGATCACGTTCTACGACATTAAATCATCAGACGTGGACGTGTCTGAGAAACGATGGTTGTTACCAAGCGGCTGAATAGGACTACAGAAGTCGTCGAGGCCGTCGTACGTCATTACGCCGAACATGTGAACACTCCTCTGAGTTAGTTCCTGTTCTGCTTGAAAGCCAGTCCCTGCCTCCTGCAGAGTGTTCAGACGGACGCTTCAACTCGTACAGTTTAGAATCTGTGTTTGAATCTGGATCTGAAGTCGGCGTGACGTTGAAGCAGCGACCCGGCTGTAGTTCGTTGATAGCATAACGTTAGCATTTAGCTTCTGGCGACTAGATTTATGATTAGAAAAGTAGGGTAGACACAGAGGTCGCGTTAACCGAATATTTTCCGTCTATGACAGATTTTTTTTAACAATGACGGAAAAATCTGAAAGCAGTCCGTCATTTTGACAGATTAGAAAAAACTCCGAAAAGCTTCCCCGCAGCGAGGCTCCGGGATTATGCATGCCCGCCAAAAAGGAAATGATATAGTTTCCAAACCTAACGTTGCCGTACCATCATTGAAATGTCTGCGAGTATTTGCTTTACGCTGTGGCACGCTCCCGTGACCCGTCTCTTCGATGTGTCTCAACCACAGACCTTAGTTCAGATATTTTCCTAAACCCTACGGAGAGATTTCATTGCGTTTTGGTCGAAGGAACCGGAAGGAGTTTACTTCGGGGTTTTAGGACGCGTCACTGCGGCGCTCCATTATACTAATGTACAATTCCTTGTCTGACCGTGAGTCCACACAAACATCTAAAGATTGGTATAAATACTATTTACATGTATATAGACTTCTTGCTCTATTTTGTGTTTTATTATATATGTTGCTGTTGGAGGAGCTCGGGTCAGAAGAATTTCATTTCCATTTCTACACTGTAGCTTATGTGCATATTCTACACACACTATACCTCTGTCTGGCAGAGAACTCTCTGCTCCGTCCATAGCTAGGGTTGGGAACCGAAACTCGGTTCCCGATGAGAACCGATAAGAAAATGCCGGGTACCGGGTACCCATACAAAATACACAATTTTGGTTCTGCATAACGGTTCCTAAACACGGTAGAACCTGTATTCCAGCGGGTCCATCTGCGCCGCGGTGACCCGGTGGAATACAGGGCGGACCTGGAGAATCACAGAACGGCCGGTCCTCAGCGGGCCGTTGACGGCCGGCACCGCCCTTCATTTTTTTAAACGGCATCATGTAAGTTGCGCTGACCGGCGACAGAGGTCCACAGTTGCCCCGCAGCGAGGCTCCCCCGCCCCCCCGTAGACATTTCACGAGCTCAGTCACTTCATAACACCAAAGACGGGTCGCGGTAAACGCTCTGAAGTGAGACTCCACTACACTAAGAAAGAAAAAGACAAGGCACAGTGTGATGCCTGTTAATAGCTGGCCACAGGCAGCTCAGTTAACATAAAGCACAGCTATTGTGCAACACATTTGTCTTGCATGTATATTTTTTATTTGTAAAAATGTCAGTTAAAGCTTAACAAAATAAGGATATTTATCTATCTAAACGTTTGACCTCTTTCTTTTACAATGTTGGAATCGAAACGGGGAATCGATAAGAACCGGAATCGATAAGCAGAACCGGAATCGATACATTTCAAACGATACCCATCCCTATCCATAGCTTCTCGTGGACTTAAAATCACACTGGACATTTTACATTTATATTCGATTTAATATGACGTTTTCCATGCCTCACATACTTATGTATATATATGAACTTGCTTTATATTTTGTTACTGTACATTTGTAATTTAACATGCAGTGTTTCCGCCAGCCCAGGGCTGAGAGGGCGTCCACCCCGAGAGCGAGGGACGTCGTGTCACGTGACTTGAACTATTAATTGAGCTGTCCCTTATAGATACTATCTCGTTACGTATTAGTGATGGGGATCATTTGGCTCGGCTCACTAAGGAGAGCCGGCTCTTCGTGTTACCACAGTTCACCACGGAGCCTCAGTTTCGCCGCTGCGAGGCTCCGGCGCTCGCAGTTCACGCGCGTGCTCCACTAGCACCCCGTCAAGGCTCGCCGGCAGGACACTTTCCGTCACAGGAACGCGCTTTGCTGGCGGCGAGAATAATCCCACCAGACTCCTTTGCCCTCCAACAGAGGGGTGTCCTCGTCCTTTTTCCTTCTCCTCATTTCAAGCGATAAAAACTCGATCTTCCCTCGAATTATCATTTGTTTTGGACGCCCTCGGCTCGAGTTCAGGGCGTCAAATGACGGCAAGACGCCCCCTGGCGGAAACGCTGCTAACATGTATATTTTTCTTGTTTATTTCTAGTCTTTTCATTTGTATTGTACCTCGCCTTGTTTTGTTATGCTGCTGCAACACAAACTTAAAGTACTTCTTATCTTATCATATGACAATAAAACCTTTGAATCTTTGAATAAACTCTAATCTATAAAGTATAATTATGCTCCCCTTTTTTTTACAAGTTGAAATGGAAGATCTTAGACTTTTTTTAGTCTTATTTCTCGCAATTCTTGGGCCACCGATTTATAAAAAACTCTTTCATTTCAAGGTGTTGCTTATCAAGCAGTTTGATTAACAGGTTTGCACTCGGCACACAAAAGCCAAATGCATGCATGTCAGTTAACGGCTTATACATCAAACTTCATATTGAGGTTTACCTACAGATTTAATTAAATGTACTTTATTGTATTTAGTTTCCACTAGATCTGCTTGTGTTTTATGTTATACTTATACAGATTCAAATGTATATAATGCAATCCATTTTCTTCAATAAAAACAATCGAACAAATAGGTTAGGATGTTTCCTCAAACGTGTTTTTATATCGTCTTCAAATTAAATCCCTATATTTGAAAGTATATGTTTTTAAACCCTCTTTTTTGATCCTCATAGACGATCCATTCAAAGATGATCCGTTTGGAAAGACAGAAGTTCCAGGTGAGTCATCTAAGTTAAACCTGTATATTTAAAAGTGATAAACTAATCTCCTTCATGTCCAGGAAATCCTCAAAAAGAAAATGCATGACTTTCAAACGTTCTGTTTCTGTGTCTTCTTCTCTTAAACCAGATCCATTTGGAGAAGATCCGTTTAAAGGATCCGATCCGTTTGCAGCGGACTCTTTCTTCCAGGCCTCCAGCGCCCCCTTCTCCTCAGAAGACCCTTTCTCTGCCTCAGCGGACCCCTTCGGTACGACCACGGGAGTCCCAGAACCGGACCTGTTTGCATCCAAACCCTCTGACTCGGCTCCAGCAGCAGATCCAGATCCTTTCAGCTCCAAACCTCCCAACGCGGCTTCAACTGACCCGTTCAGATCCACGGGGAACAATAGGGGCGACTCTGACCCGTTTGGAGGCAAAGTGAACGCCATCGTGGAGACGGATCCATTTGGTTCTCAGGACGGAGGGACGGATCCGTTCAGCTGCGCTCTCCCCTCCTCTGACCTCGCCCTGGTGAGTGTGGCTTTTTTAGGGGAACTATTGTGCATCGTTTGTTTTATAATATGTTTATTGGTATTTTCTTATTGAACAACAAGTGAAAACCATATACATCACAGACATACACAGACTACTACTACTACTACTACTACTACTACTGTTACTACTACTACTACTACTACTACTACTGTTACTACTACTACTACTACTACTGTTACTACTACTACTACTACTACTACTACTGTTACTACTACTACTACTACTACTGTTACTACTACTACTACTGTTACTACTACTACTACTGTTACTACTACTACTACTACTATTACTACTACTGTTACTACTACTGTTACTACTACTACTACTACTACTACTACTACTACTGTTACTACTACTACTACTATTACTATATTACTACTAATACTACTATTACTACTACTAATACTACCACTACCACTACTAATACTACTACTACCACAAATACAACTACTACTATTAATACTACTACTACTACTATGACAACTACTGTTACTACTACTACTACTACTACTACTACTACTATTACTATATTACTACTAATACTACTATTACTACTACTAATACTACCACTACTAATACTACTACTACCACAAATACAACTACTACTATTAATACTACTACTACTACTACTACTATGACAACTACTGTTACTACTACTACTACTACTACTATTACTATATTACTACTATATACTACTACTATACTACTACTAATACTACCACTACACACTACTAACTACTACTACTACTACCACACAATACAACTATTACTACTACTACTACTACTACTACTAGTAGTACCAATCCGTACTTTTCCAACATAAAGCCCTCCTGGCTTGAAGAAGCCCAAAATCCAGAAGCTTGGTCCGTTTTGAAGTCTGTCTGAAGTCCTTTGGATATATTCCAAGTACACAAAGTTTGACGTTCAAAGGGACCTAAATGGACATATGATGAAGTTTGACATTAGATATACTATACGCATTGTTATTAAAAGGAAAAGCATTTAAATCTCGTCTATGAATAATAAAACTTTTCCTGGTGCTCACAGCGCTTTACAAGCACGTAAAGAAAAATAACAACATGGCTGTTTGAAATGGTGTTGACGCTACTACCAAGTCATGTTTTGTGTCTGTGTATCTGGGTGTGTTGTGTTTGTCTGCAGCAACTGGACAAAACTAAACCAAGAAACGCTTTGTTTTGCTTTAGATTGATATTAAAGATCTATGCATGTTTCTACGAGGCACAGATTCTGTTCACAATTCTGTTTCAAATCTATCGGATGTCTCCCTAATCAAAAGAGCAATCATTTAGGCACTTTAAGAACGTGCAGTGGTGCACTGTGTTAACCTATGGGTTATATAAGCTGTCATCAAGTCAGTCAAAGCAAATAATAATAATCTAAAGGCGAGTTTAATGAGGAGAAATGTTTTGTCCGATGTCCTTCTCTTTGAGTTACAGGTATTCAGATTAGGTTTGAGGATATGCTCAGTAATGTGTGTTCTGTGTTTTAGAAGGACACGGCAGCATCCAATGACCCGTTTGCTCCCGGCGGGACGACAGTGAACGCCAGCTCAGATCCAGGTACTGAGCTGCAGCGCCCCCTTCTGGGGACAGACACAACTGCAGCTGTTTTAAAAGATACAAATCAATAATTTAAAGTGTAAAATGCTCAGGGACTTTTACATGCTCGTGTGTTTCAGATCCATTCGCTGCAGTGTTTGGTAACGAGTCATTCGGAGGGGGCTTTGCCGATTTCAGCGCGTTGACAAAGGTAATGAAGACGTGTTGTTGCTCTGCTTCACAGTGTAGTGAAACACACGGAAGATACAGAAGGCAGGTTTATTTATATAGCACCTTTCAGCACAAGGCCATTCAAAGTGCTTTACAAAAATGAAAAGTTTTTACCAAATTGCTAAATGGCCGGTTGTCATCCGACCTCCAACATAGCGATGTATTAATCAATCATAAAACCTGCAATTTTGGTGCCTTTTTTACATTTATCTACTACATTTTTATGCCGTTTCTACTTACTTTTGGAAAAACGTGTCCATGCCTTTATCTTCAGTAGACTGGACTACTGCAAAGGTGTCTTCACAGGTCTCACTAAAAACATCTATTAGAAAGCTGCAGCTGATTCAGAACGCCGCTGCTCGAGTCCTCACTGACACTAAGAAAGTGGACCACATCACTCCTGCTCTGAAGTCTTCACACTGGCTTCCTGTGTGTCAAAGAATAGATTTCTAAATACTGCTGCTGGTTGATAAAGCACTGAATGGTTTAGGCCCAACATACATTCCTGATCTGCTAAACTATGAACCATCCAGATCTCTCAGGTCTTCAGGGACTGGTCAGCTTCCTGTCCCCAGAGACAGATCTCTCAGGTCTTCAGGGACTGGTCAGCTTCCTGTCCCCAGAGACATATCTCTCAGGTCTTCAGGGACTGGTCAGCTTCCTGTCCCCAGAGACATATCTCTCAGGTCTTCAGGGACTGGTCAGCGTTCTGTCCCCAGAGACAGATCTCTCAGGTCTTCAGGGACTGGTCAGCGTTCTGTCCCCAGAGTCAGAACTAAACATGGAGAAGCAGCGTTCAGTTATTACGCTCCAAACATCTGGAACAAACTCCCAGAAACCTGCAGGTCCGCTGCAACTCTGACTACTTTCAAATCCAGGCTGAAGACTTGTCTTTTTGCCGCTGCTTGTAATTGAACTATTCATATCTTAAACTGCACTGTAACTTTTATCCATGTACTTTTTCCTTTTTATCTTTATTTTATTAGCTTTTCTTTTTAATGACTGATTTTAAATGCCATTTTCTTAATGTCTTTCGTTTTTTGTAAAGCACTTTGAATTGCCTTGTGTTGAAAGGTGCTCTATAAATAAACTTGCCTTGCCACCTCCAAAACCACCTTACAACTTAAAACAAGAAGGTCCTGTTACTTGGATGCAGTTTTGGAGAAAATGTAAAATTACTTACATGTATTGCATACACTTAAATGTCACATTAAAGCAGTGCTTCTCAAAAATGTTCATACCAAGGACCACTTAAAAAAACACTCGCGGACCACCTAACTCCACAAATATCCAAAAACACATCGTTTTTTACAAATCTCCTGAAAATGGTATAAACAAGTGGCAACATGTGTGAGGAAGGTGCTTATCTGGGCTATATCATGCAATCGAAAGTGAAACTTAAGCTCGCTCCATTGCGGAGATATTCCCGCGAGAGTGCGAAAAACTTTAATTAATTAATTTCAAATGTGAAATGTTACCAATATACTCACGGACCACTAGGGGGCGCTCACGGACCACACTTTGAGAAACACTGCATGAAAGGAACAATGTTACTGTAATCTCTCTTTTAGATTTCTTACAAGGAAAGGAAACCTGTAATCGACCAAGAAAATAGCGACATATCTTTGTTCTCTCTGTTTCAGTCGAACGGCGCGGACCAGTTTGGCATCAACAATAAGAACCTGTTCCAGGATGAGAGCCAGTCGGTCGGCCCCGATGTGCCCCCAGCCCTGCCTCCCAAAACGGGTACGCCAACCAGACCGCCCCCCCCCCTCCAGGTCAGTGCGAGCTGCGATAAGGTTGTCACGTTGTGTTTTCAGTCATGATTGGATGTGAATAGGAAATAGAAATATGCTGCTTCATGCGTCACACGTCTTTCCACCGTGTGACAACAGCACCTTTTAGGCTAGAAACGTTTATCACCGTTTCTCCCGATGTCATTTAAATATATTACTAGTATAACGTGTTGATTTTTTACTTTTCTGTATCTTTTCTCTCTTTCAGTCATTATTTAGTTTGGCATTTAATTGGTTTTGTGTTTTAATGCTAATCAAAGCACTTTAAATGTACTGATTAAATTAACTTACCTTACCTCACCTTACTGCTAATGGCAAAGAAGCCTATTGCCGATTATAGCACGATATCCTGGTTAAAAAAACTTAATTTTCCCACAGTTTTTGGCATTATAAAGAATTATTAATATTTCCTCTGTGTGTGTCTCTGTAGTTTTTTAAATAAAGGCTAAAAAAGGTTTCTGTTTATCACCGTTTCTCCTGGATGTTTCTCTTAAATTTTCTGTATCTTTTCTCTCTTTTAATAATCTTTGGCCTTTAGTTGGTTGTGCGTGTTCATGCTAGTCAAAGCACTCTGAATTGCCCTATGTTTTTTAAATGGCCTAATTAAATAAAAGTAGTTATGTCTATCTTAGCCTGATATCCCTGGTTCAAAAACCTTCATTTCCCACTTTCCCTTGGTGTAAAAAGTGTAATATTAATTCTCTGTGTGTGTGTATTAATCAGAATCAGAATCAGAATCTGAAGCAGGTTTATTAGCAGGTCGGTTGACATCATGGTGCACACATACAAGAAAAACAAACATGTAAAACACAGAGAACTATTTTAAGAAATCATATAAAAAATATAGTAAAATAAAGCAGTATTTACATTGGAATAAAATATGGAATAAAAATATATCTCTTCCTCTGTGTGTCTCCGTAATTGGTTGTGTGTGTTAATGCTAGTCAAAGCACTCTATGTTTTTGAAATGCGCTAATTAAATGAACGTACTTATGTCTATTGCTTATTTTAGCATGATGTCCATCATTAAAAAACTTAATTTTCCCACTTTTCCTTGGTTTAAAAAGTGTATTATGTATTCTGTGTGTGTGTGTGTGTGTATTAAGTAAAATAAAAACACGGATAACTATTTTAAGAAAACGATAATAACATAACAAAATATAGTTCATTTTCTCTCTTTTAACAATTATTAGTTGGTTGTGTGTGTTAATGCTAATACAAAGCACTCTGAATTGTGTGTAATTTTCCCACTTTTCCTTGGTGTAAAAAGTGTATAATTCGTTCTGTGTGTAATAACTGTTCCTCTGTGTGTCGCTGCAGGTAAACGGTCGTCCCTCTCCAAAACAGAGTCCTCCGAGTCCTTCCAGAGACGAGGACCCTTCCTCCAGCAGCCTCCAGGAGACTTCCCCTCCTCTTCCTCCTCACTGCCTGCCAAGGATCCTTTAGCCGACCCCTTCGCCCCCTCCTCCCCTCCTCGTCACAACGCTCGGGAAACTGACCGGTTTGCCAGCTTTGACAAAGTGAGCGCCTCCCACTCACCCTCCCCTCCCCCTGACTCTCCATAGCCCTCTCCTCTGTTCTTCCTGCTAATTAATCCCACTTAGTGGATTCATTAAGGCACCAAATCAGGCCAGCTTTTTAAAACCACTCCATCCACTGCCACTGAAACCAAAAGAAATCCTGAAGAAGAATAAAATCATCTCTATTAAAGTTTCTTATATTTTAAAAATACATATATTTTGTCGCATTCCTTACACTTGTAATTATTTTTTTGTTACTGATTTATATTATTAATTTAAGCCCCATGATTGGAGTTGCACTGTCCTACTGTACAGAAAAGTCATTTAAACAATAATGATTATTATTATTATTATTATTAACCAAAGCAACATATTTGTAGTTAGACACACGCTCTGTTACAAATCACACATCTATCGTCATGATGGGATGTTGGCAGTGAATGGAGAGATGAGAGGCTGCTTGTATTTGGCGTCAACTATCCCAACGTTACAGCTTGTGTATATGCATATTTAATTCTGAAATTAAATATACATTTTAACGCCAACAATTCATTCTGTGCACCTTATTAAGCTAAAAATGCGCCTCAGGTAATTTTCTAATTGCCAATAGGGCAAAGTGCACTTTTTCTGTGTCCGACCAATGACAAGTCGATATGTCGCCGAGCCGGCACAACAGTGTCATGAAGGCGTGACGTTAGTTAACCCTGACTAACGCGGAGGAGAGCCCAGGGTTTGCAAATTGCAATAATGTTGACTGATATTGCGATATGAATTGTGATATAACAGAGAATCCCTATTTTTTAAAAACAAAATTCACAATATCATCGAGAAAAACATCAAAAATGATTATTAAAGAGGACATGTACCAAACAGGTTAGTGCGTAGACGACGTTATACTTCATTCAGATATCTTCTGCCCTCACCAAATGTTTAGTTTTCTGCAATTTGGATATTGCACTAGTCCATATTGTGCTCTAAATACATTTTGATTACTTATACAACGCTAGAGGGGAATGGCATTTCATTCTTGAAGTTGCATTAGGCTGTAATTGATACACATAGGTTTAATATGTCTCGGGACCAATTTGTAGTTTAAGATACAGAACAGAAATTGTGCATTTATCAAATATCTTCCTAAAAGCAACAGGTAATAGTAACATTGCTTTAATTGAAGAAGAACGACGGCGTTACAGTTTCCTTTCCTTGTTCTACTAATCCATTGCAATATGTTCAAGTTGTCCTGCATCTAAAACAACAGAAGACTTCAAATTATGTGTAGAAAGATAATTGTACCCTTCCTCGCTTATCTATCAGGATTAAACCGCTGTGAGTATTCCCATCCCCTCAGCGCTCTCTTTCCTCATGAGAAATGTTCCGTCACGCTGTGAAAGTGGGATGGACGACTTATTAGGTATTGATTTGAGTGCCTCACGCGTCACATGACTGCAGCTGCATGTCCTGTAGCACTAACTGCCTGCCTCACATTACACTTAAACATTCACTTAAACCACTGCCTCACATTCACTTAAACCACTGCCTCACATTCACGTAAACCACTGCCTCATAATCACTTAAACCACTGCCTCAATTACACTTAAACATTCACTTAAACCACTGCCTCAATTACACTTAAACATTCACTTAAACCACTGCCTCAATTACACTTAAACATTCACTTAAACCACTGCCTCACATTCACTTAAACCACTGCCTCCATTACACTTAAACATTCACTTAAACCACTGCCTCAAATTCACTTAAACCACAGCCTCATATCACTTAAACCACCGCCTGATATTCACTTAAACCACTGCCTCATATTCACTTAAACCACCGCCTGATATTCACTTAAACCACCGCCTCACATTCACTTAAACCACCGCCTCACATTCACTTAAACCACCGCCTCACATTCACTTAAACCACTGCCTCATATTCACTTAAACCACCGCCTGATATTCACTTAAACCACTGCCTCATATTCACTTAAACCACCGCCTGATATTCACTTAAACCACTGCCTCAAATACACTTAAACCACTGCCTCATAATCACTTAAACCACCGCTCTCATCACTTAAACCACTGCCTCACATTCACTTAAACCACTGCCTCAATTACACGTAAACCACTGCCTCATATTCACTTAAACCACTGCCTCATATTCACTTAAACCACTGCCTCATATTCACTTAAACCACCGCCTGATATTCACTTAAACCACCGCCTGATATTCACTTAAACCAATGCCTCAAATTCACTTAAACCACTGCCTCACATTCACTTAAACCACTGCCTCACATTCACTTAAACCACTGCCTCATAATCACTTAAACCACTGCCTCAAATTCACTTAAACCAATGCCTCAAATTCACTTAAACCACTGCTTCACATTCGCTTAAACCACTGCCTCAAATTCACTTAAACCACTGCCTCACATTCACTTAAACCACTGCCTCATATTCACTTAAACCACTGCCTGATATTCACTTAAACCACCGCCTGATATTCACTTAAACCACCGCCTGATATTCACTTAAACCAATGCCTCAAATTCACTTAAACCACTGCCTCACATTCACTTAAACCACTGCCTCACATTCACTTAAACCACTGCCTCCATTACACTTAAACCACTGCCTCAAATTCACTTAAACCACTGCCTCACATTCACTTAAACATTCACTTAAACCACTTTCTCCCTTAAACCACATTTACTTTATTCTCCCTTTACTCAAGCCCATATGTATTTATCCACCTGTGCATGATGGAGTCCCTTAAAGTCCCTAAAGTGAATATTCTCTTTATTCTGTGTGCACAAAATAAAGAGATGCCACCTTTAGGGACTTTACTGGCTCTGTAGTTCATCCTTCGTGTCTCAGTTCTCCAGACGGCCTGTGTTCTCTCTCTGTGTCTTCGCACCTCTGTCAAAAAAAAGTTTTAATAAAGAGTTGATTGACGGGCACCATCTCTGGCTTCTATGTGCATCCATGACCTCTCTCTCTGCAAATGCCTGAGCTTTCTGAAAGACATACCAATGTTTGCCTTTTCAGTTCATTTCAGGCAACTTTCCTCAATATATCAGTGCTGACATTTTCAAATCATGCTTTAAGTTTTATAATATTTCCTACTTTTTATGTTTTTTTGCTTTTATTTTAAGCAACATTTGGATTATAGGGAAGGTAGACACTTATTTTAAACACGTTTGATTAGTTCCTACTTTATTATGTAACTGTCGTGGCCACATGAAAAGCAGGAAAGATGCTTCGAATAATCCATATAGTGGCATGATTTTGTATATTTTTGGTAAACGCAACTACCGTACTTTCCGGACTATGAAGCGCACCCGCATATGAGCCGCAGCAGCTAAATTGTCCGTCTGTCTTGCTCTCGTTCTGTCTCTCGGTTTTACTTTGGCGCGCTACCTGTCTCACTCTATTCCGGCCTCCAGCTTTTCCTGCTGGAGCCCGCCGCTTAAAGGTGGCGGGCGCGGACCGGTCCTAGAGCCCGTTGAGTTAAAGGTGGTTAATGTTACCTGTAAAACCCATAGATTTAGGAGGTCCCCTAGTGGCCGTTAGCTGTACAAAGAAAATGGGGGGGGAAAAGTCGCGGCTTATAGTCCGAAAAGTACGGTGTATAAAATGTTGTTAATACTTAATGTACACTATATGGGCTGGAACTGAAGGTAAAGAATGAAAACAGAAATGCTAAATTATTATTAATGTCTGATTTCATTCATATCTAAAAGCTGCAGTGGATTGTAGCTCCGACAAGTAATACATGCATGTTCTCTACTAAATCTGCCCGATGTTTCCTAAATGTTCTCATCGTGCATGTTCTGCTCGACACCAGACTCATAAGCGATACAATTAGCCGCTAATAAACGCCATTTTTGCTCCTCACTCCCTTCATCTGCATGTGTTGATGGTGTACACACTGTGTGTCACTAGCTGCATGTCCGCTCTGTAACCATTAACAGATTTAACAACAGCTCTGTGTGTTTTAAAGTTCTCCTCCTTCCCCTTTTTGGTCACATGACTCTTGTATTCATCACAGGAGACTCCGACTATCACATTTATCTCCACAGCATGTGTAATGATGAGTCTTCATGTCATATATGATATAGGGAAATTTCACTGTTGTTGTTGTTGTTGTTTGTTTTGTGTTTTGGGCTGAAGCAGAAATTAGGGATTTATAGAACAGACAATTTACCGTCTATATTATTTGTCTGCTTCCTCTGAAATCTACTGTGTTGTTGTGTTTATATAAAACCGGTTACTCTACAGATTAGACGGGAATAAAACAATAAAATGAAGCAAGCAAAAATAACCAAGACAATTGATTTGATAAACAAATTCCAGGGATTTAATTGAAAGTAAGGCAGAAAGAAGAGTCACATTGAGCAATATGTTGTATCCACAGTGGCATAATTAGAACAAGATATTATACGCCGACTACAACTACAGTTAACGTGCAACCCGGGATGTTATACTTACATTAATAATAGCAAATCATTTAATCCGTGATAGACGAAACCCGCCAACATGCCTGCATTCACCAGTCCCTTAATGATCTTATATTTCATTATGGATTCATCCATAAAGCATGTGTTATTGTTGGTTATCCGTCATCAGTGAGAATCTGTTAACTGTTTGTCTGTTTCTGTCTCCTTTCCCCTCATTTGTCTTTGCACATGTGTGTTTCCTCCTCCTCCGTGTGTGTGTGTGTGTGTGTGTGTGTGTGTGTGTGTGTGTGTGTTCTTGGTTGGTGAAGCAGCATCAGTATCCGACGGAGGACGACATGATCGAGTGGGCAAAGCGCGAGAGCGAGCGGGAGGAAAAGGAGCGACTTGCCCGTCTCACACAGCAGGAACAAGAAGACCTGGAGCTGGCCATCGCTCTCAGCAAGTCTGAACTCTCCTGAAGGACTCCCCTCTTCCTCCTCTTCCTCTTCCCCTTCCTCTGGCTCGGCACGGCACAGCAAAGCCAGTAAAAGAAAGCACCAAAGCAAAGTGGGGACTGTACAGGACTGGTTCAGCAGCTTCAAAACCCCACGAGAACAGACTGTGTTCACATCGCAGTATTGTCTGTGTGTGTGTTTCCGTCGTGTTTCGGACGGCGATGGAAATGTACGTTCTGAAGAATTAGATTTAGAGATCGATGCTTCGTTTCAAGACGCCCACATTAACTCTCCAGAATGTAATTTATTTAACTCTCAAAATCTACATTTCAATTGCCAGAAGTCGCTACACTTTATTAAAACACTTTATTAAAACACTTTATATTGACAATTCCCTCTTTATTAGAGCCCCAAAATCCCAGTAATTACCTTCCTTTTGGGGTTTGTATCTGAAATGAAATATTAAGCTGTGTGTAGATTCAGGGCGGAAAGCTGGGAAGATACTGAAACAATATGTAAGTCTTATTTAAAATGAGTTACATTTGTATTCCCGTAGAATTAGCCTATGAGATTATAAAAATAAAAAATTCTACTTCTACGTGTAAATCCTCTGAAATGTGAAACGCATGTGCAGATTTGTACTTAAATTGAACAAATCCACAACGACCACATTCAGCTTTACATATTGTAGTGTATAGTGTTATAATAACAGGAATAAAACTACAATTATCACATTTTACAAGAAGATATTGGCATTAAATGGCAGCGCACACTATGAGGGATCGCACAAGAAATACGTGTTTTGGAGGGATAGAAATTGAGTCTAATACCAAATACTTTTTTTCTAAATCGTGGCTGTGAGTTTGGACATTTAAAAGTTAAACTCGTCAAAGTGGTTGATCATAAATGAATGTGTAAACTCATGTATGCCCGCTGTACCTGCTCTGTTTACTCCTATATCAAATGAAGTCATATTGTACATCGTGATTTATCCACCGTTAGACACTTCTGTAGCGTGGATGGAGGCTGGGTTTTTAATTAGAGAAATCTTATTAAAAACGTCCTCACATAGGCCATTTCATTTCAATGTCTGACAGCATGTACACTTCCTCTCCAAAAGGCTACATGTATGTTAAAAATATTGCACAAAATCGGTGAAAGTTGACTTTTGATGGAGTTTGTGTACTTCAGCGTCCGTGGGGATTTACGGCACTGGCGGGAAATCCACTCGTCTATCACACAGCAGTTTTTTGGTCGGTCATTTTGTGTTTTCCTACCAGAAAATAAATGTGCACTAGGCGAAAATGGTTTTTTTGGAACGATTGAAGGCTCGGTTGAAGAGCAGGAGGCGTTTATTTTCTTATTTTTTTGACCAAACGGTGAAGAAAACGTCTTCCTTTTTCGGACTTGTCGTGTCTCTTTTCAGCCAGAATGAGCATGGTCACCGCTTCCTCTTGTCATGCACTTCCTGTTTGCCTCTTGTTGTAGTTGTAAATAGACGAGGAGTCTCTTCTTCACAGTCGCATTAACGGCCACCTTACATTTGTACAGACTCCTTTTACAAAATCAAGAACCACTTATAGGCTTACTCGTATAGGCTTTTTAAAACTCGAGCTATAACTGTATTTTATTTTGTATTTTCTAACGTGTAATAAAAAAAATCATTATTTGGAGGATTGGACAGAATATGTAATGCATTTAATTGAAGAATAAATATTAAACGTGTAGTTTTGCACTTTGTTTGTTCTTACTGGGGTCTCGTCGTGTTACTGTTTTAGAGGTGGAAGATGTTTAGGATAGTTAACTCGTGTGAAAGTAGTCGTACTGCATTTTTTAAATACTGCATGCAAATAATTAGTTGAGTCAAAACAAGTAACTCTACCTTTCACTTAGTAAGGTAGGAAGTAACCAAGTACTTTACTAAAGTATAATTTTGAGATACTTGAGTAAATCTTGAGTATTTTCATTGTATGCTACTGTGTACTTCTACTCCACTACATGTATTTAATCCCTTTAGTTACTTCACAGATCTGGATGAATGATGTGAAATCTAATCAAGTGTTGAATCAGACTTTAGTTCCACCTGGAGTGAATCCACCAGCTACCCTGCAGTCTACAAAGTACTTCAGACTAGCTGCACCTCCACCAGCTACCCTGCAGTCTACAAAGTACTTCAGACTAGCTGCACCTTCACCAGCTACCCTGCAGTCTTCAAAGTACTTCAGACTAGCTGCTCCTCCACCAGCTACCCTGCAGTCTACAAAGTACTTCAGACTAGCTGCACCTTCACCAGCTACCCTGCAGTCTACAAAGTACTTCAGACTAGCTGCACCTCCACCAGCTACCCTGCAGTATACAAAGTACTTCAGACTAGCTGCACCTTCACCAGATACCCTGCAGTCTACAAAGTACTTCAGACTACCTGCACCTTCACCAGCTTTGAGAACACTTTCATGGGGAGGCTTGTGGCGTAGTGGGTTGTGCGTGGGTGTTTCAGGTTCAAACCCCACTGCAGTCAGCATGTCGTGTCCCTAGGCAAGACACTTCACCCCAAATTGCTCCTGTATTGAGTATGTAAGTCGCTTTGGATAAAAGCGTATAACAAGTAACATGTAATGTAATTATCTATCATGTCCGGCAGTGGCTCTGTCAGTAGAGGTTTGGACTGTGAGCTGTGGGGTCGCCGGTTCCAGTCCCCCAACAAACCTAAATATGGAGTGTGGACTTCTACTCTGAGAGGTCCCAGTTCCCCCCCCCCACTCCCATTGCTCCCCGGGCGCTGTACAATAGCTGCCCACTGCTCCTAGTAGACTCCTGGTACTAGGATGGGTTAAAAGCAGAGAACACATGCCCTGCATGTGTGACGATTAAAGAGGGTTTCATCCAGGCCCGGCGGCAGACATACGTCTCTGGGCAGGCATTTGATTTACCCGGGCGGGCCCACCCCGAAACTTACATCCCGGGAAATCTGAATTGTCAACGGAGGTGGGGGCTGTTTATTTGTTATGCATGTTTATTTAAATAAAAATAACATTTTAAAAGCAAGAGTGTATACTCAAAGACTGTATATAATATGTATTTCTATTTGAACTTTTATTTATTTTAATTCACAGTTTGTTACCATCGACTATATTAATTTATATCATTTATTTATATTAACTTTCTTTATTTTCTGTATTTAATTGCAATTAAAATAACGTTTTAAAACCAAGAGTGTATACTCAAAGACTCTATATAATATGTATATATTTATTTGTATTTTTTTAAAACACTTATATCGTTTATTTACATTAACTTGTCTCTATTATATTATAATTAAAATAACATTCTTAACACCCACAGTAGCATAACCCGGCGGGCTTTAGGACCCGGCAGCCTTACAGCTCCCTCCCATGCATTTGAATAGAGAGTGATCATAATGGTGATGACAGCCTCTCACACACCTTTCCCCGTCAGGAAGGAGGAAGACACACCGCGGTGCTCCTCTCTGCTCTGCCCGCTGTGTGAAGCCTCTGCCGGGATACTTTCTGCCTCACAGCCGGGGGATGAGTTTTATCACCAACTGGAGACGGAGCGCCAAGAAAAATGACATCAAAAAGTGAGTAAAAAAAGTCGGAAAGTTGCTCCAAAAAATAATGATATGCACAATCCTGGCTGGCCCTGTTGGTGCTTGCCTGTCGGGGAGATTTTAATCACCCTTTTTTTTAAATAAGAAACACGTTATCTTTTCATCACACTGAGGAGGACAACATGTTCGTAGATCCTCTTTGAAATGACACACACACATTCTCGTCTGATATGATATGACTTTTATTGCCGTGTGTCTGTATGCTGTCAGAAAGTAAGGCTGGGTGATTCCCAAAATACCTCACTGGAAGAAATGCACGACATGCCTTTGAGGGGTTGTCCTCGCTACTGTACTCACCAATAAAAGCTTTTATTCTGAACAAAATATAATATTTGACAGGAAATTAAAGGAGCACAACATATGATCTTTAAAGTCCTGTGCTCTTATGGCTTCTGTAAAACAAGTCAGACTGTGTTTTTGTTTGTTTTTATCTCGCAGTATAAAAGCTTTTATTCCGAAAATACATTATATTTGACAGGAAACCAATAAACCCGTAAAAGTGACCGCTGTGAGTGAGCAGAGAATCTACCGTAGATATTACTGTAGTTCTGATGATGTGTTGCTGCAGTCAGTCTGCAGCCTGTTGGACTACATTGCACTCCTGATGTGGTCAAGCAGGCTTTTCCTTTAGTGCCGCATCAGCGACTGACATATCTTTAGGGTTTTTTGTTGTGTTAATGAGGGGATTAACAGGACATCACAATTGATTAAATCGGTCATCAAGTGATTACTTGAATAGACAAATAATGACATTAAGCTACACCTGATTAACCTTTTTGACTTTGTTTTGTTTTCTTAATAACCTACTGTATAGATTTATTTGGAGTACTTGTGATTTAAAGTTGTTTACTTGTCTCTATCTTTGACAGGATAATGTTTCTAAGTGACTTTATCCTTGCAACAGGTTTTCTGGCAGAATTTCTTTTAAGAAACATTCATCATCATCATCATTATTTAAACATTGATAGATGATCCTGCAAAACATTTCAGAGAGAGAGAGAGAGAGAGAGAGAGAGAGAGAGAGAGAGAGAGAGAGGAGAGAGAGAGAGAGAGAGAGAGAGAGAGAGAGAGAGAGAGAGAGAGAGAGAGAGAGAGAGAGAGAGAGAGAGAGAGAGAGAGAGAGAGAGGAGAGAGAGAGAGAGAGAGAGAGAGAGAGAGAGAGAGAGAGAGAGATAGAATAGATTTCCAGGTAAAACATGTTTTGTCTTGGCTTTCAGGGCTTCCATATTTATCTCTGTAGGACATCATTCAGTTGTCTGTCTCAAATGGAAACACTTATTAAGCTTATAAAAGTGTGTGAAGAAGAAAGTAGGAAAGCTTCACAAACAAATGTAAACAAGTCCTGGCCCTGTTGGACACTACATACTGATATACACCTGAACGTCAGCAGGAGAGGACTCTTTAAAGTAGAGACACTACATACTGATATACACCTGAACGTCAGCAGGAGAGGACTCTTTAAAGTAGAGACACTACATACTGATATACACCTGAACGTCAGCAGGAGAGGACTCTTTAAAGTAGAGACACTACATACTGATATACACCTGAACGTCAGCAGGAGAGGACTCTTTAAAGTAGAGACACTACATACTGATATACACCTGAACGTCAGCAGGAGAGGACTCTTTAAAGTAGAGACACTACATACTGATATACACCTGCACATCAGCAGGTGAGGACTCTTTAAAGTAGAGACACTACATACTGATATACACCTGAACATCAGCAGGAGAGGACTCTTTAAAGTAGAGACACTACATACTGATATACACCTGAACGTCAGCAGGAGAGGACTCTTTAAAGTAGAGACACTACATACTGATATACACCTGAACGTCAGCAGGAGAGGACTCTTTAAAGTAGAGACACTACATACTGATATACATCTGAACATCAGCAGGAGAGGACTCTTTAAAGTAGAGACACTACATACTGATATACATCTGAACATCAGCAGGAGAGGACTCTTTAAAGTAGAGACACTACATACTGATATACACCTGAACCTCAGCAGGAGAGGACTCTTTAAAGTAGAGACACTACATACTGATATAGACCTGAACGTCAGCAGGAGAGGACTCTTTAAAGTAGAGACACTACATGCTGATATAGACCTGAACATCAGCAGGAGAGGACTCTTTAAAGTAGAGACACTACATGCTGATATACACCTGAACGTCAGCAGGAGAGGACTCTTTTTAAAGTAGAGACACTACATACTGATATACACCTGAACATCAGCAGGAGAGGACTCTTTAAAGTAGAGACACTACATACTGATATACACCTGAACATCAGCAGGAGAGGACTCTTTAAAGTAGAGACACTACATACTGATATACACCTGAACATCAGCAGGAGAGGACTCTTTAAAGTAGAGATACTACATACTGATATACACCTGAACATCAGCAGGAGAGGACTCTTTAAAGTAGAGACACTACATACTGATATACACCTGAACATCAGCAGGAGAGGACTCTTTAAAGTAGAGATACTACATACTGATATACACCTGAACATCAGCAGGAGAGGACTCTTTAAAGTAGAGATACTACATACTGATATACACCCTCAGGGACTTATTCCGGTGTGAACGCGATTTAATAGATAGTTCCAGGAAATACAAGTTCCGGGGGAAAGTACTTGGTGTGAAAGCGCCTATGGTGTTCTTGGAGGAGATTCAGGTGATAAGGGGGGGGGGTACCTTGATGCTGATTGGCTAATGGTTACACAAGACAACACATCGTTATGACATCACAAAGTGGCCAAAATCTGATCAGCTCATTTTCAGACAGGTTTTTATAGAAATGGATCAAAAAGAGAGAGAATCTTTGTTCCTGAAACTTTCAGAGTCTCTTTCCACAGAGGGGACACATGTTGATGTAGAAGAGACATGAAGAAGAGGGGACACATGTTGATGTAGAAGAGACATGAAGAAGAGGGGACACATGTTGATGTAGAAGAGACATGAAGAAGAGGGGACACATGTTGATGAAGAAGAGGGGACACATGTTGATGTAGAAGAGACATGGAGAAGAGGGGACACATGTTGATGTAGAAGAGACATGGAGAAGAGGGGACACATGTTGATGTAGAAGAGACATGAAGAAGAGGGGACACATGTTGATGTAGAAGAGACATGAAGAAGAGGGGACACATGTTGATGTAGAAGAGACATGAAGAAGAGGGGACACATGTTGATGTAGAAGAGACATGGAGAAGAGGGGACACATGTTGATGTAGAAGAGACATGAAGAAGAGGGGACACATGTTGATGTAGAAGAGACATGGAGAAGAGGGGACACATGTTGATGTAGAAGAGACATGAAGAAGAGGGGGACACATGTTGATGTAGAAGAGACATGAAGAAGAGGGGGACATGTTGATGTAGAAGAGACATGGAGAAGAGGGGACACATGTTGATGTAGAAGAGACATGAAGAAGAGGGGACACATGTTGATGTAGAAGAGACATGAAGAAGAGGGGACACATGTTGATGTAGAAGAGACATGAAGAAGAGGGGACACATGTTGATGTAGAAGAGACATGAAGAAGAGGGGGGACATGTTGATGTAGAAGAGACATGAAGAAGAGGGGGACACATGTTGATGTAGAAGAGACATGGAGAAGAGGGGACACATGTTGATGTAGAAGAGACATGAAGAAGAGGGGACACATGTTGATGTAGAAGAGACATGAAGAAGAGGGGGACACATGTTGATGTAGAAGAGACATGAAGAAGAGGGGGGACACATGTTGATGTAGAAGAGACATGGAGAAGAGGGGACACATGTTGATGTAGAAGAGACATGAAGAAGAGGGGACACATGTTGTGTAGAAGAGACATGAAGAAGAGGGGACACATGTTGATGTAGAAGAGACATGAAGAAGAGGGGACACATGTTGATGTAGAAGAGACATGAAGAAGAGGGGGGACATGTTGATGTAGAAGAGACATGAAGAAGAGGGGACACATGTTGATGTAGAAGAGACATGGAGAAGAGGGGACACATGTTGATGTAGAAGAGACATGAAGAAGAGGGGACACATGTTGGTGTAGAAGAGACATGAAGAAGAGGGGACACATGTTGATGTAGAAGAGACATGAAGAAGAGGGGACACATGTTGATGAAGAAGAGACATGGAGAAGAGGGGACACATGTTGATGTAAAAGAGACATGGAGAAGAGGGGACACATGTTGATGTAGAAGAGACATGAAGAAGAGGGGACACATGTTGATGTAGAAGAGACATGATGGAGTCCTCCCCAGATCTCCAGTCTTCTCATCTTCGCACCGTAATGAGACGTTTTCTTACTGTCCCTCTAATTCAACCTCTGACCTCTTCACAGGGATGACGATCAGGACATCCCAGACGGCCCGGACTCCCCGAGCCGGTACGTCCACATTCTTCACATTCTCATGTATTCTTAGAAACAGTCGGCAGCAAACCCTGTTTAACGACACTGTGATGCTACGTCTGTTAGCACGTTAGCTCCTTCAGAAATGCTGTCATACACAGACTGACTTTGATTTGTACTTTCTATTTACATGTATATAGACTTTTTTTACACTACTTTTTATTTTGTATTTTATTATATATGTGGCATTGTGGGAGGAACTCAGGTCAGAAGAGTTTCATTGATTTTTATTTGAGAAATCGAGAAACTGGGATCGATGGTAGGCAAAAAAATACCGGAAAATATCTTGATAATTGATTAATCACTAAGGAAACTGCAATTTGAAGTCTCTAAAATTGAAAACATTTGCTGTTCACTGGGTTTTATATTATATTACAGTGAATATCTAGAGAATTTGAGAAACTGGGATCGATAGTAGACATACAAAGACAGACAATTGTTAAGGAGATAGCCACTATATGTTGCATTGTTGGAGGAGCTCAGGTCAGAAGAATTCCATTGCCATGACTACAGAGTAGCTTTGTGCAGATGACAATAAAACCTTTGAATACATTTGTTTCCAGGTTGTCGGTCATAAACACTCCAGAGTTGGATCCCATCATCACAGACTTCAGGTGAGTGTCTTTGTATGAAAATAATAACGTTGAATATAAAAAAAAGCCACTCTTAAACTGTGCTATACCACCAATACTGTAAATACGAATAACACTTATTATTAATAGATTTGTACTCTATTACACTGTAGACCAGGGGTGTCAAACTCAATTTCATCGCGGGCCACATCAGCATTATGGTTGCACTCAAAGGGCCGGTTGTAACTATATAAATATACATATAATATATATAAAATAATGTGTTGTATTACATTATTGCCTTTGAATTGGATTATTATCGGATAGGATAATAACTTAGTAATTAACTACCATCTACGTCTGAAAGCAGAAGTCTAGGGCAAACAATAGCAAGTCTCTTCAGTGCGCATGTCACAAAACGAGATGCATTGTGGGACATGTAGTTTATGGGCAACCTGATTCTGTAAAGCGGCATGTAACCGTATATTAAAGGTATTATATTCTTTGCAAGCTCTTGCGGGGCCACAGAAAATGAAGTCGCGGGCCGGATGTGGCCCCCGGGCCTTGAGTTTGACACCCCTGCTGTAGACTTTAAGCAATCTGTTTTTTATAATTAATATTTGTAATAATACTTAAATACCCGCACTATATTGTAATACACACATTTGATTTATTATTGTGCACAAGTTCCTATCTATTTTATTTTATCTAATTATCGCACCTTTAACGGCCCGTCCACACGGCTCACTTCGAATGGGGTGACGTCACGCTTTGCCGAACTGCATTGTGGTTCCGTCGCTTCGCGTTGCCTCCGTGGGTGTTCCTCAATGTCGAGTAAAGCTGCTCCAGAGCCACTATTTCAAGCATACTACGTCATCGAGTGCCGCCGAAGGACTGTTCCAATGTCCAGCATACTTGAAATTCTACCGAGGCCGGCGTACATCGTAGCGAGAAATGTCGAGGCTGCACACGTGTAGACTCCGCGGTCTTAAAATCCCCACAATGCTTTGCGCACGGACCGATTTCCAAATCTTTGGCGGAAATCGCGCTCCATTTAAGGCGGGGCCTCGCATACGACGCACACCTGATAACCTATTCTGCCATTCTTCGTGTTTCCGAGGCTAGGAAGGATTCTTGCCTTGCTTCTGAAGGAAGTGACTCGGAAGACATGTGCTATCAAGCAAGCGTCCTCGACTTCAAAAGTTGAGAAAAGTTCAACTTTTCAAGCTTCGACGGAAGCGTCAGCCAATCAAATATGCCAGTACAAGCTCTAGCCAATCAAACCGCGTGCTTGTGTTTCCGGGGCGGGAGATTCATGTAATTGGTTGTTGGTCAAGTTTCAACGCACGCTGCCGTGCGGATGCTGCGTGACTCTTATTTTTACAAATATTGTATTTAATTTTATCTTTGTATTTTTTATTTTATCGCAAATCCAGCTATTATTTTCCCCCGTGGATAAAAAAAATATTCTCTGTATAACAATATATTAAATATTGTTATATATTACAATTACATTATATGACAATATTTCTACTTAACTTCTTATGTTGACATACATTATAAACTTAATGTCCCCCCACGGATAACATAAAGTATTCTGATTGGTGATGGTTTTATTCTGGGTTACCGTCAAAGTTTATCGTAGTTTTTAAAAGTTAATGCGTCGACAATTTCGGGAAATCTTGATGTGGGTCGTTCCCAAGATCCGTTCCTAATTCAAAGCGATGTTCCACCCAAAGCTGTCACGTAGCTTCTTTGCACATATGTCCCCAAAACGTCATAACGGAGCGGTACATATCCTGGGAGTGTCCTCGTAGATCAGTGTTTGGTTTCTGTGGCTCTCACGATCAGGTTCCTCCCAACAATAGGCGGCCTTTCAGCCGGTTTCTCCTCCGCTGAGGTTTCCCTTTCTGTCTCTGAACGGCCTGGATTCTGTTCCTCTGTTTCAGGTTACAGCTGCCGGACAATAAGGATGACCTGCAGTCAACGAATGCATCAAATGGGTAAGACTCGAACACTGAACTCTGAGCGCATAACAAATCTGTGAGAGAACCTGCTTTTGTGGAGCCGCTTTATCTTGACGTTAGCCACATGACTGTTCTTGTATTACGTGTAATTGGATCGTTGATAGAGATGCATTACGATGTTTAGGCTTAAATATGTTGGATGGAGAAAACTCGAGTTACCCTATGAACTGTTGGGTAGTATCATCTGTAACATTGCAGCGTATTTTACGGGTAATTATGTAGAAGTAGAATATTCAGGTGTTCAGGTGTATATCAGTATGTAGTGTCTCTACTTTAAAGAGTCCTCTCCTGCTGATGTTCAGGTGTATATCAGTGTGTAGTGTCTCTACTTTAAAGAGTCCTCTCCTGCTGATGTTCAGGTGTATATCAGTATGTAGTGTCTCCACTTTAAAGAGTCCTCTCCTGCTGATGTTCAGGTGTATATCAGTATGTAGTGTCTCTACTTTAAAGAGTCCTCTCCTGCTGATGTTCAGGTGTATATCAGTATGTAGTGTCTCTACTTTAAAGAGTCCTCTCCTGCTGATCTTCAGGTGTATATCAGTATGTAGTGTCTCTACTTTAAAGAGTCCTCTCCTGCTGATGTTCAGGTGTATATCAGTATGTAGTGTCTCTACTTTAAAGAGTCCTCTCCTGCTGATGTTCAGGTGTATATCAGTATGTAGTGTCTCTACTTTAAAGAGTCCTCTCCTGCTGATGTTCAGGTGTATATCAGTATGTAGTGTCTCTACTTTAAAGAGTCCTCTCCTGCTGATGTTCAGGTGTATATCAGTATGTAGTGTCTCTACTTTAAAGAGTCCTCTCCTGCTGATGTTCAGGTGTATATCAGTATGTAGTGTCTCTACTTTAAAGAGTCCTCTCCTGCTGATGTTCAGGTGTATTTCAGTGTGTAGTGTCTCTACTTTAAAGAGTCCTCTCCTGCTGATGTTCAGGTGTATTTCAGTGTGTAGTGTCTCTACTTTAAAGAGTCCTCTCCTGCTGATGTTCAGCCAATAGAAATGCGAGTCATGTCACTACGTTACAGAAGGTAACAAAGGAGTCCAATGGAGGTGTTTCAGGCAGGGGAGAAACCTATATAACACACTACAGTTGCACAATAGGGCCTCTTTAATATAGCACATTTAGTAAAAAGGCCATCAGGAAATCAGCTTCCCTGCGAACCACATTTCTCTCTGTTTAAGTTATGGCTGAATGCGAGTTTGTTTCTCATTCAATACTTTAATCATACTTTCTCTGTCGAGGCACGTACAGGGTTTATTGTTAGCCGGAGGCGGAGAATAGCTGCGTCTGTGGGAGGGAGATCACATGCATCATCATCACACAATTACAAAGGCTGAACCAACCCAAGTTTCATATCGGTGTCTTAAGCGTTCGAGCTGACAAATAGATTTTTGTGAATTAGTAATTCACTAGTTATATCCTGAGTTAAGATTAACGTCGCTGATCAGTAAAAGCATAAATACTATGATTTTAAAATACTCGATAACAATTGAAAAGCCTTAAACTCAAAATGTAACTTAATAAGAAGTAGTTAAATTATCAAAAGTAAATCTATTCAGTATTCAGGACGGCCCTTTTCCTTTTATTGGTCATTAAATCCTATTTGACAGTTCGGTTTGACCACTAACAAATACATACAAGCGTTTTAATGTTGTATTTTCTTTCTAGATTTAGATACGCAGTACAGTCCTACATCCTTCACGAGTAAATGTGAACGTTAAATACATGTAGTGGAGTGAGAAGTACAGTATTTGCCTCTGAAACCAGAGTTATGGAGTAGTCGAGTTTGGATTGAAATTGAAATACTCGAGTGAAAATAGCTCTTAAGTACAGTACTGAATAAATGTACTTATTCAACCACGGCTGTTTCCTGGCCTCAGCTTCGTATCGACAGATTTATTCAGAGAAAAGCCAACACACACATTGCCCAATATTTATTGCATTGTAAACAAGTCTATGAGAACAGGACTTCCCTGTTGATATATCAACTTGGTAAATATTGTAAACATAAGTCTATGTTCCTAATCGTAAATAATTTTTTAATTATGTTCCCACTTAGAGCGATATAAGTACGGCGGGCCACCTTATGATTGACAGGTCACTACTTCCTTCACAGTTTCTGAGCCCAGTCTGCTCCGATTGGTTAGCTGGCCATCTAGTTGTGATGGTCAACCGCGTAGAGATGTCCCGCCCCTTAGACTATCACGTGCAATGTATTGGAGCACTAGCCAATAGAAGTGTTACAGTTACCGATGTTACATAAGTAAACAAAGGAATTCAATGGAGCGTTTCAGGCGGGGAGGGAGCGGTGTTTTGTTTTTTTGTTACTAGTCAATAAGTGTGTGTGTGTGTGTGTGTGTGTGTGTGTGTGTGTGTGTGTGTGTGTGTGTGTGTGTGTGTGTGTGTGTGTGTGTGTGTGTGTGTGTGTGTGGTGTGTGTGTGTGTGTGTGTGTGTGTGTGTGTGTGTGTGTGTGTGTGTGTGTGTGTGTGTGTGTGTCCTAGCATTACTATACTTAGTGGGGACCTAAATCTGTTTACATAGTCACGTGTGAGGACTCGCCTCCCTTATGGGGACAAATCGGAGGTCCCCATAAGGGGAATCATTAATTTTAGGGTGAAGACTGGTGGTTAAGGGTTAGGCATGTGGTGGTTATGGTTAAGGTTAGGATAAGTCTCCAGGAAATGCATGTAGGTCAATGTAATGTCCCTTGAAGTGGTGTGTGTGTGTGTGTGTGTGTGTGTGGCCTAGCATTACTATACTTGTGGGACCTAAATCTGTTTACATAGTCACGTGTGGGGACTCGCCTCCCTTGTGGGGACAAATTGGAGGTCCCCATAAGGGGGATCATTAATTTTAGGGTGAAGACTTGTAGGTTAGGGTTAGGCATGTGGTGGTTATGGTTAAGGTTAGGATAAGTCTCCAGGAAATGCATGTAGGTCAATGTAATGTCCCTTGAAGTGGTGTGTGTGTGTGTGTGTGTGTGTGTGTGTGTGTGTGTGTGTGTGTGTGTGTGTGTGTGTGTGTGTGTGTGTGTGTGTGTGTGTGTGTGTTGTGTGTGTGTGTGTGTGTGTGTGTGTGTGTGTGTGTGTGTGTGTGTTGTGTGTGTGTGTGTGTGTGTGTGTGTGTGTGTGTGTCCGACCAACCAACCATAGAATGTCTCTGTGTTGACTGCCCTAATGTGTGATAGTCATCCCAATCTTATTAAGGTCTGCTGTTGCTGCGTCCCTCCTCCTCTCTCTCTCCCTCTCTCTCTCTCTCTCTCTCTCTCTCTCTCTCCCCCGACTGCCCTTCTGTTTCTGCTCTTGTTGCTGCTACAGAAAAAGGACGTAGACTATCATCACACTGCATTGCTGAAACACCCTCAGGCTTCACTTCTCTGTCTCTCTTGTTCTCTCACACACACAACACACACACCACACACACACACTTCTGCCAGATGAAAATGTCAGAAGATGAAGAGACTCTGGCAAACGGGTAAGATAGACTTTGCTGCGTGTTTGGATGCCGTGTGTGTGTGTGGTGTGTGTGTGTGTGTGTGTTGTGTGTGTGTGTGTGTGTGTGTGGTGTGGTGTGTGTGTGTGTGTGGTGTGTGTGTGTGTGTGTGTGGTGTGTGTGTGTGTGTGTGTGTGTGTGTGTGTGTGGTGTGTGTGTGTGTGTGGTGTTGTGTGGTGTGTGTGTGTGTGTGGTGTGTGTGTGTGTGTGTGTGTGTCACACTCAGGCATGTGGACAAACTCGCTCGGTTTATTTTTAAAAAGGAACACCTCAGATCCTTTGTGGGAACGCAGTGAGGCCTCCGAAGCATCTGCACTAGAGAGGAGAGCTGTGTTAACCGCAGTCAGTGAACTGAATGCTTCGTCACTCTTGGAGGAGGTGTGTGTGTGTCAGTGTGTGTGTGTTTGAGCATGGGTGTGTGTATGAATAGCTGTGTGCTAAGGGGTTTAATTCGTGCTGATAATGATCCTCCTTGTGCAAGTTGTTGTCCGGAGAAAGGAAGTCAGTATTTCAGCTGACTTGAAGTTAAATTAAATTATGGGCACACGGTGCACGGGATGCACATCCTGAGTCCAGCCGCCTCTCCTCGCTGAGCAGGTCGTCATGACGTCTCTTTATTTCACACAGTCGTACATGCCGTCCTGTGCTGATGTTTGCTCTGTGACTAAGGGTAGCATGGGTTCTGTCCCTGCCCGTATAGGCATGTCAAGCTATAAGGAAATCATGATGGATTGCCCTGTAAATGCTGTCGGCGTAGAAACCCTATATCATTTCACTGCATGATCCACAGTATTCAAACCAGGGAAGGCTTTTAACAACATTTTGTATTTTTGTATTTAATGTAAAGGGGCTTATAATGATAATGTGTAGGTGTATATCAGTATGTAGTGTCTCTACACGTCTCCATGCTTTAATGTTCAAAAAGCTCTTTATTTTTGTCATACTACCTGTGCTGCAGCACCTCTTTTCACCCTCTGTCTGAAACCAGAGCCCAGTCTGCTCTGATTGGTTAGCTGGCCGGCTTTGTTGTGATTGGTCAACCGCTTAGAGATGTCCCGCCCCTTACCGCCCGTCCACACAGCGGCGTGCGTTGGAGCTTGCCGGCGGACGTGTCTGAAGCTCGACCAACAACCAAAATTGAATGAATCTCCCGCCCCTGACACACAAGCAGCGGTTTGATTGGCTAGAGCTTGTTCTGGCATATGATTCGATTGGCTGACGCTTCTGCCGAGGCTTCAAAAGTTGAACATTGCTCAACTTTTGCAGCGAGCCACGCCAGCAAAGCTCCGCGTCGCTTCCCACAATGCAGTGCGGTGAAAAGTGTCGTCACCCCATTCAAAGTGAAGCTTTCAACGCACGCCGCTGTGTGGACGGGCCGTTAGTCTATCACGTACAACGTGTCAAAGTGCTAGCCAATAGGAGTGCAAGTGTTACGTAGTGATGTCATTGTGATCTGGATGTAAACAAAGGAGTCCAATCGAGTGTTTCGGGCAGGGGAGAAACTCACTCTGGAGGGCAATCAGGGATTTTAGACTTAGCAGACCATTTACATGCACTCAAACCTATAGAACACACTCTGGGGGGAAGGGAATAGGGCCTCTTTAAAGCAAGGTAATCAAAATCAAGGGGTGTTTCTCAATGTCGAGTAAAGCTGCTCCAGAGCCACTATTTCAAGCATACTACGTCATCGAGTGGCGCCGAAGGACTGTTCCAATGTCCAGCATACTTGGAATTCTCCCGAGCCCGGCGCACTTCGTAGCGAGACATTTCGAGGTTGCACATGTGTAGACTCCGCGGTCTTAAAATCCCCACAATGCTTTGCGCACGGACCAATGTAAGGCGGGGCCTCTCATGTGACGCACACCTGCACACTTGCTCGCCTGTTCCACTCTTCGTTTTCCGAATGCCAGGAAGTATTCTCGCCTCGCTTCCGAAGCAAGTGGCTCGGAAGACGTGTGCTACCAAGCAAGCGTCCTCGACATTGAGAAACACCCAAGGTCCCTGTGTGCTCTCTGCCCTGCGTTCTTTACAATAGCTGTGTTAGTTGTTTACCTCTTTTTTGTTTACTTTCCTAATGATACTCAGTTTTGCTAACTTGGCAACTCTCCATCCAGATGTATCGTTTTGAAAACGAGATAAGATAAACTTGTATTCATTTGTTGAAGCGTCGCCACCAGTAGGCTGCGTATGGAAACCCCAGCCTACTGGTGCTGGCTTCCCTGATGTTACCTACCTCTAGCTGTAAACGCTGCATTACAGTAAAGTGATCCCAGACTATTACGTGCTCTCAGCCATTTGAGAAGACGTAAACGAAGCCAAGGTGGAATTCAGTTATTATATCAACAAAGTGTTTATTTATCAAAAATGTCACTGAGTAAATAATATCAACAGTTACGGTACGTCCACAGCAGCTTTTCAAAATCTTGAACATCTTGGAGCTGGGCGTGTCTGACAGCTTGGGGATTTTATTCGAGCAACGCGACCAACAACCAATCACATGAATGTCCCGCCCCCGACATACAAAGCAAAAAACTCCGGGGATTTTATGCGAGCAATATATATATAAACTCCCCAAACAGGCGAAAACCTACCAGTGTCACCCACTGTCTCTGCCACCTCCCTCCATGCCTGGTTCCTCCGGTTCGTATCCCGTTAATAGTTCTGATCGTAAAGAACCGGGTGATTTGCTACCGTAACTTCTCGTTTGGAATATGAGGAAATGAACTGCGGTCTGGTTCTCCCTGCTTACACGCGGTTTGATTGGCTAACGCTCCTACTGTCAGATTTGCATAAACGTGTTTGATTGGCTGGCGCTTCCAGCTCAGCTTCAAAAGTTGAACATTGCTCAACTTTTGAATCCTGGAGATCCTGGAGATCTTCGCTTCGCTCCCCCACAATGCAGTTCGTCGAGTGACGTCATCCCCATTCAAAGTCAATGGGCAGAGAAGCGGGAAGCGGTGGAAGATTCTTCTGAAGCTGCTGTGTGGACGTACCGTTAGAAATATTGACACTGACATTTTTTTTCACATCGCCCAACCCTTGTTTTTTTTCCGCACACGTAACTGTTGACTACAGTTAGATAATTAAACAAGCTCTCCTTAAGTAAATAGTCCTTCAACAATTATTGAAATGTATGAGGTTATGCTTGTACTCTGAATATAACAGGTGATAAGACTACAGCAACTGACTGAAGAATAATAGTAAGAAATATATAATACTAACAATAATGCACTTTATTTTTCCTCTTGAGGACAATTTTAATATCTCCTGTTGTTGCTTTTCTATATTTACAAAGATATGCGTCAAATTATGTTTTACGGTAGATGTGTGAGGTTGGTTGTCGTGTTGAGATTTCACTCAGGGTTATTTAAGTTGTGTATTTTTGATCGCTAATGTGAGCTGAAGGAAGGTCGAGTATAACGCCGACAAATCAGCACAACGACAAGCCAGTTGCTAAGATTTAGTTTCCAAGACAAACCTGATGTTGATGCTGTGCTCACACACACACACACACACACACACACACACACGTTTGTTAGCGTGTTGATTTAAGTGACAGCCACTGCAGAGGAAAGTGTTTGGACACAGAGGAGGAAGCTCAGTCTGGAATTACTAAGGCCGCTGAGGGACGACATGTGACTGTACGCCATTATCCTTGAAATCAATGATATAAACACACACAGTACAGTATACAGTACGCTGTTTAAAACTACATAACACTATTTAATCATTTAAGTTTTATTGTTATTAGGGATTACATTATAAACTGGCTGAATGTAAATAAGGTTTTTTATTACAATATGTTTTTCTTTGTTTGGATTGGATAGCTGTCTTCTGATTGGTTCATTTCTCTTTACTCATTAAGTGTACCTTTTGTCATTTATTTTATTTGTATTGAGTGGCTTAGTTTTAACATTGTTGGTATTGTTTTCTCGAGAAGGGACGTCTATTGTGTAAGCCTGGGTTTGTTGAACTCTCCCGTCACATTTCCTATGTCTTTACTTTTTTATTTTCTGGATATATGCCGTCTTATTTGTGGTTGAATACAAAGAAAAACACAAAAATAAAATAGAAGTTTGGCCTGTTCCTAGTGTCGCTTAGTCCACAAATTGTTCCTTTTTCTCAGTCGGTTAAGATCTCTTTAGTCGACAAGTAATTTTTTAGGTTTCTATGCTTAATTACTTATTTCCATTAAACGTATCGGTACAAATCTTGTAAACATAAGATTTAAAGTGGTGCTTATACGTAATTCCTGGTGGAGAAACTCAATTTTACAGATTTGTGAATGGATGAAGCGATTACTAGCTTCATCCAGGGGTGTATTTTATAAATATAATACCTATTTACAACACACTACTACAATACTACATAAACAATTTTCCCAATATTGAGTCTGTTTGTCGGCACAGTCACAATTGTTGGTCTAAATCAGGGGGCTCTCAAGGGCCATTTCAATGTTTTCAACATCCTCCGAGGGCCGTACAAATGATTGACCTCTGCTTAAAAATCACAGCCCATTCATTCGGCCTTTCTTTCATGCTGTGCAAAGAAAAAGCAACCTCTTACTCCAGATATCTTACCATGACTCGCACGTGCACGGTGTGGCGTGACCACCAAACAGAAAGATATGGACACAAGATGTGTGCAATTTAGTTTCCTATCCATGTGAACATGATTTAGGTGGGGGGGGGACCTAACCTCCTCTGGGGGTCCGGGGGCATGCTCCCTTGGGAAGATTTTTTCTTAAATATTGAAGTTGAAAGCATAAATCTGGTGCACTTTGAGAGCAACATGAGTAGATCTATGGAAACATCTCTCAACACCCAGATGAAACAGAACTGGAAGCAGATTTTCTTTTTCTTTATGGATATTTTACAAATCACTCTCCTTTCAAACTGTATTCTTGTTTCTTAATAACAACTTTTTTTGTACTGTCATAGTATTTTATAGCTGTTTACTTTATTCTCTTGTTTTTTGATAACTGTAATGATCATATAAAGATGTGCCTTTACCTCACTGGTTGGAGAACAAGCTTCTTATATTCGTTAGCATAGCTAGCTAACCAGATGCTAACAACAACAAAGTGATTGCCTGTATGATCAGTGTGACAGATGAACAACTGGGCTCCTTATGGGTACTGCAATTTCTGAAGTCCCGGAGCGGCGTTCTGGTGCTCTCCGTCAGAACCATGGTCAGAACGGCACCCCTGTCAGACGAGACATATACCACGTGATGACGCGTTGTGTTCAAGGTCCATGACCGTTGCCAGGAAAAACAGGCACTCGCTTGTTTAATTATTTTGCGGTCTAACTTTCTTTAATTTTTTTCTTTTTTGCGTGTGTTTATAAATTACCTCGAGGGCCGTACCAAATGGTCTCGTGGCCCGGGTGCCGGAGGTTCCCCACCCCTGGTCTAAATCTTGACGATAAGCCCACATAAAGGTGTGTGTGTGTGTGTGTGTGTGTGTGTGTGTGTGTGTGTGTGTGTGTGTGTGTGTGTGTGTGTGTGTGTGTGTGTGTGTGTGTGTGTGTGTGTGTGTGTGTGTGTGTGTGTGTGTGTGTGTGTGTGTGTGTGTGTGTGTGTGTGTGTGGTGTGTGTGTGTGTGTGTGTGTGTGTGTGTGTGTGTGTGTGTGTGTGTGTGTGTGTGTGTGTGTGTGTGTGTGTGTGTGTGTGTGTGTGTGTGTGTGTGTGTGTTGGTAAATCTAAATGGGAAAGAAACGTCATGCTCATGTGATCGACAGCAGTGGTTCTCAACTGGTCAGGCCTCGGGACCCACTTTTTTCCTTTGTCAATCAATCGCGACACGAAATGTTGAACCACTCAAATCTATTCATAAAAAGGCACACATGCATTTTTAGAAATACTAGCATATAAACTACGTATTCTGGTAAATAAATCTATTACTACCCGACATATTAATAATATTTGAGAGAAGAGCAAAGAGGAGAGTCTGTGTGAATTTAAATTGTGGGTAAGGGTAGATAGCCCCCATTGCTCTGGGACCTGTCGATCATCAAACCGGGGGTCATATGTGTTCATTTGTATCTGAAGTTGTACCCATGGATGTATATAGAATAGTTCTACCGCAAAGTTATTCTCCGTGGGGACTTCCGGCAACAATCTTGATTCTGATTGGCTAGAAGACTCGAAAAAACATCAGCACAGATGTTTTATTGAGAAGATGATCACTACGTGACGGAAGTTTTCAAAACCGTTTATGGTCGGTTCTTCCAGTCCAACGCCCACTGCATGCACAGCGTTAGAAAATCGGGCCTTCAAAATAAAAGTTTGCCTTTTTTCCTAACTCACCCACTCGAAACGGGTCCAGTAAACAGTATACTGCTATAAGGTCAAAACACAAACTTAATTGCTTTTTAATCAGATTAATCACAGCTTAAAAAATAATTAATCATGATTAATAATCACCATTCGAACTATGTGCAAAATATGCCATTTCTTTATGTATATTGTTGTGGGAATGGAAAGATAAATGAAAGAAGGCAGATATATCCAGGGGGGAATCTCCCTCCGCAGCCGGTTGGCGTAGTTTTGGCACAGGTCCGTTGTACAGACCGACGTTAACAGCAGCTCTGTCTGTGCACACGGAGACCGACTCTGTCGTCCGGTGATCTAACCGCCTTCTGGAAAAGCTTCACAAGTACGTCGGTACGCAAATGCGCTTTGTGACACAAGTGACGGTACGCATTTCAGACTACGCACATAACCTTCGTACCAGTTATATGCACCCCTGTACTACAGCAAAAATATTCTGCATCGGGACTTCCTGCAACAACACCACGCCGTTATCAAAGATGTTCTATTGAGAAGACGATCACTACGTGACAAAAGTTTTCAAAACCGTGGCTACTGAAATCAATCGTACTAACTGCTGTCTGTGCAATTTACTCTGCGCGAGTTGGCAGACTTTATTTTGCTTACTTTAACATCATTTTTCATGGTGGGGCTAAGCCATTTCTTGGTATGGGTGTAGCCTACCCCAGCCATACCCTGGCGCTGCCACTGGTGGCACGTATGGGGCGGGCCATTCTGCGCATGCGTTAAATGCGTTAAATATTTTAACGCAATTAATTCAAAAAATTAATTACCGCCGTTAACGCGATAATTTTGACAGCACTAATTTTAACACATTCCACTTTAATAGCAAATATTACATTACACATCATTTAGCTGATGCTTTTGTCCAAAGCGACTTACAATAAATGCAAAAACCGTAACGATTCAAACTCCAACACACTACACTACAGGCCATAAGACTGAGCTCTGTTAAGTGCCTCGATGAACATTCCACTATTGTTATCTTGCAATTTACTTATTTATCTAAATATCTATCACAGTGATGGAGCAGCAAGCCGATTGGCTGACGCAGAGCGTAGTGAACAAGCTGGAGTAAATGGTTTAACCAAGGCCTGGATGTAGAAAAGAGCTGTTCTTTTCACAGCTCGGTAGGCCAGCAATCTCTCACGTATCTCAGAATAAAGGACATTAATGAGCGAGTCCTGAATAATATCGGTGTTTCAGATTCACAGTCATTGATTCAGCTCATTACGAGTGTTTGTGCTGGCTGCTGTTTTTACCATCAACTAAGGGAGTAAAACACGCATGTAAACATATCCATTGGAGATATTTTGTTTGTATATTAAGTAGCGTGTGTTTGGTTGTGTTAATTTCCCTCTGGGATGGTGAGTTGAGTCTTGTGTGTAAGCATAAACAGATACATCGGTAATCACCAAACAGATTTGTTGTTTAACGGCAGATGAACAGTTTTTTTTTAACCGTAATCTGTAGCTGTAGTGGGAGGCTGTGGCTCAGTGGGTAGTGCGCTGAAATTCGAATCAGGGGTAGCAAGTTCGAGTCCCACTGCAGTCAGCAGGTCGTTGTGTCCCTGGGCAAGACACTTCACCCCAAATTGCTCCTGTGGATTGCACACAGTACTGAATGTATGTAAGTCACTTTGGATAAAAGCATCTAACAAGTGTAATGTAATGTAGCTGTGATAAAATCATATAAGCTAAGATGCTTGTCGATCGACGTCTTTAAATGGACCACATTGGGTCAAATAGAAACATTTCTTTATGATTCAGACGTTTGGAAATGCTGATATGCACACGTGTTGGTATAGTAGCCTTTCAGCGGTTTTCAGGGTTCTTATCTTTGCTCAAGTGAAGCCACAACGAGATCCATTATCAGTGCAGCAAGTGAAATCAAAGGGTAGGGAGCTATTTTATGAATAAAGTGGGAGTACAGAGAATACATTTGGTCACATTTCACAGGCCACGTGAGGAGCATGTGCACCGTGTAATGATCTGCATAGCAACATTATGAACAATCATTAAGACAGGGCAGATAGGAATTAACAGCAAAGCACTTTCACTTGTCCGGCTCACCCTGCCGGCGTTTCTGTTTGTCTTGTGACGTAGAAAAGAATAAGGAACATTGATGGATTACTGCACACACATACTCATGGCCTTCAGCTAACAAATGCCATATAAGGAGACATGTACCAACCAGGAAATGACATGAAAGACTACAAAGATACTCAAAACAACTACTGAAAGACCATAAGAGACTCAAAACAACTGCTATAAGACAAAAGATGGGTCTCTCCGCAGTAGAGTTTAAGGAACTGGTTTGAGCAGAACAGACGTAAAGAGAGTGAATAATAATGAAATATGATGCAACTGAGGGTCTGAAAATAATGTGGGAATGTTTTTAAGAAACCTTTATTTTACTAGACTGTGAAATAGTCAGACCTAGAAGTCAGACCTAGAGTGACATACTGTTGAGTACATTGCATATTCCAATAAAACTGATATTTGTGTTCTCATTGTTTCTCACACTTTTGCGCCATATTGTACTATTTTTATTTTCTTGTGTCATGTCTGAGAGTTTTTCAGTCTGTGGTTTTATTGTCTCGTGTTTTTACATTTGTCCTATCTGTTTTGTCAACATGTATTTATGCTGCTTTTATATGTATTGATGTACAGTACTTTGGTCAACTCTGTTGTTTTTAAATGTGCTGTATAAATAAAGTGGTATTGGAGATTGATATTATAAGCAAGGCCATGAAGTCAACTTTAAGGGAAGACCACATCTCCCCGAGTATCCAGTATATACACTGAACAAAAATATAAATCCAACACTTTTGTTTTTGCTCCCATTCTTCATGAGATGAACTCAAAGATCTAAAACATTTTCGATATACACAAAATAACCATTTTTCTCAAATATTGTTCACAAATCTGAAAGAATGTGTGATAGTGAGCACTTCTCCTTTGCCGAGATAATCCATCCCACCTCTCACGTGTGGCATATCAAGATGCTGATTAGACAGCATGATTATTGCACAGGTGTGCCTTAGGCTGGCCACAATAAAAGGCCACTCTGAAACGTGCAGTTTTGCTTTATTGGGGTGTCCGAAAACCAGTCAGTATCTGGTGTGAGGGGTAGGGTTAGGGTTAGGGTAATGTTGTGGCCTGTGTTCGTCGTCCATAACATACGCCTGCCCATACCATAACCCCACCACAACCACGGGCCACTCGATTCACAACATTACCCTAACCCTAACCCCTCACACCAGATACTGACTGGTTTTCGGACCCCCCCAGACCCCCCAATAAAGCAAAAATGCACGTTTCAGAGTGGCCTTTTATTGTGGCCAGCCTAAGGCACACCTGTGCAATAATCATGCTGTCTAATCAGCATCTTGATATGCCACACCTGTGAGGTGGGATGGATTATCTCGGCAAAGGAGAAGTGCTCACTCTCACAGATTTGTGAACAATATTTGAGAGAAATGGTTATTTTGTGTTTATAGAAAATGTTTTAGATCTTTGAGTTCATCTCATGAAAAATGGGAGCAAAAACAAAAGTGTTGCGTTTATATTTTTGTTCAGTGTATTATATTGACTGCCTTGATTTCATATATAAGAATTGAAAATACCCAAAGTTTGAGATTATGCTGTACTTTCATACATAATTTTTCTTTCCTAATCAAGATGTTGTTGTTGATCTGCAGGTGCTCGCGGTCAGAACTGTCTCTGGCTCTGGACGACTGCATGGCCGCCCTGGATTTGTTCCTCAAAAACGAATTTGAGGAAGCGCAGACCCGACTCAAATGCAGGTACGAGAGCAACCAGAACCATTTCTAATACATCTGCTGTGACCAAGCTCTGACCCTTCTAGCTTTGTGCTTTCATCTCAAATGTAGAGATGAAGAACAGCTGAAGAAATGCATGCAAACAGCTGTGTTTTTCTAGGTGTTTTTGCACTGTCAGGGGTTAGAAAGTGAATATTTTCAACAGTAAACTGCATCCCCACACAACAAGCCTTTGTCCCATCCTGAGAAACTGCCATTTGTATTGGTATAAATAGTGTAGAAAGTTCAGGTGTAAGTAATTTAACTAATGAATCGACAAATACGTTGTGCTGCTTCATTGTCAGGCAATAGGACAGAACAGAGACATTGTTTATGTTATTGGTAACATCTGTGTTTTCCCACTAAGATAAGTTATAACATTTCCTCTGGAACGATCGAGGCCTATGGATGTAATGCCTCTGTTTACGCTAGTATATGTTAGCATGCTAACAAGCTAAACTAAGATGATGAACGTGTTTCACTATATAACTGCTAAACATAGGCATTGACAATGTCTATGTTAGCATGTTAGCATTGTAATTGTGCTCAGTTAGCAGTGTTGTTGTGATCGAGTTAGCTTTTCTATGTTAGCATGTTAGCATTGTAATTGTGCTCAGTTAGCAGTGTTGTTGTGATCGAGTTAGCTTTTCTTTGTAAGCATGTTAGCATTGTAATTTGGCTCAGTTAGCAGTGTTGTTGTGATCGAGTTAGCTTTTCTATGTTAGCATGTTAGCATTGTAATTTGGCTCAGTTAGCAGTGTTGTTGTGATCGAGTTAGCTTTTCTATGTAAGCATGTTAGCATTGTAATTGTGCTCAGTTAGCAGTGTTGTTGTGATCGAGTTAGCTTTTCTATGTAAGCATGTTAGCATTGTAATTTGGCTCAGTTAGCAGTGTTGTTGTGATCGAGTTAGCTTTTCTATGTAAGCATGTTAGCATTGTAATTGTGCTCAGTTAGCAGTGTTGTTGTGATCGAGTTAGCTTTTCTATCTAAGCATGTTAGCATTGTAATTGTGCTCAGTTAGCAGTGTTGTTGTGATCGAGTTAGCTTTTCTATCTAAGCATGTTAGCATTGTAATTGTGCTCAGTTAGCAGTGTTGTTGTGATCAAGTTATCTTTTCTATGTTAGCATTTTAATTTGGCTCAGTTAGCAGTGTTGTTGTGATCAAGTTATCTTTTCCATGTTTGCATGTTAGCATTGTAATTTGGCTCAGTTAGCAGTGTTGTTGTGATCGAGTTAGCTTTTCTATGTAAGCATGTTAGCATTGTAATTGTGCTCAGTTAGCAGTGTTGTTGTGATCGAGTTAGATTTTCTATGTAAGCATGTTAGCATTGTAATTGTGCTCAGTTAGCAGTGTTGTTGTGATCGAGTTAGCTTTTCTATGTAAGAATGTTAGCATTGTAATTGTGCTCAGTTAGCAGTGTTGTTGTGATCGAGTTAGCTTGTCAATGTAAACATGTTAGCATTGTGATCATCATTGCATATTATATTTGATGATGTTAGCATTATCAGAGCAGCCAGTTAGCATTGTCATTTTGTTTGTGATTATGTTAGCATTTTCAATGTAAGTATTTTCGCATTGTCATTGTGATCATGATAGCATATTCAATTTGATCATGTTAGCATTGTCAGAGTGACCAGTTAGCATTGTGCATGCGTTAGCATCTTAGCATCACAAGTCTTTATTAACTGACATGTTCATCTTACTCCATAGTTGAAACTGTATGCAGATAGGAAGGCAGGGAGGGTACTACAGGACAACGCTTATTGACACACTTATTTTGCTTCTGTTTTGATAATGATTCAGCAAAACTCTTTTCTTTCTGGATGTATTACAAATATTTCTGCTTGGACTTTGTGCTATTGAGAGTCTGCTTCCTAAAAGCAAAAAGATCAAAACATTTGCCCCGTAAAAATGCCAAAAAAGAGGAAACCTCACTGTAGGCATTGTCCTTACAGTGAGTCAAAGAACATTGTGTTGCTTTTAATTCCATTTTAAAAACCAATACACAAGCAAAATACCATTGGCACATTGGAAACGGCTGCCCTTTTCAGTGAGTGCTGGAGGACTGTTAATCTGCTGCTGATGGTGATTATATAATGGCCTGACGGTCTTAAATGACTGACATGCTGCTCTGAGTTACATTCACAAACACACCCTGTCTCTAGTTTCCTGCTGTGTCAGGAATCAGGTTACTCCATTGTTCCCTGCTTATTCTCGACTTTTATAATCAGAAACTTTATCACAACGTCCCCTTTGTCCTCTTACCTTTTCTATCCCCTCTCTGGGCCACTCATTATAGGCCAAGTTTCTTCTTTTCAGTGCTGGCTTTAAATCAAGACAGAAGAGCTGCTTCTTGTCAGGCTCAAATTATTGTTATAACAAAGTCCTAAAGGCTAGATTAACAGCTATTGTCAGTTTTGTGTTGTTCTGAGGAGCCATTTTGGTGTCTTTAGTACTGTAATGGCGCATTTCCACTGCAGGGCCTCGCACGGCTTAGTACGGTATAGTTAGGCCTTGGTAGGCCAGGCTCACTTTATGCTGCGTTTCCATTACAGTTTAGGAACTGGGGCGGTAACTATAGTAACGCAGTGTAGGCAGAGCCGTGACGTCATCTTCAATGCGAACCACAAAACCAACATCAGCCGTTAGCTGTTAGCACTCAGAGCTCACAGCTCGAATCATATCTGTTCAGAAACTAGACAAAAGTGAAACAAGTCACAAACCACAGACTGCCTGTGTCATGGCGAATACAGTCGCTGGTTTATTTATGTCTGTAGGCCGTTGTTGTGAGTGTGGACGGTCGGAGCATATACAACGTTAGCTTAGCCGATCTCCATTCAGAAAACACGCATTTTAAAAGGTTTTTCGCCTGCCGTCTGTCTGCAGACTTGTCAAAGCATTAATTTGTGGTTTTTACTAACCGGTATCAGTATGTTGTTACTTCGGCATCATTTAGAAACGTGTGTTACAATTAAATCACGGTCACATATGTTCCTTTTGTTGTAGTTGTAGCCGCCTTGCCAGCGATTCTCTCTAGTTTAGCATACTCAGCCCGGTTGTTGGCCCGGAATGAACCACGATTTTGAAGGGCCAGAAAACCTGTCAAAAAGCACCCGCTAGCCGGAACTACCCCGAGGGGAATTGCAACAAAAAACGGGCCGGGTTTGGCACGGCACGCTTAAACCGCGCTACGCGCTGCAGTGGAAATGCGCCATAAGTGTCGGGAACTGTTAGGGTGATGTCATTTGCTAAAAATAGAAAAAAAATGCAGCATTTATAAAGGTTTGGCTTACATCAAACTAATTCACTTCTTGTTGTATCCTCATGGTTGATTGCACTTTTTGGATGACACCATACTTGCCAACCCTCCCGATTTTCGCGGGAGACTTCCGATTTCATTGCCCTCTCCCGGTTTCCTCCCGGGTTATATTTCTCCCGCATTTCTCCCGATTTCTGACAAAATTGGATTTACTCACGACTGTTTCCACTCTGACTTTAATACAGCTACACCATTGTTTGGTTTCCATGGTAGCGTGTCTCACACAACACAGGTCCAACCCACACATATGCTCCATCAAGACAGTGCACTTACAACTACAATAAGCATGTTAATCTAACAGCTCCGGCGATCCACTAGCACCCCGCGCGCGGTGGTTTTGAAATGCTCCCGATGTCTGAGGTCTCAAGGTTGGCAAGTGTGGATGAAAATTAGTGGATTAAAACCCCCCACTCATTTAATGTTTAATTTCTAAAGTTAGACTCCGATAAGGAGACTTAAATTGCAACGTTACATACATATATAGTTACTCCCTTGTTGTGATACTTATAATGTGTCTTAGTGTTTAAATCTGGATATGTGAATAGTCCAAATCTGTCGGTTTAGCAAGTGTCCTTATTCCTGACTGCATATTATTCCCTCAGCACTGTGTGCGCTCGGCCTCTTTCTGTCACTGAAGTGCACCTGAACAAACACAAGTTGCACATCTGATCCTGTTTGCAGATGGTTGGAGTAAAATAGTCAGAAATCAGTGCAGATTTAAAAAGTAACATATAAGAAACGTCTATCCTATAATAATAATAATAATCACTGGCTCCATTGAGATCCTTTGTATAGCTGTTTAACATTGAAATGCAGCTCTTTGATCAGATTGAGAGTCGACTTTATTTTGGTTTGATTCATACAAAACCAAATAACGTCCACTGTTGGAGCTATTGAACGATTTCTCGCATTATAAAATATACATTTACTTTCTGGCTTTTTTGTTCGTAGTAAATCGATCATTATTTATTGTCACTATTTCAGTTTGAATAGTTGTTTATCCTTTTGTTTTGAAGACGAGCACTGACAGGGGATTTGGTATATTCAAACCTTTATTTAACCAGATTGGTCCCATTGAGATCATAGATCTCTTTTTCAAGGGAGACCTGCAAATGTGTTGGAGACGGGTCGAGGAGTGAGGCCACCGGAAAAGCTTATATTGTTTTACCAAGAGAAAAGAGAGCCGAAAGCCTTTGTTCTTTGTATATTCGATCGACAAAATGCTTGCCTGGAAAATGGACTTTATCCTGCATGAGATTTGCTTGATTTTGAAATTGTTTTATTTGTTTTTATTTGCTGACACATAGCTACTACACCCTCAATCTTGTCTGATGTTCCCGTTTGCTGCTTCAGAAAAAGGCTTCAGGGATCAACATTATGTAACGTTATGTAAGGTGTGATGACATCTGCTGCATTGTGAGAGAGACGCTCTGAAGGACTGCAGATTCAAGGAAGTGAAACGCCGGCAGGATCTTTCCTCGTTCTCCTCCCATCGTGTTCGTCTGCTTTATTCCATGCGTGTGTTTTCAAAATCTCTTCTTCTTCAATGTCTCTTTCTCATTCATCCTGCTGTGACGCACTCAGGTGGCACAAGGTTATACTAGAGTCTACGCAACACACACACACACACACAGCTTGAGTCTTTGTTATTGGAGTCGTGCAACAGCGCCAGTTTTACCCGATGACAGTATGCAGGAGTGAAATTAAAAAATACTGTAAATGTCTCCCTGCAATGCAACACACGCATATACACATTACACGCATATACACATTACACACACACGCATATTATACACACATACATATTCGATCCCCAGCCACTGCAGTCCACATGTCGATGACCATGTTTCCTTGAGCAAGATACTTAGTGTGTGAATGCTAGTCTCCCTTTGTAAGGTAGGTGTGTGTGTGTGTGTGTGTGTGTGTGAATGGGTGAACTTGTTTATGTAAATGCACTTTTAAGGGCTCACACACACACACACACACACACACACACACACACACACAACTACCCTAAGTTAACCGCTACCTGAAAATATGTACTTTAAGTTACATTTAAATTATGGGGGGCATTTTTTTTTGACCTAAGGAGAAGCAAGGACCCAAAATGTAACTGTAAACAGATTAAATGTCAGGAATAATACACACACACACACACACACACACACAAAGACACACAATGAAACTAAACTACTTAAGATACTCTTTGATACAGCTTTGATCATCTGAATGTACTTTAAACACATCCATTACTTTGACCCTAGATTCGTGTTTATGGTCATTGGCTGCTGGAGCCTCTCTCTTCAGATACTGAGGCTGTATTTTCTCCTCCTCCTCCTCCTCCTCCTCCTCCTCCTCCTCCTCGAGCTGCTGCAGGCTCCTGGTTGTGGAGACACGTCTGCTCAGTGATCAGCTTTGCATCTCAGAGGTTTTCCAGCAGCAGCTCCCTTTATTTGCCAGCTCTCTGTTCCAACATGCCACCAGACTGCGTGCAGACAAAATGGTGCAATCTTATTCCCTCAATCAAACCGTCCAGCCCCGTTCCCCATTCTGCAGCGGGGAGGGAGGGAGGGGCTGGTTGTGTGTGGAAGTATGACGTATAGTACATATACAAAAGTACAATACAGCGAAGTGATTGAAGTGCTTCTCGGCGATAAGTTGTGCCTGAGCGTCAACGTTTCAGTTTGTACAGAAATGTGCCATTTTATGTTCATGTGCTAATTTAGACAACAACAAAAACTACTCAAGTACAGATAAAGTACCTCAAGATTGACTTAAAGCATTGTAATCTAGTATATCTAGTTCGTTTCAGTCCACACTAGCTGTACTAGTAAGGTGTATAAGCAGTTTTGCATGTATTTACGCTCTGACCATTACTGCACTTCTTGTTAATACTCATGTAATGTACAAATATGTCCAAAAAATACTTACTTAGTTACCACCACTTCATATAGGTTTTTTTGTTGAGGAAGTACATCTCTTTCCAGCACGGAGCATTGTGGTGGAAGCAGAAGATGACCTTTGTGCCCTCTCTCCGAGTTAATGCTGATTGAAAAATATCAGAGTGCTGCTGTGAAATATTTGGAGTTCTCCGCCTCTTTGACCACGGCTACTGTCGCGGCCAAAATCATATAGAAGTAAAACAGATAATTAACTTAAAATAATACAGCCGCTGAGGCTTAGCAGATCTTACGCAGGGTGTTTCAAGCCAGCGAAAGGAAAGGCTTAAGGAAAAGGGATATAGGAAACCTGTTGTACTTTGTTATCGGAATGAAATGGAGAATCTTGTCTGGATCATTGCCCTGCGTGCGTCTGCTACCTAGTGCCTCAGCGGCTGTATTATTTTAAGTTAATTATCTGTTTTATTTCTATATGATTTTGGCCGCTACAGCTACAAACAGTTGAAATCCCTCACAGCTCCGCGTTAGAGGTTTTCTCAGCTGCTGCCTCACATGAACCCGACACAATGGAAATGTAAAGCAGGACATCTTTTCTGCGTCTCCATCTGTTCTTCCGCCTTCTCTGACTGTCTTTTGCTTCCTTGTTGTTATTCAAACACTATCTATGTCCATAATCTGTTTTATAGCACATTATGTGAGGGATGGTGTGCAGCGAGGCGGTCGTTATTGATAAAATAACCTGACGTAAAAGCTGACTGCAGAAAAAAGTCAGAGCTTTTGTAGAAAAAAGTCAGAATTGTTGAGAAATTTCAGATTTTTGGGAGAAAAAAGTCAGAATTCCGACTTTTTCAGCCTTTTTTTCTCAGCATTCAGAATTTTCTCAGAACTAAAACGAACCATACATACAGTACATATATTTACTAACAGGTCATTTATTTTTTACTAACACTTCGAGGTCGTGGCGGCGTCTCTTTGCGTTAAATTTCCATAGGTTGAAAAATCTGTTTATGCAAATGTGGTTTCCATGAAATACGACTGGTTGCAGTTCAGAGTTACATCACAGCTGATCACATGGTTCAGTCCGTGGTGAACAGCTGTGAAACATTGTTAATGCAGACTTCTGTCACCTCTGCCTTTACGCTTTATAAAAGAATGATTTGCGTTACAGTACATAACGCATACAGCGATTTAAGCCACCTATGTTATAGTTTTTTTTGTTTAAAACGCTTTCCTCCAAGTCTTTCTTTCAAGGAATAGTGTATAACTGGAACAACAAGATCATCTACTGGAAAAATGTGTCTGTCACATGCAACAGAATTACTCCTCCTACATATCGGCTAGAAGCTCAAACGCAGGGTGTGACGCGACACACCAGCAGCCGCAGATATAAATAGACACTTGAGGTTTTTTACGCCTGTGTAGTGATGTGGCTTTAGTCTTCAAGTATGTAACCTTTCTCGCGTTTTTATAATGGTGCTATCAGTGGTCCCACATTCGGTCATTTCGACAGTACTTTAACTTAAAGGTGGGGTAGGTAAGTTTGAGAAACCGGCTCGAGATACACTTTTTGTTATATTCCATGGAATGCTCTTAACATCCCGATAGCAACGAATATCTGAAGTGCTTTGACAAAAAATCCATAACAAAATGTCATCTGTAGAAACCGTGATACTGTAAAAAGTACAACCAATCCGATTGGATGGCCTACCTGCCTGTCAGCCTTCCATCGGGGAACAAACTTATCTCGTGCCCTCGTTGGTCATGTGCGCGTTCGTGTGTGTTGGGGGAGGAGCTCTGTGAGGAAGTGGCAGATTTTCTCCGGTTGTGTATTTTCAAATTCTAGCGATCTGGAGCCGGTTTCTCAAACGTACCTACCCCACCTTTAATTGAAAGTAAAACTACTACAGTCTTGAATTGAAAAAACGACTTAAAGAGGCCCTATAGTGCTTTTTTGGGGTTTCCCTTTCCTGTAGTGTTTTATAAAGGTTTTTGTTCATGTAAAAGAAAAATAAGGACCTTTTTTAAACATTAAAGCATGTGACATGTATGTAGTAACATGTGTTGTTTGCATTTTATTGTTCTCTTTTATCCTTTCGCCTGTATCTACTTGTCTTTCATAATTTCTTAAATGCTGTTGATGTGTTGTGATTTTAAAAAGATGTCATCTGGCCGGGGACAACAGCTGGAAATTAGCAATGTTGGCTAAAGCTTCCCCATTTACTGTTTTGTGTGACAGTTGATCAATGGGGACTGTCCACGACACTATAAAATAATAAACTAAACATGTCACAGTAGAGGCACTAAATACAAATATGGACCTGAAAATGAGCATAGTTCCCCTTTTAATATCCTTAGGTTCCTCTTGCTATATAATAAACAAACGAATGTCTATTTTTTCTTTGTTACAGAACCAAAGACAGCATGTACCACGCTCTGACCTACGCCACCATCCTGGAGATGCAGGCCATGATGACCTTTGACCCCCAACACATCCAGACCGCAGGGAACACCATGAAGGAGGCACAGGCCATCTGTCAGCGGTGAGACTTCCCCAAAAACACCAGGGGGAAATAAGGCCCTGAGGAACAGCTGATAATCTTGTATTACATTACATCACATCAAATTTACTCTTTATCCAAAGTGATTTATAATGAGAGTAATCAACCTTGAGGAGACATATAGCGAGAATGCTATATTTTTTATATGTGCAGTCAAAAAAAGGTGGGTTTTCCTTCTGCAACAACAGCTGTGTAGACTTGTTGCAGTCCTGATATGGAGTGGTGCCGTGATGACGATGTATTTGAAATCCTACTTGGATGTTAGCATCGCAAGGGTTCCCTCTACAAAAAATAAATAAGATTTTGAAATATTGCAGAAAATAAGCTCTTTTGCAAACAACCATATTGGTCAGTAGGATAATCTCCACATATTGACACCACTTTTACAATGTTTGAAGAGTATAACAATACAAAGTAAGCTCCAGAAGTAACAAACTAATGTTGGGCTATAAAGGCACTACATCACGGTCACATGACTTCACGTCACCACCGCTAAGCTAAAGGCGGCTAATGTTGGGCTATAAAGGAACTACATCACGGTCACATGACTTCACGTCACCACCGCTAAGCTAAAGGTGGCTAATGTTGGGCTAAAAAGGAACTACATCACGGTCACATGACTTCACGTCACCACCGCTAAGCTAAAGGCGGCTAATGTTGGGCTATAAAGGAACTAAATCACGGTCACATGACTTCACATCACCACCGCTAAGCTAAAGGTGGCTAATGTTGGGCTATAAAGGAACTACATCACGGTTACATGACTTCACGTCACCACGGCTAAGCTAAAGGCGGCTAATGTTGGGCTATAAAGGAACTACAGCACGGTCACATGACTTCACGTCACCACCGCTAAGCTAAAGGCGGCTAATGTCGAGCTATAAAGGAACTACAGCTCGGTCACATGACTTCACGTCACCACCGCTAAGCTAAAGGTGGCTAATGTTGGGCTATAAAGGAACTACATCACGGTCACATGACTTCACGTCACCACCGCTAAGCTAAAGGTGGCTAATGTTGGGCTATAAAGGAACTACAGCACAGTCATATGACTTCACGTCACTGCCGGTTTGAAATTCAACAGTGGGGAATTTACTGACATATTTTATGTCGTAGAACCAAACGTGACAATCTCATTAAAAAAAACATTGACTTTGAGACCAGGGAACCATAAGTGCAAAAATGCTGACTTATTTCCAGGTTTGAGGACTTACTCCTTGGAGCTTGTTCCGCCATTTTAGAGCCAATGGGTGACGGGATCTTTTAAATTCCTCTCTATCAGCTACAGAATTAAGTTGTATTTGCTCAAAGCATGGCAATCCATGGAGGAGCCAGTTTAGTCACAAACAAAACAAAGTTTGATTTAAGTAAACAAAACACTTGTTTTTGTAATGAAACATGGTACGAGTGATCAAACATTTCGAGAGACAGACACTCAACACAACGCGTTCCCAGCAGCAACATCATAACAAAACCAGAGGTCATGTTTTAGATTGTCCCCACCCCCTGGACAAAGGAATTTCACAAATCTCTGACACATAACTCTTGGAGACGCCGCGACAAACTGTGCATCTGGTCTGCCCCCACAGAGAAACCCCCCTCTCTCCTTTTAGACCAGAGGTGTCCAAACTGTATTGCCCGAGGGCCACATACGAAGGGCTGGGCCACTCCCTAGAGGCATAAGTTAGGTTATAAGTTGGAAAAATCAATCCAATGTAGGTAAATTATTCTTGATACTTGAACATGCTTTAAGAACAGCTCTCCTGAGGGTTTCATTTATTTCGTGAGCAGCTCATTCCTTAAAACAGAAGCTTCAGAGTGATTATAATAAGAGGAAATGTGAAGGGTTTGTTTCAAGGTTGTTATGAAAATAAGTTATTGGGCTTTTTTCTTATCAACTTTAATTGACGGAGTTTATTTGAAAAGTGGTCTTATTAACACATGAATACTACTGTGTAATATTTTTGGACATATATTTTTTAAGAAGTACAATATAAGACAATCAGAAGTTTCAAGTGTGGGCCGTATTACATTATACATTTTGAATTTGCGAAGGACTGATTCAAAATGACCGGCGTTTGGACACCCCTGTTTTCGCTCGATCCGAGCTGCAGTTTCCCTTTCTGTTGTTAGGACTTTTTAAATGTTGGCACTGTCAGCACCGTGTTGTAACTTTGCCCTGCTCAGCGTCCTGTATTTACTGTCAAGAGCTCGCCGAGTCACTGATTTACATTGAAACATGATAAGCAAAGAGATGCAGGACGATGCTGTGCTGCTGGAAAACAATCCTGGAGATTTTCATTTTCATTTAGGTCTTTGTCCTGTCCTGTACTTTCTACTTCTTACATGTTGAACTCAAATACCTGTACTTTCTACTTCTTACATGTTGAACTCAAATACCTGTACTTTCTACTTCTTACATGTTGAACTCAAATACCTGTACTTTCTACTTCTCACATGTTGAACACAAATACCTGTACTTTCTACTTCTTACATGTTGAACTCAAATACCTGTACTTTCTACTTCTTACATGTTGAACTCAAATACCTGTACTTTCTACTTCTTACATGTTGAACTCAAATACCTGTACTTTCTACTTCTCTCATGTTGAACTCAAATACCTGTACTTTCTACTTCTTACATGTTGAACTCAAATACCTGTACTTTCTACTTCTTACATGTTGAACTCAAATACCTGTACTTTCTACTTCTCACATGTTGAACACAAATACCTGTACTTTCTACTTCTTACATGTTGAACTCAAATACCTGTACTTTCTACTTCTCTCATGTTGAACTCAAATACCTGTACTTTCTACTTCTTACATGTTGAACTCAAATACCTGTACTTTCTACTTCATACATGTTGAACTCAAATACCTGTACTTTCTACTTCTCACATGTTGAACTCAAATACCTGTACTTTCTACTTCTTACATGTTGAACTCAAATACCTGTACTTTCTACTTCTTACACGTTGAACTCAAATACCTGTACTTTCTACTTCTTACATGTTGAACTCAAATACCTGTACTTTCTACTTCTCACATGTTGAACTCAAATACCTGTACTTTCTACTTCTCACATGTTGAACTCAAATACCTGTACTTTCTACTTCTTACATGTTGAACTCAAATACCTGTACTTTCTACTTCTTACATGTTGAACTCAAATACCTGTACTTTCTACTTCTTACATGTTGAACTCAAATACCTGTACTTTCTACTTCTTACATGTTGAACTCAAATACCTGTACTTTCTACTTCTTACATGTTGAACCCAAATACCTGTACTTTCTACTTCTTACATGTTGAACACAAATACCTGTACTTTCTACTTCTCACATGTTGAACCCAAATACCTGTACTTTCTACTTCTCACATGTTGAACTCAAATACCTGTACTTTCTACTTCTCACATGTTGAACACAAATACCTGTACTTTCTACTTCTCTCATGTTGAACTCAAATACCTGTACTTTCTACTTCTCACATGTTGAACCCAAATACCTGTACTTTCTACTTCTCACATGTTGAACACAAATACCTGTACTCTCTACTTCTCTCATGTTGAACTCAAATACCTGTACTTTCTACTTCTTACATGTTGAACACAAATACCTGTACTCTCTACTTCTCTCATGTTGAACTCAAATACCTGTACTTTCTACTTCTCTCATGTTGAACTCAAATACCTGTACTTTCTACTTCTTACATGTTGAACTCAAATACCTGTACTCTCTACTTCTCTCATGTTGAACTAAAATACCTGTACTTTCTACTTCTTACATGTTGAACTCAAATACCTGTACTTTCTACTTCTCACATGTTGAACTCAAATACCTGTACTTTCTACTTCTTACACGTTGAACTCAAATACCTGTACTTTCTACTTCTTACATGTTGAACTCAAATACCTGTACTTTCTACTTCTCACATGTTGAACTCAAATACCTGTACTTTCTACTTCTCACATGTTGAACTCAAATACCTGTACTTTCTACTTCTTACATGTTGAACTCAAATACCTGTACTTTCTACTTCTTACATGTTGAACTCAAATACCTGTACTTTCTACTTCTTACATGTTGAACTCAAATACCTGTACTTTCTACTTCTTACATGTTGAACTCAAATACCTGTACTTTCTACTTCTTACATGTTGAACCCAAATACCTGTACTTTCTACTTCTTACATGTTGAACACAAATACCTGTACTTTCTACTTCTCACATGTTGAACCCAAATACCTGTACTTTCTACTTCTCACATGTTGAACTCAAATACCTGTACTTTCTACTTCTCACATGTTGAACACAAATACCTGTACTTTCTACTTCTCTCATGTTGAACTCAAATACCTGTACTTTCTACTTCTCACATGTTGAACCCAAATACCTGTACTTTCTACTTCTCACATGTTGAACACAAATACCTGTACTCTCTACTTCTCTCATGTTGAACTCAAATACCTGTACTTTCTACTTCTCACATGTTGAACTCAAATACCTGTACTTTCTACTTCTCACATGTTGAACACAAATACCTGTACTCTCTACTTCTCTCATGTTGAACTCAAATACCTGTACTTTCTACTTCTTACATGTTGAACTCAAATACCTGTACTTTCTACTTCTTACATGTTGAACTCAAATACCTGTACTTTCTACTTCTCACATGTTGAACTCAAATACCTGTACTCTCTACTTCTCTCATGTTGAACTAAAATACCTGTACTTTCTACTTCTCTCATTCTCCAAACAGCTGGTTCCTTTAGTCTGAATGTGTGTTTGGTGCGTGGTCATTATTCTGTAGAGTCACTGCGTGCCTATTGGTTGGAACACGATCCGTGTATCCATCACTTCCTGGTCTTCTCTAAAGAAGAGGGACCAATGGAAACGTTGTCATGTTGCCGTTGGTCACCATGGAAACATTCTTTAGCTAACAATGACATTATTGTTCTATTGATATAAAGGGAGGTCAGGTACTCTTTAAAGCAGCTGCTAGCTATGGGTACTCTTTACTGAAGTACACTTCAAAGCCTCTTCACTTTGACTTGAGTAAAGAAGTTTAGTCAGTACTTCTACTTTTACCAGAGTATTTTTAAACACGAGTATCTGTACTTCTACTTTTACCAGAGTATTTTTAAACACGAGTATCTGTACTTTTTCCATCTCTGTTTAGCACACATTTCTGCACAGCCCTCCACTTTAAAATATAATACACTGTAGTTTGGCATATAATCATTGTCCTAAGTGTTTTTGTTGTTTTTCAGTTTTTAAGGTTATTTGTACATTTAAATTTGTTGTAAATACTTGTCTTTAGCATCCTATTTTAATGCTAAATTGTTTATCTTAAAAATATTTATTTTTATTATCCTTATATACAATTTGTTGTACCTACTTTGCAACTTATTTTTTTAGATTGCAGGTCTCCCTTGAAAAAGAGATCTATGATCTCAATGGGACCAATCTGGTTAAATAAAGGTTTGAAATGAAATGAAATGAGATTGTTTATGTTCCAGATACCAAAGGAAATTCCTTAAACTTGATTCTGATAACTCATGATGGTTTTATTTGTTCTGCTTCCTCCATCAGGAACCGCAAGAAGTCCAGCTTCTCTAAAAACTACACAGAAGGTCAGTCAAATCCTGTACTGACTAAAGGAGTGAGCATGGTACTCAAGTACAAGATCTGAGTACTTCTACTTTTACTCAAGTACAAGATCTGAGTATTTCTACTGTTACTCAAGTACAAGATCTGAGTACTTCTACTTTTACTCAAGTACAAGATCTGAGTACTTCTACTGTTACTCAAGTACAAGATCTGAGTACTTCTACTTTTACTCAAGTACCAGATCTGAGTACTTCTACTTGTACTCAAGTACAAGATCGGAGTACTTCTACTTTTACTCAAGTACAATATCTGAGTAGTTCTACTTTTACTCAAGTACAATATCTGAGTAGTTCTACTTTTACTCAAGTACAAGATCTGAGTACTTCTACTTTTACTCAAGTACCAGATCTGAGTACTTCTACTTGTACTCAAGTACAAGGTCTGAGTACTTCTACTTGTACTCAAGTACCAGATCTGAGTACTTCTACTTGTACTCAAGTACCAGATCTGAGTACTTCTACTTGTACTCAAGTACAAGATCTGAGTACTTCTACTTTTACTCAAGTACCAGATCTGAGTACTTCTACTTGTACTCAAGTACCAGATCTGAGTACTTCTACTTGTATTCAAGTACAAGATCTGAGTACTTCTACTGCTACTCAAGTACAAGACCTGAGTACTTCTACTTTTACTCAAGTACAAGACCTGAGTACTTCTACCTGCTCTGACTGAAGATAACTGACTCTATTTTCTCCTCAGAGGAGCTTCATGCTGAAGTGTGCTACGCAGAGTGTCTCCTGCAGAGGGCAGCACTCACCTTCCTGCAGGTTAGGGCCTAACCCGCCACTGAATATCATATATACTGTATATTAGTATTATAATAATAAGTACATTCCACCACTGATTATCACACCTTTGTTTACTTTGATTCTCTCTCCTTCGGCCTCCTTGTCAGGATGAAAACATGATCAGTTTCATCAAAGGCGGAATCAAAGTGAGGAACAGCTACCAGACATACAAGTGAGAACTCAGTCCAAATATCATTTGTGTTCTCGTCTATTCGTGCTGGTGTTGTCAACCCCTTGTCTTTCATTATTTTATATTTATTTATTAAGACATGTATTAATTTGCCCCTTTTTTTACTTTCATTTGTTATCATTTATTTTATAACTGTGTGTTTATGCATTAGTATATTCAAGAGGGAAAGATGCACGTTAACAATAATCTCTGTAAATGTGGCTGTTTGTCCTCTCTGCACAGATGTGTTGAAGTTACACATTAATAACATGTGACACGGGACAAGACATGCCGATAAGAACCACAACCATCTCCTCTCACAGCTTCATAACCAACTTATAAAACCTTTCATCTTTTCTCCTTTATCTCTCTTCCCCTTCAAGAGAGCTGCACACAATCCTCCAGTCCTCTGGGTACTCTCACGGGGAAAACCACGGGCACTTTGAGGGGGGGGTGAACCTGGGAGTCGGAGCCTTTAACCTGGTAAGTACAAGGCTAAATGTTTGCTTTTATAATCAAACATGTCAACAACAACAACAACAACAACAACAAGTCATGACATATGGGGAACAGCACTTCCACATCGTATCAAGTCTTTAGCAAAAGAGAAAAGACGGTAAAACCTACTTGTATTTATTTAGTGATGCTTTGAGATGAGATGAGAAGTACTTGTTTGTGTTGCAGCAGCATAAAAGGACAAGGCAACAATACAAATTAAAAGACAACAAAGTAGAAAATATACATGTTGAATTAACAATACCAAGATGTAAAGCAAGGTATTATATATACATAAGTGTGTGACAGATGGAATATTCAATATTAAACTGAATATATACATGATATATGATATCAATGATTTAAAAATATGGAATAAACATATTTTTGTGTCTCGCGTTTGAATTGCACGTGTCTACTTCCTGCAGATGATCTCCATGTTGCCCACGCGGACGCTGAAGCTGCTGGAGTTCGTGGGTTTCTCCGGTAATAAGGTGAGTCTGCAGACATGTGAGCGTTTATTACAACGCGGGAGGAAACCGTGGGGAGCACGATTCCCCTCTAAGCTGAGAGGATTCACAGGTCAGGGACTTTCATTCTGCTTGAAGTGGTTCATTTCTGTTGTTGAAACTAACACGGAGGCGTAAACTGTATCTGGAATCTCAGCTTCAAAGTACATCTAGCTGAAACTCATCTGACGAATGAACCGATGACTACACAGTTTCTCTGTTTCACAACTTCCTATTATGTGCGGAGCTAAAGCAAAAGTCCTTTACGTCGTGATATTGCTTCACTTCTTAATCTCGTAGTTTGAATGATTCTCCTTCCTGTTGCAAAACAATATCGTACTTCCGAGTTATGTTACAGTGCACTATTTGTACTTGTATATTTTGCACACAAGCCTATCTGTTTCATATGCAATGGAAGTGTATGTGTTTAACAAACTAAAAGGCATTAGGACACGGTGCAAAAGAAACGCATTAAACAAGTAAATTAATGTTTTAATACATTTCATTAAATGTCATTAAAAGGCTAGGAGAATATAAACTTTGGAAATACATGTGTAGAAGCCATTTTATGGGTGTTGTTGGCGTTACTTATTAATATTGCAATATTATTTGTGGACACTTGGTGGCGGGGTCAGCTGCACTAAAAAGGGGTCATAGGTGACCGGAAAGGGCGAGGACTCAGGAGGAAGAGAGCATACCGATTCCTTCCACCAGCCCGGGGGATATTTAGTTTGTATTGTGGTTTGGTAATTTTATGACTTCTCAACACGTGTGGTCTTCTGTCATGGTTCGATTCCTATGATGGTGCTTTATTGTTTTGTCGAGCACTTTGTGACTTTGTCTGTGAAAAGCGCTTTATAAATATACTTTACCTACTTACTTATAAATATACTTTACTTACAACCATTGACAGAATAATTAAACCTTGGTATGTAAACGCTCAAACTGCAACTAAGGAGTGTGTGTGTGTGTGTGTGTGTGTGTGTGGTGTGTGTGTGTGTGTGTGTGTGTGGTGTGTGTGTGTGTGTGTGTGTGTGTGTGTGTGTGTGTGTGTGTGTGTGTGTGTGTGTGTGTGTGTGTGTGTGTGTGTGTGTGTGTGTGTGTGTGTGTGTGTGTGTGTGTGTGTGTGTGTGTGTGTGTGTGTGTGTGTGTGTGTGTGTGTGTGACCAATAAAGGACTGGCTTATCTAAAGCCAGTTGAGTAGCACTTGAAATGTTTGGCTCTATGAAACCTGATGTACTTTATGATTCTGTTTTCTTCAAGTTTGTATCTTCTTGGTTGAACGCACTTATTGTAAGTCGCTTTGGATAACAGCGTCAGCTAAATGCAGTGTGTGTGTGTGTGTGTGTGTAGGAGTTTGGTCTGCAGCAGCTTCAGGAGGGCTGTGCTGACAGCACCTTCAGGTCCTTCCTCTGCAACATGCTGCTGCTCTGCTACCACACCTTCATGAGCTTCATCCTGGGTGAGCAAACACCACCGTATTTATCTTACAGGCCGATTTATCTTTTTCAATTTTATATGTCCATGTTTTTTATTATTCCTGTCTTGTTGTTGCATTATTATTCCTGCAACTTACTTATGTTGAATGCAATATGTAACGGTCACGTGCCGTGTCTGTAAGCAGCATCAATGTGTATGGAAACGTTTCCTCTCTTCTGGTCTCTCTGAGATGCTCAAATCAAACTTAAAGATAATTATATAGTATATATGTGTATAGTATATATATGTGTGTTAGTCATTTAGTTTTTGGGAGAAGGGGTGGGATTAAATAAGTGTAAACTTTTTCCCACCCCTTTTCAGATGTGTAATTAAGTAGATTATATATTACTTATACATCATTTAGAATCAGTAATACTTTTTATATTAATTTGACACTGATTAATTTTGTATTGTATAATAATTCTCATGTTAAATTGTTGTATTATTGTTTTACACATCCGAAATAAATCAAATGAAAACCGTACAGAACGACCTGCTGACTTTGCATTTGACCTTTCTGAATGTGTCTCACCTGGTGAGTCTCACCTGGTGCGTCTCACCTGGTGCGTCTCACCTGGTGCGTCTCACCTGGTTGCGTCTCACCTGGTGCGTCTCACCTGGTGCGTCTCACCTGGTTGCGTCTCACCTGGTGCGTCTCACCTGGTGCGTCTCACCTGGTGCGTCTCACCTGGTGCGTCTCACCTGGTTGCGTCTCACCTGGTGCGTCTCACCTGGTGCGTCTCACCTGGTTGTGTCTCACCTGGTTGCGTCTCACCTGGTGCGTCTCACCTGGTTGCGTCTCACCTGGTTGCGTCTCACCTGGTGCGTCTCACCTGGTGCGTCTCACCTGGTTGCGTCTCACCTGGTTGCGTCTCACCTGGTTGCGTCTCACCTGGTTGCGTCTCACCTGGTTGCGTCTCACCTGGTTGCGTCTCTCAGGAACTGGAGAAGGAGACGTTGAGGACGCAGAGAAACTGCTGCAGCCGTACCTCGAGAAATATCCTAAGGTTTGCGTGAATAAAAAAAAGTGATTTTCTTAACTCCTGAATAACTGGAAATATTCCCAAATGAAACTGTGGTTGTTTTTCTCCAGGGATCCATCTTCTTGTTCTTCGCTGGTCGAATAGAGGAGATCAAAGGCAACTTGGATGCTGTGAGTCCCCGTCATATATATATAAATAAATAAATATATATATTATATACACACACTCGACAAAGCACACAGCATTTTTCATGTAGAAAAGCAAACCCCTCTTTATAATACCCGAACTTTGTGACTGCTGATGTATTTCACTCTTATTGTCAATTACTTCCTTTGCCATTCGAAGTATTTTTAGTGAGTTTAACGTGTAGAAACATTTACTACTGCTACAGTTAAAGGTGGGGTAGGTAAGTTTCAGAAACCGGCTCGAGATACACTTGTTGTCATATGCCATGGAATGCTCTTAACGTCCCGATAGCAATGAATATCTGAAGTGCTTTGACAACAAATCCATAACAAAATGTTGCAATGATCTGTATGGTGTTTCAGCCAATCAGAGACAGGCTCTGTATATATCTGAGACCTGGGATATATTGATGAGAAACAGTGTAATCGGGGGCCTTTAATACGGTGAGACCCTGACTGCTTGCATGCTTCCAGGCCATCAAGCGTTTCGAGGAGTGCTGCGAGGCGCAGCAGCAGTGGAAGCAGTTCCACCACATGTGCTACTGGGAGCTGATGTGGTGCTTCACCTACAAGAGGCACTGGAAGATGGCCTACTTCTACGCTGACCTGCTCAGCAAGGAGAACACCTGGTCCAAGGTGGGTCGGGGAATTTAGTAATACAAACAATAACACGTTTTATTTGGAGGTGCCTTTCAAGACATCGAAGGGCACCTTAAAGTGCATCAAATAAATGCTCAAACGAGATTTTCCTTGCAAGTAGGAACGGCAAAACCGGAGCAGTGTTAACATTAAGAGATGTTTTTAAGCAGATGCTGTGAGAGACAAAAGAGAGCAATGCCCTATGATACTTGATATTCTAGTCAGAGGTGGAAAAGTACTAACATCCTTTTCTTAAGTAGAAATATGAAGTCCTGGATTGACATGTTTCGTAAATAGAAGTAGTGTTATTGGCTTAAAGTATCAAAAGTATTCAGTGTGCAGAAAGGCTCTTTTCACGTAGTAAGACACTAAAATTACAACATTTGTTTTCAAAATAAAGTCAATAATAATAGAATGTCAAAAAGGTTCTTATATGCAGTAATTGAGAATACTCTGTTCCAGTCAGAGGTGATCGTGGGGGAAAGGAAAGACATTGTCTTGTTTTAGAAACGCAGAAAGCCTCATCGTGAGCTTGAAGTTGCTAAAAGATAATCCCGCCTTGAAACTAAAGAATGGGTTTGAGTTGAGCACCCCTCAGTTCTCTCCTCATCTCATGGCAAATAGAAAATATGTCGCGCTCTCCCTCCCTCAGGCGACCTATGCCTACATGAAAGCAGCCTACCTCAGCATGCTGACTCCGGACGACTGCCTCACCTTCGGAGAGACCGCGCTCACTCTGTTCAGGTAAGACGTACTGAAGCTACTCTCAAGGAAACATACATGACATACGGGTCAAAGATTCACGAGCAAAGTCTTAAAACAGCAATATAATTTCACGGGAAGACTAGGGATAGAGGAAAGGGAGAATTTGGTTCGGGATATTTCCAAATATCTGGAACAAGCTCCCAGAAACCTGCAGGTCCGCTGCGACTACTTTTAAATCCAGGCTGAAGACTTTGCTTTTTGCTTTTAATTGAACTTTTCACATCTCACACTGCACTGTAACGTTTATTCACGAAGGCTACCTGTGTTATTCATGTTTTATTGTCTTTGCTTTTTTAATGTTTCTAATGTGTGGGGTAGGTACGTTTGAGAAACCGGCTCGAGACCGCTAGAATTTGAAAATACGCAACCGGAGAAAATCCGCCGCTTCCTCACAGAGCCCCTCCCCCAACACACACGAGTTAAGTTTGTGCCCCGAGGGAAGGCTGACAGGCAGGTAGGCCTGTACTTTTACAGTATTACGGCTTCTACAGATGACATTTTTGTTATGGATTTGTTGTCAAAGCACTTCAGATATTCATTGCTATCGGGATGTTAAGAGCATTCCATGGAATATAACAAAAAGTGTATCTCGAGCCGGTTTCTGAAACTTACCTACCCCACCTTTAATGTCTCATCTTTGTAAGGCCCTTTGAATTGCCTTGTGTTGAAAAGTGCTCTATAATTAAACTTGTCTTGCTTTACAACACGATGAACACAAACCAGATGACCATCACCTAATATTCAAATTAGATTCTGATACTCTGCGTGATACGTGCTTTTACTTTTGGTTCTTTCAGATATGATAGTATGATAATACTTTAATGGTCAGATCAAGCCTGAAATGCTCCTAGCTTCACAGCAGCTCCATGTGTGACATCAACAGACACACATCAAGACACAATACATGAACAACAAACAACATTTAACACAACAGCACAATGAGAGAAAGTCAAAGTCAACTTTATTGTCAATCTTTCAGTTTGTGTGTACAGACGGAGAGATCGAAATACCACACAAACACGTATACAAATATGTATATATACCTATATAAAAAAACATGCTCACAGACCCTTTAGCGAAGGGGTGTCAAAGTCAAGGCCCGGGGGCCAAAACCGGCCCGCGACTTCATTTTATGTGGCCCTCAAGAGCTTGCAAAGATTATAATACCTTTTATTATACGGTTACATGCCACTTTACAGAAGCACGTTGCCCATAAACTACATGTCCCACAATGCATCTTGTTTTGTGACATGCGCACTGAAGAGACTTTCAGACTACCCTATCCGATAATAATCCAATTCAGAGGCAAAAATGTAATACATTATTTTATATATATTAAATATGTATATTTATATAGTTACAACCGGCCGTTTGACACCCCTGCTAGTGTGTACTTAGCTCTGTATTTACTGTAGATTGTGTACCAGTAGATTACGATGGCAATACTGCTGTGCTCTGTTGTATTCCAGGCAGGTCCCGGGGCTGAAGCAGAAGATAGCGGGGAAGTCTTTACCGACGGAGAAGTTCGCTATCAGGAAAGCCCGTCGCTACCTTGCAGAAAGCCCCATCCCTCTCCCTGCGCCTCCACTGGTCAGTGCTGCACGACGCTAGAACACACAAAGACATCACTACAATATTATTTCAGTACTACTTCCAGGTTAAGGTACCATGATGCTCGGTTCCTTAAAGGTCACCTGTTACACTGTTTCTCATCAATATATCACAGGTCTCAGATATATACCGAGCCGAGAGACATGAAGAAGAGGGGACACATGTTGATGTAGAAGAGACATGGAGAAGAGGGGACACATGTTGATGTAGAAGAGACATGGAGAAGAGGGGACACATGTTGATGTAGAAGAGACATGGAGAAGAGGGGAACACATGTTGATGTAGAAGAGACGTGAATAAGAGGGGACACATGTTGATGTAGAAGAGACATGGAGAAGAGGGGACACATGTTGATGTAGAAGAGACATGGAGAAGAGGGGACACATGTTGATATAGAAGAGACATGGAGAAGAGGGGACACATGTTGATGTAGAAGAGACGTGAATAAGAGGGGACACATGTTGATGTAGAAGAGACATGGAGAAGAGGGGACACATGTTGATGTAGAAGAGACATGGAGAAGAGGGGACACATGTTGATGTAGAAGAGACATGGAGAAGAGGGGACACATGTTGATGTAGAAGAGACATGGAGAAGAGGGAACACATGTTGATGTAGAAGAGACGTGAATAAGAGGGGACACATGTTGATGTAGAAGAGACATGGAGAAGAGGGGACACATGTTGATGTAGAAGAGACATGGAGAAGAGGGGACACATGTTGATATAGAAGAGACATGGAGAAGAGGGGACACATGTTGATGTAGAAGAGACGTGAATAAGAGGGGACACATGTTGATGTAGAAGAGACATGGAGAAGAGGGGACACATGTTGATGTAGAAGAGACATGAAGAAGAGGGGACACATGTTGATGTAGAAGAGACATGAGGAAGAGGGGACACATGTTGATGTAGAAGAGACGTGGAGAAGAGGGGACACATGTTGATGTAGAAGAGACGTGGAGAAGAGGGGACACATGTTGATGTAGAAGAGACATGAAGAAGAGGGGACACATGTTGATGTAGAAGAGACGTGGAGAAGAGGGGACACATGTTGATGTAGAAGAGACATGAAGAAGAGGGGACACATGTTGATGTAGAAGAGACATGGAGAAGAGGGGACACATGTTGATGTAGAAGAGACATGAAGAAGAGGGGACACATGTTGATGAAGAAGAGAGGACACATGTTGATGTAGAAGAGACATGAAGAAGAGGGGACACATGTTGATGTAGAAGAGACATGAAGAAGAGGGGACACGTGTTGATGTAGAAGAGACGTGAAGAAGAGGGGACACATGTTGATGTAGGAGAGACATGAAGAAGAGGGGACACATGTTGATGTAGAAGGGACATGAAGAAGAGGGGACACATGTTGATGTAGGAGAGACATGAAGAAGAGGGGACACATGTTGATGTGGAAGAGACATGGAGAAGAGGGGACACATGTTGATGTAGAAGAGACGTGAAGAAGAGGGGACACATGTTGATGTAGAAGAGACATGGAGAAGAGGGGACACATGTTGATGTAGAAGAGACGTGAAGAAGAGGGGACACATGTTGATGTCGAAGAGACATGAAGAAGAGGGGACACATGTTGATGTAGAAGAGACATGAAGAAGAGGGGACACATGTTGATGTAGAAGAGACATGAAGAAGAGGGGACACATGTTGATGTAGAAGAGACATGAAGAAGAGGGGACACATGTTGATGTAGAAGAGACATGAAGAAGAGGGGACACATGTTGATGTAGAAGAGACGTGAAGAAGAGGGGACACATGTTGATGTAGAAGAGACGTGAAGAAGAGGGGACACATGTTGATGTAGAAGAGACGTGAAGAAGAGGGGACACATGTTGATGTAGAAGAGACGTGAAGAAGAGGGGACACATGTTGATGTCGAAGAGACGTGAAGAAGAGGGGACACATGTTGATGTAGAAGAGACATGAAGAAGAGGGGACACATGTTGATGTAGAGGAGACATGAGGAAGAGGGGACACATGTTGATGTAGAAGAGACATGAAGAAGAGGGGACACATGTTGATGTAGAAGAGACATGAAGAAGAGGGGACACGTGTTGATGTAGAAGAGACGTGAAGAAGAGGGGACACATGTTGATGTAGGAGAGACATGAAGAAGAGGGGACACATGTTGATGTAGAAGGGACATGAAGAAGAGGGGACACATGTTGATGTAGGAGAGACATGAAGAAGAGGGGACACATGTTGATGTGGAAGAGACATGGAGAAGAGGGGACACATGTTGATGTAGAAGAGACGTGAAGAAGAGGGGACACATGTTGATGTAGAAGAGACATGGAGAAGAGGGGACACATGTTGATGTAGAAGAGACGTGAAGAAGAGGGGACACATGTTGATGTCGAAGAGACATGAAGAAGAGGGGACACATGTTGATGTAGAAGAGACATGAAGAAGAGGGGACACATGTTGATGTAGAAGAGACATGAAGAAGAGGGGACACATGTTGATGTAGAAGAGACATGAAGAAGAGGGGACACATGTTGATGTAGAAGAGACATGAAGAAGAGGGGACACATGTTGATGTAGAAGAGACGTGAAGAAGAGGGGACACATGTTGATGTAGAAGAGACGTGAAGAAGAGGGGACACATGTTGATGTAGAAGAGACGTGAAGAAGAGGGGACACATGTTGATGTAGAAGAGACGTGAAGAAGAGGGGACACATGTTGATGTCGAAGAGACGTGAAGAAGAGGGGACACATGTTGATGTAGAAGAGACATGAAGAAGAGGGGACACATGTTGATGTAGAGGAGACATGAGGAAGAGGGGACACATGTTGATGTAGAAGAGACATGAAGAAGAGGGGACACATGTTGATGTAGAAGAGACATGAGGAAGAGGGGACACATGTTGATGTAGAGGAGACATGGAGAAGAGGATTTTGTATAATAGGTGACCTTTACAGGAATAGCCTTTGTTCGAGTCAAATCCATACGAGAGCCAAGCTTTGTCAAAAATAGTTTTTTTTATGTTCACCTCTATATATGAAAATTATCTAATGTGTGTGTGTGTGTGTGTGTGTGTTCTCTAGGAGATGATGTACATCTGGAACGGCTACACAGTCATCGGCAAACACAAGGACCTGACTGAAGGCATGCTGAAGACTCTGCAGGAGGAGCAGGCGAAACTCGACAGCAGCCCAAGTACTGCAGAAATAAATATTACTTATTTTATTTTGATATTAATATTAAAGGAATGTCATTTATTTAAGAGGCTGTACTGATGTACTATAACCATCTCAGAGAATGATATTATCATAATTATATGTTTTTATTATAAATTAATAAATACAATTTATTATTATTAATAACCTTTATTTGTATTCCACTTTTAAAAGGCAAGGCAAGGTTATTTATATAGCACTTTCAACACGAGGCAGTTCAAAGTGCTTTACAAAAAATGAAAGATATTAAGAAAATGTATTCTTATGTGTGCTTTTTGTATCTATTCGTGTAATATTATATTTTATTATAATGTTATGTTCATTGTGAAGCACTTTGGCAAACCCTCTGTTTAAACTGTGCTATACAAATAAAGTGGATTGGATTGGACACACACCACTTACAATTCCTTTAAATGTTTCTCCAGGATTACTCAATATGATTTGTTGTGTGTGTGTGTGTGTGTGTGTGTGTGTGTGTGTGTGTGTGTGTGTGTGTGTGTGTGTGTCTCAGGGTCAGAGTTCACCATCGATGATCAGTGTCTGCTGAGTCTGCTGAAGGGTCTGTGTCTCAAACACCTGGGGCATCAAGAGGAGGCCGAACACTACTTCACCCTCGTCCTCTGCAAGTACGTGACGTGCACCGACACGTGCGCTAAATCAACAAGTTTACTGTCAATCTTCCAGTTTGTGTGTACAGACGGAGAGATCCAAATACTCGCCCAAATACACGCCCGAATACACGCTCGAATACACACCCAAATACACGCTCAAATACACGCCCAAGTACACGCCCAAATACACGCCCAAGTACACGCCCAAGTACACGCCGAAGTACACGCCCAAGTACATGCCCAAATACAATCAAATACACGCTCAAATACACTCAAATACACACCCGAATACACGCTCAAATACACGCCCAAATACACGCTCAAATACACGCTCAAATACACGCCCAAATACACGCCCAAATACACGTTAAAATACATGCTCAAATATGTATTTGAGCGTGTATTTGAGCGTGTATTTGGGGCTCAAATACACGCTCGAATACACGCTAAACCAACCTGAAGAACAGATGCTCTACTTCCATATCATCACCTATTGACCTGATCATATTCTTGAGCATCCTCGGTGAATAAAGGCAGCCTTGTTTGGAAAAAGGAATTGTGGCCAAAATCAAATAGAAATCGAATTATTATGAACCTAAAACCAAACTGCCGCTGAGGCACCAGTTAGCGGATCTTACGCAGGGCGAACATCTCTCTTGATTCCAATAACAAAGTACAATGCTTTCCTGTATTTATTTTCCTTAGCCTTTCCTATGGCGTTCCTTCTGGTGGAAACTCTTTAGAAATTAGCCCGCAGTGTGACACATAAAACAAGATGCTAAAAGGGCCTAGATAAAAGGGTAATAGGTACTAGGTAATAAATATATTTAAAACACAATCAACAGAAACATGAATGTGACATTAGTGCAAGTATTCCTTAGAGCAAAAAGTAATAAATGATGTTCGAAGTACAGTAACGGCAGAGATGAGTAGAAAAGTGACTGGTGCTGGATGAGGGAAGGTTGTGTGGGGGGGGGTGTAAGGCAGGGGGGGGGGTCAGCAGGTATCTTCTTTCTTCCTGTAACCACAGTCTTTTAAAATGTTTTCCTGCAGCGAGTCTCAGATAAAGTACGACCACTACCTGGTTCCCAACGCCCTGCTGGAGCACGGCCTGCTGTGTCTGGAGCAAGGCAGGAAGTCTGAAGCCATCCGACTGCTAGAAACCGCAAAGTAGGTTTTTGAAATGGATGATTCTGCATTTTTACACTCGGTGTAAAGTCAGCACTTTAGATAATGTTTCTTAAAAATGTCTTCATCATAAATCTTAAGCGTGGTAGAATAAACAGCAAGGTTTGCTTTCACTTTAGTGTTTGTGATGTATGGGTTTATTATAATACACATGGATGTATTGGTAGAAAAGCCTACAGGGCACAGGTAGAGGGGCCCAATTAGTCAGGAGCCCCCTCTGGCTTCACGTACACAATATTACTCAAAGAGACACATACCAAACACTAAACAGAGATTCAAAATGGACCCATAGAGAAAGATTCAGTAAAGAGACACGAGAGGACAGAGACACATACCAACCGGAACGTCTGGGTGTCTGTCTGGGAGTATAACGTGCTCATTATAATACTCATTTGTGAAATAATAATTTAGATTGACCTCTGATCAGAGATGACAGAAGTACACACATCCTTTACTCAAGTAGAAGTACAGATACTCGTGTTTAAAAATACTCTGGTAAAAGTAGAAGTACTGACTAAACTTCTTTACTCAAGTCAAAGTAAAGAGGCTTTGAAATGCACTCAGTAAAAAGTACCCATAACTAGCAGCTGTTTTATAGAGTACCTGACATGAACTGAAGTAGAAAGTACAGGTATTTGTGTTCAACATGTAAGAAGTAGAAAGTACAGGTATTTGAGTTCAACATGTGAGAAGTAGAAAGTACAGGTATTTGAGTTCAACATGTGAGAAGTAGAAAGTACAGGTATTTGAGTTCAACATGTATGAAGTAGAAAGTACAGGTATTTGTGTTCAACATGTATGAAGTAGAAAGTACAGGTATTTGAGTTCAACATGTGAGAAGTAGAAAGTACAGGTATTTGTGTTCAACATGTAAGAAGTAGAAAGTACAGGTATTTGAGTTCAACATGTGAGAAGTAGAAAGTACAGGTATTTGTGTTCAACATGTATGAAGTAGAAAGTACAGGTATTTGAGTTCAACATGTGAGAAGTAGAAAGTACAGGTATTTGTGTTCAACATGTGAGAAATAGAAAGTACAGGTATTTGAGTTCAACATGTAAGAAGTAGAAAGTACAGGTATTTGTGTTCAAAATGTAAGAAGTAGAAAGTACAGGTATTTGAGTTCAACATGTGAGAAGTAGAAAGTACAGGTATTTGAGTTCAACATGTAAGAAGTAGAAAGTACAGGTATTTGGGTTCAACATGTAAGAGGTAGAAAGTACAGGTATTTGAGTTCAACATGTAAGAAGTAGAAAGTACAGGTATTTGTGTTCAACATGTAAGAAGTAGAAAGTACAGGTATTTGTGTTCAACATGTGAGAAATAGAAAGTACAGGTATTTGAGTTCAACATGTAAGAAGTAGAAAGTACAGGTATTTGTGTTCAAAATGTAAGAAGTAGAAAGTACAGGTATTTGAGTTCAACATGTGAGAAGTAGAAAGTACAGGTATTTGAGTTCAACATGTAAGACGTAGAAAGTACAGGTATTTGAGTTCAACATGTAAGAAGTAGAAAGTACAGGTATTTGTGTTCAACATGTAAGAAGTAGAAAGTACAGGTATTTGTGTTCAACATGTAAGAAGTAGAAAGTACAGGTATTTGAGTTCAACATGTTAGAAGTAGAAAGTACAGGTATTTGAGTTCAACATGTAAGAAGTAGAAAGTACAGGTATTTGTGTTCAACATGTAAGAAGTAGAAAGTACAGGTATTTGGGTTCAACATGTAAGAAGTAGAAAGTACAGGTATTTGGGTTCAACATGTAAGAAGTAGAAAGTACAGGTATTTGAGTTCAACATGTACGAAGTAGAAAGTATAGGTATTTGTGTTCAACATGTAAGAAGTAGAAAGTACAGGTATTTGAGTTCAACATGTAAGAAGTAGAAAGTACAGGTATTTGTGTTCAACATGAAAGAAGTAGAAAGTTCAGGTATTTGGGTTCAACATGTAAGAAGTAGAAAGTACAGGTATTTGGGTTCAACATGTAAGAAGTAGAAAGTACAGGTATTTGGGTTCAACATGTAAGAAGTAGAAAGTACAGGTATTTGGGTTCAACATGTAAGAAGTAGAAAGTACAGGTATTTGTGTTCAACATGTAAGAAGTAGAAAGTACAGGTATTTGTGTTCAACATGTAAGAAGTAGAAAGTACAGGTATTTGTGTTCAACATGTGAGAAGTAGAAAGTACAGGTATTAGTGTTCAACATGTAAGAAGTAGAAAGTACAGGTATTTGAGTTCAACATGTAAGAAGTAGAAAGTACAGGTATTTGGGTTCAAAGTGTAAGAAGTAGAAAGTACAGGTATTTGAGTTCAACATGTAAGAAGTAGAAAGTACAGGTATTTGAGTTCAACATGTGAGAAGTAGAAAGTACAGGTATTTGAGTTCAACATGTGAGAAGTAGAAAGTACAGGTATTTGAGTTCAACATGTGAGAAGTAGAAAGTACAGGTATTTGTGTTCAAAGTGTAAGAAGTAGAAAGTTCAGGTATTTGAGTTCAACATGTAAGAAGTAGAAAGTACAGGTATTTGGGTTCAAAGTGTAAGAAGTAGAAAGTACAGGTATGTGAGTTCAACATGTAAGAAGTAGAAAGTACAGGTATTGGTGTTCAAAATGTAAGAAGTAGAAAGTACAGGTATTTGGGTTCAAAGTGTAAGAAGTCGGAACAAGTAGTGGAGTAAAGTACTGATACCAGAGACATGTACTTAAGGACATTGACAAAGTATTTGTACTCCTCTACTTCCCACCTCTTTTCAAGGTTCAAGGCTTTTATCAGTCATGCGTTCATAGGGTAGTTATGACGATGAAAATCTTAGGTCACAGGCTCCTCCAACAGTGCAACACAATAAACCAGAAGAACAGCAAACATATATTTCTCTGATTTGATTTTAAATGTTTATTCTGTTTCAGGCAAAACTACAAGAACTACTCGATGGAATCGCGGACTCACTTCCGGATCCAGGCAGCTATGCACAAAGCTAAAGGCGTGGCGGAGAACGGCCTCCATTCCCCGAGCAGCCCTTAACGGACAGAGGAGGGCCCGCCAGAGCAGACACAGCCTTGTGTTCTCCCACAATGCAACACTCAGCCCACCCCTGCCCACATTATAAGGGCAGGTGATCTGTTTGGGTGCTGCCCTCTCTGTGTGTGGCCCTGTGTGGCTAAGGCAGGTTTGCTTAGTCCTCTTCTCGAGATATATTATGATGATATCGGCTTCTTAGAGCGATTTGAAATAGAGACAAATGTGCCTATATTTATGAAACATTGCTTCGATAGCAGGCTTGTTCGTCTCGCACTGTGTTTCCACCCATAGGTGGCGCACTCTGGTGGGAAACCAGCTGTGAAGTAAATACATGCTGCTCCTCAATTATCCCCAGAATAAAAACGTGCCCAGTTGAGGGTGCAGGGTTGGATCTAATGGTACCAAACATATAGATTACTCATGCAGACTCCACCCAGCCACGAGAACAGATGTACCTGGTTGCTAAAAAAGCTCTCATGCCCACTTTTAATTCCTGTAAAATGGAGATTGACGATGAAATGACAAACAATTATGTGTTGACATCATGCAACTCACCGCATTAACCATGTGACTGTTTTGTACCATGTTTTTTGATACATTCTGGTTGACGGGTTTCATCTATATTTAGATATTTTAACAAAACCAATATGACCTATTTAGAGAATATACATTATTTATATGTTGGTTTCACTTTTTACACTACATAAGCTTTAAGAGCGAGGGATTGTTTATTTTACATGTGTCTTCCTTTACTTGAAACCTTTTGAAACCTGTTTTCATATGTTCATTCAGTCTCCTTCTGTATTAACCCTTACATGTAATGGCTTTTGCGCAGAGCTTTGTAAATCAGCCAAGAGTGAAAAGATCATAAATGCAAAGAGCTGTTCTTTACTTTGATATATTGTAAATGGCACCTTTTACACGAATTGTCCCGTTTTAAGAGGACAGATGAAAGCGTCTTTTAGAAAGGCAGATCCCTTCTTTTCTCCGCGTGGCGTTTGGGACGGGCTCCAGCAGTACTTCCGCGCGAACACACGGGCCATTCCCCCCGAGCAGAAAAAGGACCTTTGCTCGTCCACCTGTTTCATCTTTAGTGAGTGAAGAAGCTCCGAACACAAAGCCAGAACAGTCTTCACCGCACTGCTCCTCCTCCATCAGCCATGCTCGACAACAACCATCGATACAAGGACGTGAACATAACAACAACGCTACTTTGTCAAAAAAATAATCTGTATATGAAAAAAACAACGTTTGTAATGACTGACGATACGACAGAAAAGGGTCACCTCTAATCATGTTAGTGGGGAGGTTTCGCTAAGTGTGAAAAACCTAGAAACTAAGATGGTGTCTCAAGTGTTGGAATTAGAGATGTGTTGATTTAATCATGATTAGAGTAACGTGTGGGATTCAAGACGATGACTCGGAGTCGGTTTCAATTTATTTTATTGGTGAAAGAAATCTACTTTTAATTTTGTTTTAACGTATTTCAAATGTATATGTCATTGTCTGATAATTAACTTTCCCCCCCTTTTGGTTTTGCAGAAATAGCTGAAAGAAACCCTTTCAAATTTAGTGGCATTGTGATGTTTACAATCAGCGTATTTTATCGGGCACGGCTACTACTGTGCAGAATGACATTCCTGTACATACTGAATGTTTCTATTGTAATTTAATGAAATGATAAGCAACTTAAAAACAAACCATCTCATTTTGTGTTGTCTTTTTTGTCCCCCGTGCACCACAAACAAAAGCACCAAGTGTTCTGCACTGAAGGTTATTATTTACAGAACAAAGAGGCGCTGCTTGCTTGCAAATCTTTGCACACGTTGTTCTCATCTAATCCTCTAGAAACAGTGAGTAAGTAATCTCTTGTTGATATGCAAAGCAATGGGAATAAGGGATAATAAAAGAACAGTGGGCCTGAATCATATTGATTTGAAAATAAGCAAAGAAGACTAGCAAGAAAACCCCAGATTTAGAATATCGTTTAATAATCATGGGATACTTTGAGCCCTACAATGATCTCAGCATGATTTAGCAAGACTCATTTATCGATTTCCTCTGTTTACGTTTTCAGGGCAATGTGCTCTTCTGATTGGCTGCCACAAAAAGATCCAAGCGGTAACTTAATAGCTCATTGGTTCGTGGGTAAAAAGGGGCGGGGCTTCTTGTCGCTACATCACCACCTTTTGTCGTTTTTCTTCAGCAGCTGCTGCACTCGGGAAAGTCCCTGACAGCCAGCAGGAAAAACCGAGAGATAAATGGAGAATTTGAAGAACTGTTTCGCTGCCTCTTGCACATTTAAAATCCTCTAAGGGTTGTTTTTAGCTTTTAAAATAACCGAGTGCTAGCTCGTTTTGCATGCTAGCTCCTCTTTGTGTGGCTAGTTGCTAGCTGAGGGATGTGTTGTCGTTGTTGTTGTTGTTGTCTGGGAGAGGAGACCCGTCAGCTGTGCATGGAGAACCGCCTTCTAATCTGCTGCTGACATTATCCGGGAGAAGTGCCCGCTGTGTAACGCTGGTAAACACCGAGAGAGAGGAGAGTTTTTGTTGGAAGGAGATGGGAAACTGTCTGAAATCTCCCACCTCGGATGATATTTCTCTGCTCCATGAATCCAGCTACGGAGACCCCGACCAGGAGCCACCGCCCCCCTATGAGGTAATTCCGAAACAGCCATAACATGACGAGTGTTTTAGTGTGTAAGGATTACAAAAATAATAATTATAGGGTGAGATTCAAAGGCTTTATTGCCAGTGGTATTTAGGGACTAAGTAGATTGACTCATGATACAAAGGCTTTATTGTTTAATGCACAGTAGATTCATTGTTCCAGATGCAAGGCTTTCATTGCAATTTGTACACAGCTACAGTGCAGATAATGAAGATCTTGGGTCACAGGCTCCTCCAACAGTGCAACACAATTCAACAGATAATAGTGCAATAGAATAAAATAGAAATTGTGCAGAATAGTCTTTATACAAGTAATTGGAATATTGATAAATTACAACCAGATGAATGTTATGGATGTTCTTTCTAAAGTGCAGGTGTTTAACAGTCTTATGGCCTGATATCCGTCGATATTGTAATGCACATCTTAAATCCAACAACATAAATATATATAAGACATTACACATAAAAAATAGTGCAAGAAAAAACAGAATGACATGAGAAAATACATAATGGTCCAAGTAGGTTGCAGGGCTAAGACAAATGTATACATGACCGAGACACAAGTTGAAATAGAATAAATACTATATGCTTTAATACTAAATAAATAAAAATGTTATGTGTGGCAGATTTGGCCCTGTGTAAATATATAATTAAATCTGTATTGCCCCTAAGGGAACTTGCTTTGCAGAACAAAAAGAACAAAAGAGTATCAGCAACAACATCATAAACCAACTATGATTAGCCTAATATATACATTATTTGGGAATTAAAAAAAGGACATCAGTTGCAAATGTACAAGGTTCAGACAAATGACCCCAAAGTGATCGGAGCTTGTTGCAGCTGTAGGAAATGTCTGCTCTGACCCGTCACTGCCATGCCACGAATCCGCTTTAATATATCCGAAGGTCCATTCAATGCGTACCCCTGCCCTGTGATTTACACTAACATGCAGCACAATATCAACACTTTCAATCGTCTTCATTCTCACACACGGAACCGTGTATTTATTATTCATATTGAATGGAGAGGAACTAACGAAGCAACACTGGCTTTTACTACGCAGACAAACCCAGCGGATTTCTCTTTTGTAACTATAACCCTTTTCTCCGCTGTTTCCCTCGCGGATCTGCTCTGGCTGTCTGGTGTCCGGACTTCCTGTATTTGATCCTTTGCACACGGACCAGGCCATGCTGTGGCTGTAATGTCATGTATGGTTCTTTGTTGGTATGCGTTATGCAAGGCCTTGGCACTGAGTTTGGCTGTTATTAGGTCAGGCCAAGGCTTATCTGTAGATTTAAGATAAGTGTTTTTTTCAGCATGGGAAACCAAAGGTGGTCTCAGGTCAGGAGAGCCTGTTATTGTAGAAATATTACAGAGAGGAAAACTTAAAGGGGACACTATGACCTATACTGAGACAGTCTAAGTGTGGTATCATTCAAAACGAAAAGACATGTTTCAGATGACTTGTATGTCAAACACAGATAATCAGTTTCCCTTTTAAATATCTAACTTACTTTCCCCAGCTGATTTGAACTATAACTGGCTGCCTGGCAACAATGGATATATCTTTAAAGAGTTCCTATTATGCTTTTCTTTTTAGGTTTCCCTTTCCCTGCAGTGTGTTATATCGGTGTTAGTGCATGTCAATGGTCTGCAGAGACTCAAACCGGGAGTTTCCCCTGCCTGAAACGCCTCCATTGGACTCCTTTGTTTACATCAGGAACATAGTGACATCACGGTGTAACACTTGAGCTTCTCTGTTTGGTTTTTTCAACATTAAAGCGAGTAACCTTGTCACAATAGATGCTCAAAATATGAATACGAAAATGAGGGCTGTTTTTTTCTTTTTGTTTTTTTAAGTTGGACTTAAAAAGCTGAAATCACATCGACAGGAGGACACAGAAAACCGGAAAAATTGCCAAATTATAGTTTCTAATAACTTAGTTTTAAAGGTCCCGTGTCATGGCCATTTCCACTGATCATAATTCCATTGTTGAGGTCGACTAGAATAGATTTATATCGTGCAATGTTCCAAACTCACATTTCTCACAGCATCTCTGTATACTGCGTGTATTCACTGAAGTTCACTCTCTGCCTTTAACGGCTCGTTGTAGCTCCAATAGCTCCAGCCCCCCCCCTCCCTGTGAGCACAGTGTGCTCTGATTGGTCGGGACCAGTCGGGACGTTGTGTTTCGCGCTAAGCTCCGTGGAGGTGTTGTTTCCTTGTTTAGCGATACACAGCGAAACACAGCCAAACTCACCCTGAGCACACACAAAGTCACAGCTGAAGTAAAAACACTAAGTGTGGCTTGATGTTGAGTAAGAAAAAGGTTGATAACGCTGTCAGAATGGGTCTGCAGAGAGACTTTCGCCGCGATCCCAACTGTCTGTTCTCAGCCTGCAGCCAGGGAGGAGAGATCAGCAGAGCTGCCTGCACTGAGTGAGTGAGGAAGTCCGTGGATTGGTCAATTTGGACCAATCAGCGGGGGCTTAACGTAACGGCTCCGCGGACGTAACGTAACGGCTCCACGGATTGGTCCATTTCGTTCCGGGTACGGATGACATCATGATGTCCCCGGAAGAATCAAATGGACAGTGAGTGACGTATCTCCAACGAGGCATTTTGGGAGGTATTTTCTGTGTTAGAGCTTTACTCCCTACAGGGTGCACTTTGAGGGTTTTGACTCTGCAGACCGTTCACATGCATACAAACCTTCATAACACAAGGGGACGGTGATAACCGGAAAAGCATGACATGGGACCTTTAATATAAGTTAATTGTTTTACATACGTTATGGTGCACATGGTAATTGAATACCAGTATAGGGTTGCCAACCGCCCCGTATTAGCCGGGACGCCCCGTATTAGCCGGGACGCTAGGACCACTCAGTTGACAGGGCAGGCACAATGCTGGCGTGTGTGTGTGTGTGTGTGTGTGTGTGTGTGTGTGTGTGTGTGTGTGTGTGTCAGTCAGCTGATTGCTGGGGAAATGGTTGGTTGAAGGATAACATTAGGTCTGGTAATGATGTACCGTGCATGTTCACATCATGTATACTTTGCATTACTTAATACCGTTTTTCAAATATTTTATTTTTTAACTGTTTGGACAAAATAGCCAATTGTACATCGATGTGCCCAGATGTCCCGAGTGCCCACCTATCCGATTTGAACATGCTGATGTACAATGTGATGTATTAGCCTAATTCAGGTGTAAGACCATTGTGTTTGTATTGTGTTATAGGTATGCATAGTTTTCTATGCATTTTGAGGGTTTGACCCCCAAAAACATTTTCGAACCCTAGGGGCTGGCTCCCCCAAGAGAATTAAATAACATAACACTAACCCTAACCCTAACCCTAAAACTGAAATAAAGTAACAAAAGAAAGTAACTAAATCCGCCAGAAACCCTAAAATCTTCGCCTACCTGCCTGTCAGCCTTCCATCGGGGCACAAACTGATCTCGTGCCCTCATTGGTCACGTTCGTGTGTGTTGGAGGGGGGGCTCTGTGAGGAAGTGGCAGATTCTTTAAATACACGTCTGACCATCTGGATGAACACACATATTGTCCCCTTCACAATACAAAAAAAGAGTGTTTGCTTTCACAAAAGAGCAACCAACCTAGCTCAGTGCATGCTAAGCAAACACTTCCTGGTCTTTTCAAGTTATCAATCCTTTCTGTTGTCACGTACCATCGGTGGAATGACGCACCCCAGTCAGCCACCGATGATGTGAAAGCAGGGAGTCGTTGTTTGTGCAGGTTCGCCACAGATATGTCATGTCTGGCACCCGGCGGGGGGTAATCAGACCCACGCTCTGGTATCAGAGGAGTGATGGTGTGACACACATGGCTCAGTTCCTGTGGACGAGCGCTCCCTGAGAGAGGCCGAGGAACCCGTGTGAGTTTCACCGACTAGTTAAAAGCTACTCTTTCCGCCCTGCCGGCTCCTTCCCCTGGCGACCGCAGTCATCAGCACCTTCACCAGATGAACCCGGCCTGAGGACACACATCTCCTCTGTGCTTGCACTTCAGATGAATCCACTCTGAGAAAGGGCGCTAAAGGCTCCACTATACTCAGCTTGAGGTTGTACGGACTAGGGCTGCACGATTTGGGGAAATTACATCACATGACATGACATGTTAGACGCTTTTATCCAAAGCGACGTACACACTTTACTGAGGGCCATCCCCACAGGAGCACTTTGGGGTGAAGTGTCTGAGGGACACAACGACATGCTGACGCAGTGGGGTTTGAACCTGTGACCCCCTGATCCCAACACCGACGCACAACCCGCTCCGCCACACGCCTCCATAAGAAATAATCTAATTGCAGTTTTTCTGACAGATATTGCGATTCGATTTGCGATATTTGTTTTTAAGCGACCCAACGGAAGTTTATTTTAAAATGCGGCCATATCTCCGGCTAGGAAGGTCGTATCAACGTGCTCCCGTCTGTAGCGCCCCGCAGCCCGAGCTACGAGTGAACGAACTAAACTTACATGAAGCTTCCGTTGGGTTGCTTTAAAGTCGAGCTCCAGTTTAAGATTCACCCTGTGATAGAAACACGTGATGGAGCTTTACTAACCTGACCCAGCATCTAAAGCTCCACTGGAAGCCATTTGGAAAAGTATTTCAAAAATACTTGGCAGGTGATTGGATCAATCTGTCTATCACCTTCTATCATGGGCCACTTCTGATTGGTTGACAATGGCTGGTGCATGTGGAGCACAGCTCTTCTTCGTTCAGCCCCAGTACCTGCGTGTAAAGGCCAGACTTCTCACTGTGCTTCCTTCAAACCGACAAGGGATGGGAAACTAATCCAAATGTTATCAAAATCACAATATGCACTAGTCCATCTTCTATCGCCTATCCATGGTCAATATATAGGATTTCTTTCCAAGTTTCACTCACTCATTGCCTTTACAATCATTCCTAGCTGGAAATGATAAGGACAGTGTTTTGTGTATCTTTGAATGACTATCTTAACGACGTGAATATCAGTCAAAGCTTGTAAAAATGCACGCAGAGCTGTTTGACTCTTCCGACGCTCACCCTGGGGGTTGTAACCGTCTGCTGAGGCGACTTGAGTTCACACCGATCAGACCATGTCTCCCAGGACGGTCAGCCGGGAACCAGAAAGGGAAGAATTCCAGCCTCTGAGGCAGATTCCTTCCACTACAAAGGCTGCACACACACACACACACACACACACAACACACACACCACACACACACACACACACACACACACACACACACTGGCCTCTGCAAGAGTTCAAAACCAACTTCAGTCAAAGGTCAAACAAAGGAATTGGATTCACAGAAACTCCAACTTTGTACACAGATAGCTCCAATCTCAATTTGGACTTTTTATTATAGTTATATTACGCAGGACTTTTGCAGAAGGGGACTTGGAAGTGAGGGGAGACTTGTATGGACATCGGAGGCTCATCATTAACCCGAAAACTCACTCGATGCTAAACCAAATCCACATTATAGATTCATAACTGCAGGTTTTTAAACGACCCTTCAAAAGCGATGCCATCCCCATAGACCTCCATGTTCAAATGTCCAACTCTAAAACAAAATACATGTTTACATCCTGGTGCGTACACTATTTTGTTCTCTGACTTTTAATATCGCTTATGTAAGTCTGCCAAATGAGTAGGGGGACCAGCCGTCATAAAACCTTTGGGACGGTCTTGGACCTCTTCCTGGATGTCCCGAAGTGGGCGTGAACAGTTTAAAATTATATAATAGAAACATTAAACACTGATCACTGTGAATCCTTTTGTTCAGGTTTTGCCCAAGATGAGCTCTGTATTCTCCGTGGACTTCCTGATCTATTGCGGTTGTTGTAGTTTTCTAAGCTGGCTCAGTGGTGACGAGTATACAGATAAACAACAATGCAATGCAACAATGAAGAAGGAAATAATCGACAAAGGGAAATTAAGCCAGTCGCGCCGATATGGACGAAAACAATGTTGCAGGTAGTGAAGAAGTGGGTATACAGTGGATCATAGCTGAGATCCAAACTCAGCGAAAAAGTCAGAGGGAAAGAACATGTATTTGTAGGATGTATTTACTCTCAGTCGACATGCCAACCTGGAACTCCCATCCTAGATGTCACCCTTTTTCATCTGGTGGCGTTAAATGTCAATAACCTGCTTAAAAAGCTGAGGGTTAGACGAGGTCCGCGGCAACTCTGACTACTCTTAAATCCAGGCTGAAGACTTTCCTTTTTGTCGCTGCTTTTAATTGAACTATTCACATCTTAGACTGCACTGTACTTTTTATCCATGTATTTTTTCTTTTACATTTAATTAATTTCTCCATGACATTTGTGAGAGGGACGGCTCGAAAGTAGGATATTTGGGATATCCGTCGTAGCCAGGGTTTACGATCAGGCCAAAATCATATAGAACTAAAACAGATAACGTAACAGCCGCTGAGGCACTAGTTAGCGGATCTTACGCAGGGCGATGATCCAGGTCCAGACAAGATTCTCCGTTGTGCATTTTATTCCTATAACAAAATACAATGAACATGTTTCCTATATCTCGTTCCTTAAGCCTTTCCTATGGCTGTCCCTTGTGTAGCTTGAAACACCCTGATCTGGCTCCCACCTCCCACCTGTCTCCAATATATACCATTACACCAGGTGCTCTAATCACCCAGTGCCCAAAACAGGCCTTCAAAGTAAAAGCATAGAAACTACTTTAACTTATGAGACTAACTAAGAATACATTTTCAATAAACACTATAAAACAGCAAGAAAATAAATGTTAAACTATTAAATAATATAAAGAGATATATAGCTCCAACATTTTTAAATGCCTTTGTCTGAATGTCTTTCATTTTTGTAAAGCACCTTGAATTGCCTGGTGCTGAAAGGGGCTATAGAAATACACTTGCCTTGCCTGGGTTTCTTTTTCAGAAACAAGTCCTGTTTCTCGCTTGAGGCCAGGAAAAGGCTCTGTGACCTTTGACCTGTGCTAATGGTGATTTGTTGTATATGAGTGCACCTGCCCATTTCCTGAACAAGTTAGATGCCGCCTATCACAGCGCACTTACGCATCACTGTACCCTGTGTGCCGAGGCAGGTTTGCCATCACTCTCTGTACGGAGGCTCAGTCACTGGTACACGTTTTATTTATGAAGCCATGTTGGGTAAACTCCCGTATTATATCTGCTCGCTGATCACACAGAGAGTTGCAAGCAGCTATTGTCTGAGGTCACATGATGTGGTCTTGTTAGATGTGCCAAGACCAAGGACTGTCTCAGGGAAGACAGCTGTTATGCGCAGCGCCACTTGCTTGGAACAATCTTCAGCAAGAATGAAACTGAGCAATCTCATTCCTCTGCATGTTTTTAAAGCTAGGCTAAGTGAAATGCTTGCTGATACAATGGGCACTTGTAAATGTCTATAACTATGTATCCTGTAAATATAATGTATGATGTCCTTTATTGTTTTAAGTTTCATGTGGAACCTATATGCTTCAGCTCTATGACCTCAAGGGGACCAATCTGGTTCAATAGAGGTTTGAAATGAAATGACAGGCGGTTAGCCGGCACAGGTTGCTAACCGCTACTGCTAATGTGCCATCGTCTCAATCAGCTTATTATCCAAGTATTGCAGTCAATGTTGTTATAGTCTGCAGAAACAGGAAGGGTGGCTGGTGGAAGCTTACAGACTTAAAGTGGATGAGATCAGCTCTGAGACAAACACTTAGGCTAGTGGGCTCGACTGTAACAATGAGGACATAGAGAGTAAGTGCATATTATTTCCATGTTTCCACTGGGAAGAAAGCAGAGGGAGGGGCTGCGGTGAGCGTGTGCTGCTTGAAACACATTGTTTGTCGAGTGTGGTGATTTAGAAAGCAGCTGGTGCTGACTCATCGCTCTGGGACTGAGCTCTGGGAGATAAGAAAGGCCCCCCCTGTGTGTTTGAAATTGTAAGGGAGACAGTTTGTGTGTGTGTGTGTGTGTGTGTGTGTGTGTGTGTTTGTGTGTGTCCTCGTATGGCTTGTTATCCACCTGTCTGCCTCGTGAGCCTCCGAAAGGAAAGGAACACGTTTATGCTGATGTTGCACGCCTTATTTTCTGGTGTTTCCAGAGATGTCAGAGGTACACACATCCTTTACTCAAGTAGAAGTACACATACTCATGTTTAAAAATACTCAAAAGTACTGACTAAACTTCTTTACTCAAGTGAAAGTAAAGAGGCTTTGAAGTGTACTTCAGTAAAAAGTACCCATAGCTAGCAGCTGCTTTAAAGAGTACCTGACCTCCCTTTATATCAATAGAACAATAATGTCATTGTTAGCTAATGAATGTTTCCATGGTGACCAACGGCAACATGACAACGTTTCCATTGGTCCCTCTTCTTTAGAGAAGACCAGGAAGTGATGGATACACGGATCGTGTTCCAAACCAATAGGCACGCAGTGACTCTAAAGAATAATGACCACGCACCAAACACACATTCAGACTAAAGGAACCAGCTGTTTGGAAAATGAGAGAAGTAGAAAGTACAGGTATTTGGGTTCAACATGAGAGAAGTAGAAAGTACAGGTATTTGAGTTCAACATGTAAGAAGTAGAAAGTACAGGTATTTGAGTTCAACATGAGAGAAGTAGAAAGTACAGGTATTTGGGTTCAACATGTGAGAAGTAGAAAGTACAGGTATTTGAGTTCAACATGTAAGAAGTAGAAAGTACAGGTATTTGTGTTCAACATGTAGGAAGTAGAAAGTACAGGTATTTGGGTTCAACATGTGAGAAGTAGAAAGTACAGGTATTTGAGTTCAACATGAGAGAAGTAGAAAGTACAGGTATTTGAGTTCAACATGAGAGAAGTAGAAAGTACAGGTATTTGAGTTCAAAATGTGAGAAGTAGAAAGTACAGGTATTTGAGTTCAACATGTAAGAAGTAGAAAGTACAGGTATTTGTGTTCAACATGTAGGAAGTAGAAAGTACAGGTATTTGGGTTCAACATGTGAGAAGTAGAAAGTACAGGTATTTGAGTTCAACATGAGAGAAGTAGAAAGTACAGGTATTTGAGTTCAACATGTAAGAAGTAGAAAGTACAGGTATTTGAGTTCAACATATGAGAAGTAGAAAGTACAGGTATTTGAGTTCAACATGTGAGAAGTAGAAAGTACAGGTATTTGTGTTCAACATGTAAGAAGTAGAAAGTACAGGTATTTGAGTTCAACATGAGAGAAGTAGAAAGTACAGGTATTTGAGTTCAACATGTGAGAAGTAGAAAGTACAGGTATTTGAGTTCAACATGAGAGAAGTAGAAAGTACAGGTATTTGAGTTCAACATGAGAGAAGTAGAAAGTACAGGTATTTGAGTTCAACATGAGAGAAGTAGAAAGTACAGGTATTTGGGTTCAACATGTAGAAAGTAGAGGTATTTGAGTTCAACATGTAAGAAGAAGAAAGTACAGGTATTTGAGTTCAACATAGAAGAAGTAGAAAGTACAGGTATTTGGGTTCAACATGTAAAAAGTAGAAAGTACAGGTATTTGGGTTCAACATGTAAGAAGTAGAAAGTACAGGTATTTGTGTTCAACATATAAGAAGTAGAAAGTAAAGGTATTAGTGTTCAACATGTAAGAAGTAGAAAGTACATGTATTTGTGTTCAACGTGTAAGAAGTAGAAAGTACAGGTATTTGGGTTCAACATGTAAGAAGTAGAAAGTACAGGTATTTTAGTTCAACATGTAAGAAGTAGAAAGTACAGGTATTTGTGTTCAACATGTAAGAAGTAGAAAGTACAGGTATTTGTGTTCAACATGTGAGAAGTAGAAAGTACAGGTATTTGGGTTCAACATGTAAGAAGTAGAAAGTACAGGTATTTGGGTTCAACATGTAAGAAGTAGAAAGTACAGGTATTTGAGTTCAACATGTAAGAAGTAGAAAGTACAGGTATTTGTGTTCAACATGTGAGAAGTAGAAAGTACAGGTATTTGGGTTCAACATGTAAGAAGTAGAAAGTACAGGTATTTGTGTTCAACATGTAAGAAGTAGAGAGTACAGGTATTTGAGTTCAACATGTGAGAAGTAGAAAGTACAGGTATTTGAGTTCAACATGTAAGAAGTAGAGAGTACAGGTATTTGAGTTCAACATTAGAGAAGTAGAAAGTACAGGTATTTGAGTTCAACATGTGAGAAGTAGAAAGTACAGGTATTTGTGTTCAACATGTAAGAAGTAGAAAGTACAGGTATTTGAGTTCAACATGTAAGAAGTAGAAAGTACAGGTATTTGTGTTCAACATGTTAGAAGTAGAAAGTACAGGTATTTGTGTTCAACATGTAAGAAGTCAAAGTAAAAAGTACTGATACCAGAAACATGTACTTAAGTACAGTAACAAAGTATTTGTACTCCACTACTTCCCACCTCTGGGTGTTTCTCTCACTTTATGGGTAACATAAGGCCTATACAAAGCAGAGATGTAGCCCAAATCTAAGATCAGACGGTTCAGTGGACTAAAGGTCTGCACACCACTGCCTGTAGGGGATACACACACACACACACACACACACACACACACACCACACACACACACTATTGAAGAGCACGGCTTCTGTCAAACACCTGCTTGCTGTCAGGACGAAAGGGTTCGACGTCAGCAGTTCAGTTCGAGCTCAGCCAGCTGGGGCAGAAGAAATGGGAAGAAAAGTTTGCTTTAAAGGCGGTTTATAATTAGCTGTCAAAGCTGGAGTGGAGGCGAGGCGAACAACCGACTGAGAACAACTTTGAAACTTTGGCTACCGTGATCTGCAGGTGCCCCGATCAGGAGAGGAAGGACACGTGTGTGACTCTCACTTTGTTCAGATAAACATGAATGAGTCCATCTTCAGTGTCCCTGACTGTACCACAGGCATGACTATACTTACATCAGATACTGTGACAATTACGTCCTGTGTCTTTCCCCAACTACTTTTCCTCAACCTCAATGAAAATAAGTCAAGAGGCGGAGCTAAGATGTGGAGGCAAATCAAAAAGACCTCCACACAACACTGTGCTAAGAAAATTAAATAGTGATGCAGGGTTGACGTCGTTTTGTAGGCCGTCCCAAAAGTTATCATCGCTAAGGGGCCTCTGCAAAGAAGCAATGGATTTCCCCTTTGGAAAATATGCTCTGTGGCTTACAGGTGTGTGACACTTAACACATGTTGATGTAGAAGAGACATGAAGAAGAGGGGACACATGTTGATGTAGAAGAGACATGGAGAAGAGGGGACACATGTTGATGTAGAAGAGACATGGAGAAGAGGGGACACATGTTGATGTAGAAGAGACATGAAGAAGAGGGGACACATGTTGATGTAGAAGAGACATGAAGAAGAGGGGACACATGTTGATGTAGAAGAGACATGGAGAAGAGGGGACACATGTTGATGTAGAAGAGACATGGAGAAGAGGGGACACATGTTGATGTAGAAGAGACATGGAGAAGAGGGGACACATGTTGATGTAGAAGAGACATGAAGAAGAGGGGACGCATGTTGATGTAGAAGAGACATGAAGAAGAGGGGACACATGTTGATGTAGAAGAGACATGAAGAAGAGGGGACACATGTTGATGAAGAAAAGACATGAAGAAGAGGGGACACATGTTGATGTAGAAGAGACATTAAGAATATCTGGCGTGTTTTATGAAGGTGGACAAAACGTGAAATCGTGTTAGGGTCGTGTTCACCACAGAACTAATGTCAGGCTTCTTCACGATACGATAACACTTGAATTGTCAGATCAAGTCTGAAATGTGACTGCAGCTCCATGTGTAACACAACTTCACCACAAACACTCTCATTAACCGTTGGCTTTGATACGAGGGAACCAGAAGTGCTCGGTTATTTCCCCGTTGTAGGACTTGTTTCCGCACCACAAGGAAATAAGGAAGTAAGCATTGAAGAAGCTCTCCTCAGATCACGGCTGCCACTGAGTACTCATTTCACTCAGTCAGAAACCTGACTAAGCGGAAACACCCCGTGTTGGTTGTGTCCTTGTAAGGTCATGACTCTCCATCAGAGCCCCTTGTGACAGCTTACCTACCGTCTTCACCTAATATGGAAACAGGAACATTGTGGTGTCAGTGACATATACCGTGGGCTTTGGCCGTTCCTGAGCACACACAACTAATACTTTAATAACTATTTTATCCCCCCTTACATTTAGTTTTCATCCTTCTTTAATTAATAGTCCTCTTTCAAATGACCTGAGGAATCAAGGTGAGTTTAATCATTACATTACACCAGTGCTTCTCACATGCCCCTTTCACACCAGCGCCTTTTCAGCTCCGGCTCGGAGCTGGAGCCTGAAAAGCGCCGGGCTTTCCTGTTTCGGTACAGTTTATGTTTAAACCGTTGGAGAGAGTGGCACACTTGTTAGCCTGTTCCATTCCTCTTCGTTTTCCGAAGCCGTGGCTCGGAAAGCATACTTGCTTCGTTTCTGAAGGAAGTGACTCGGAAGTACGCGACTACCAAGCCAGCATCCTCGAGATTGAGAAACGGCCAGTGCGGCGTCCTAGCCATCATTGGTTCAGGAGTTTGATGGCTTGTGGGACGAAAGACAGCCTAGATCTGTTCTATTTAAACAAGGTCACGATATCTCCGCCCGGGTGGCAACAGTTCAAAATAAGAGGCAAGAGGCCGGGTGCCTCAGGTCACTCACAACATTGTGTGCCATTTTTAAAACTCTGTCCTCGTATAGGCTTTCGATGAGTGCTGCCTCCAACTCTGTCGATACTAATATCATCACTGCGTCCCGTTATCACATCTAAAACACACATCCTGTGAAGCCAACGTCCATTTGTCCCTTTCTGCTGCTCCCGTTGTCGTCCCCTGTGTGCACGTGTGAGTGATTCTCTGAGTGCATGCTCCCCCGTATTGTGTGCAAGGTGTCTGCGGGTCGAAAGATTTTGTTACTCTGCAATCCCGATTAGATTTCAGAGCCGCTAACGCTTCATGTTTCTGTCCCTTCCCTTTCTAGGGGCACACTGCTTCGGCTGCACGGAAGATACGGCCGAGTAGATTGTTTCCTCTTTTGAATATGAAAGAGGTCGGCAAGATTTGTCAACTAAAAATAGGGAGATGCAGTTTTAGTATTTGTTTTTTCTAAGCTGTTCGTACACCTTGCATTAAAAGGAGTTTTGCCCAGTCATCACACTTCCTGTTTGCAGCACCATGACCTCATCCTGTCAAGATTCAAATGCTTGACAGTCGTATACGATACGATATACTTTATCGTCCCCGTAAGGACATTTGTTCTGCACTCCGTCCTGCAGTTCCACATACATGTACAAACATAGTAAACATTCAAATACATACGCACATATTGCGACCTATTGCACAACCCTCATGGTCAACATTTAAAAAAGTACATTTAATTTCATGTGAATGTTAAGAAGCTTAATGGACATAGTTAGGAATGAGGGCTTTTAGGGTTCAGCCTGAATCTTCTACCAGAAGGTAGGAGCTGGACACGATGTTGTGCCTGTCTGATAATGGACTGCTCGTATATGTTTCGGAGAGATGGGTGTTTTTCAACCCCCATCATTTTCCTAGCAGTCTGAACCAGGCGAGTGATCTGTGACTTTGACTGCACTGTCAAGTTACCGTACCAGGCAGTAACACCATACCTCATGATGCTCTCCAACACTGCATGATGGAACAGTAACATGAACTTCTGCTCGACTCCGAAAGCCCGGTGTTGACGCAGAAAGTACAATCGCTGTTGAAGTCTAGAGCACAGACCTTGAACATGCTAGATAGTGTACTATCTATATGAACACCAAGGTACTTATAGGAGCTGACCGGAGCTATGGGTTCATTGTGGATAACCACCGGTTACCCACTGCCTTTGGGTCCCACACCGTCTCCTCAGTCTTCTTCACATTCAGCACTAGATGGTTAAAATCTCACCACTGCACACATCTCTCTATTTCAGAGGGATAAGCCGATGAACTGCTGCCTTTGTGCATTAAGCCGAGGATGGCTGTATCATCTGGAAATGGGATGATATAAGTCTCGGGGTGGATTCTCGTACAGCCGTTTACAGTATATGCACAACGGGCCTTATTATGCTCGCGCTTTGATTTGCTCGCGCTCCAAGACATAGGTTATATTAGAGGCTAAGGAGTGGGACCGGCTGTGCTCTGGCTTCAGACCAGTGGGAGAGGAGCTGCAGCACAGGCATCAGAACCACAGCGTTCCCCTCTGTCTCACTGGGGTCGTTGTTCTTCTGGTCGACCTGAGGTCACTAGATGAACAGTTGTGGCAGCCCGGCCGACACGCCGTGTATGAAGGAAGGGAGAGTCAGGGGACAACAATTACACTGCTGACCACTGCACAGTTCACACACACACACACACACACACACACACACACACACACACACACACACACACACACACACACACACACCTGCTGCCCCCCTCTGAGGCCCTGTCTGCAGCCATGAGAGCAGCAGAGCCTCATATAACTGCAGTCACGCCATCTGACTGCTAGCTAGCCTTGTCATAATTTTTCTGAATGTTTGAACTTCTTATAAAGACTTGAAAATCAACCTGAAATATTGTTTACATTTTGTTGGCACTCCCGCCACAGACGCTTGAAAGGATAACCTTCAAAATATGTTATTTTTATGAAGGATTTGCAAAAAAGTATATCAGAAAGAGACGAAGAAACCTTTTCCACAATTGGTCAAATTGTGTTTCGCATCAAATTGTAGATTTATTAACGTACATGTTTCATTCAAGTGTATAATAATGCCCTTAAACATGCATAAACTTAAGCCTATCTATAATTACAATTTTAACAAACTCATCCCAATATTCCTGCACGAATTGTAAAATGTATCTCCCGGATGTTAACATGTTTATTTCCTCTTACATGGTGGTGCAGAGAGACTGACTCGCTCAGCCTCCAGTGGAGCGTTTAGCCATTTCCTCTTTAAGTGCTTTTAATTCACACTTTGCAAAGATCACTCAATAGTAGCTGAATATAGCATGGACTCACAAACCCCTTACCCCCGAGTAGACTGCGTGATCTAGAATTACTGACTATATACTAGAAATATAGATTTAATCATTAAATTCTTATTTTTTTCAGAGCCAAAACTATTTTCAGTAGGGTGCTTCTGCTATAGAAGGACATGACTAAACTAACATTTTATTCATTTAAAGAAAGTCCTCAAAGTATTCAGGCTGAAATAATGCATACCTTTACCCTTTGTCCCTTTTTATTTTGAACTCGGGGACTTTTTCTCTTACTACGACTCAAAGAAGAGAAGGAAATGGAGAGTAACTGGAGTTTCGGTTTGAGCGGAAAGGAGGAAGAAGTGTGCACACCCAAAACTCTGAAGTGCGTCTATCAGGAACCGCAAAGTGAGAAGGGGAACATATATCAAGAGTTCATGGAAGAGCACACGGCAGCTGAATGCTTGCTAATATTTTCTATGTTAGGTCCGGTATTAGCTATAAAAAAAACAGCTTTTTAGTTAGGGCTTCAATTCAAACATATTTCTGCTTTTTGTCAAAGTCAACTTTAATGTCAATCTTTCAGTTTGTGTGTACAGACAGAGAGGTCGAAATACGTTTCCCACAATCACGAATGCAATTATACAAATATGTGTACAAATATGTATGTCCTATATATACATACACACATTTACACATATGCATATATTCAGCGTGACTGCCTGGCATGCATATGTTGGTATCTAAATGGTAACAGAAAGGCAATATGGATACAATCAACATGGTAAAAAATGGATCGATGGATTGGCAGATATACTCCGCATGGACATTGTTTTGTTTTGTCACCTGGAACACGCGTCCGAACTTAGTTCTCCCGTTCCCATCCCTCAGTGATGAGGTTAAAAAGCCTCTACGAATATCTTAGGGCAGGGGTGTCAAACTCAAGGCCCGGGGGCCAAATCCGGCCCGCGACTTCATTTCATGTGGCCCGCAAGAGCTCGGAAAGAATGTAATATGTTTATTATACGGTTACAGGCCGATTTACAGATGCACGATGTCCATAAACTACATGTCCCACAATGCATCTTACATTAGATTTTTTTTTATTTAACTGTACCTTTTTTTCAGAATTTGGATTTTCTTTTAAAATAATTTTGTGACATTCTCAATGAAGAGACTTGCACTTATTTGCCCTAGACTTCTTCTTTCAGACGTAGTTATCTATGAAGCTTTTTCCCTATCCGATAATAATCCAATGCAGAGGCAATAATGTAATTACATTATTTTAAATATATAAAATATTTATATATGTATGTTTATATAGTCTTAAAGTTACAACCGGCCCTTTGAGTGCAACCATAATGCTGATGTGGCCCGCGGTGAAATTGAGTTTGACACCCCCTGTCTTAGGGAATGCACAGTGCAAGGTTGTCCATTTAACAATTATTTCCAGATCCTTTTCTAGATTACCCGCTTTCTCTGATAAATGGCAGATAACCATCACAATTATCCCGAGCCTAAAGTGTGTTTTTGAAATGTCTACAAAAGTCACACAAAAAAATAATCGGTTTACAGAGAGAGAAAAGCAGCAACTTTGTGTTTAAATGTTTCAGCTCTGGTTTATTATTTCACTTTTCTGTGTTTCAAACAGTGTGTTTTTTCATTTTTCTTTGCAATATTTCAACTAATGACTCATCCACATAAAGGTGTAGTATTAAAACTGTCATGTTTCTTATATTTGTTTGACTCCGTGTGATACTGAAACCCTTTGTCATTTTGAATTGTTTCCTTACACATGTGGTTTTGTTCACCATTATATGACAGGTGCTTACAGACGTAATGAAATACTGCTTTGCTGTCTAATAATACTGTCAAATTAATAAAGATAAAGGCCATAAATCAGGCCTGCATAACACTAACACCGCAGACACACAGTTGAGGTTAAGAAATGTGGAAACACCACCCCCTCATGGCCTCACAACCCAGAGATGTATTGCATCCTAAACATCAACAGACTGTGAGAGTTACTGCCTGCAGGCCTTCTCTTCTCAGAGGCAGGGATTAAACATGTTTTAAGAACAACACCTCACAAAGGTTTGAAGGGAACTGAAGGAGGGCAGAGATGTCATAAACAAGAGTATTCATGGTTCAAAGTCTTTATTATTTAGCGTATGTCAGTGTAAACATTGACATGGCCCTTGAGAGGAAAAAGGTTCCACACCGCACCGCACCACAGCGAAGGGAAAACCCCACGTGACGGGGTTATATTTGTCCATTTCTAAATATAGGCTTAGTCGGTTGATTTAAACTCAACAACTTTATTTATAACAACACAAATATATACTGTTTGACAATATTGAAACTTAAATTAAAAAAATCAAAGTTTCCAAAATGAGGTTGTCTATCACTCATCTATGGAGTAAACAAATACGAGCTGTTGCCTTCGCTGCAACAATCTCCCGAATGCCAGTCCAGGGCCAACACCGTCGTATGAACCCACAGCCCCTCCCCCACAGCCCCTCCCCACAGGCGTACCCTCAACACGTTATACGATCCATTCAAAAAGCACATTGTCAACATAATTGTGTGTGTGTGTGTGTGTGTGTGTGTGTGTGTGTGTGTGTGTGTGTGTGTGTGTGTGTGTGTGTGTGTGTGTGTGTGTGTGTGTGTGTGTGTGTGTGTGTGTGTGTGTGTGTGTGTGTGTGTGTGTGTGTGTGTGTGTGTGTGTGTGTGGTGTGTGTGTGTGTGTGTGTGTGTGTGTGTGTGTGTGTGTGTGTGTGTGTGTGTGTGGTGCTTGAGAGCCATGAAACAGTACATTTTATTTATTTTTTTTAATTTGGCACTGTTGAAAGAAATATATGTTTCTATAAATCAAGAAAATACTTCATGTTTTAGATTCAAATCTCAAGTGTGTTGTTTGAAGTTCAACAAGATAATTCAAACACAACATTTCAAGAGGAAATAATCAGATAAATAAATGACTACAAAAATCAATTAATCACTAACGTCATTTAATAATCGTAAACCCCCGAAGCATCCTCTTTGGAATGTCCTGCCGCTCTCTCGCCTCATGGGACCGGGCCTTCTTGAGGTTGGACTATAGTTTGAGGCATTTTAAAAACTGTTGACGTCAGTGTTTGATGCGGCCATCGAACACAGCTGTGTGAAACGTCCTGAACTGACCTCGCTGTATGAACTGACCTCGCTGTATGAACTGACCTCGCTGTATGAACTGACCTCGCTGGATGAACTCTCCTCGCTGTATGAACTGACCTCGCTGTATGAACTGACCTCGCTGTATGAACTGACCTCGCTGTATGAACTGACCTCGCTGTATGAACTGACCTCGCTGTATGAACTCTCCTCGCTGTATGAACTGACCTCGCTGTATGAACTGACCTCGCTGTATGAACTCTCCTCGCTGTATGAACTCTCCTCTCTGTATGAACTGACCTCGCTGTATGAACTGACCTCGCTGTATGAACTGACCTCGCTGTATGAACTCTCCTCGCTGTATGAACTGACCTCGCTGTATGAACTCTCCTCGCTGTATGAACTGACCTCGCTGTATGAACTGACCTCGCTGTATGAACTGACCTCGTTGTATGAACTGACCTCGCTGTATGAACTGACCTCGCTGTATGAACTGACCTCTCTGTATGAACTGACCTCGCTGTATGAACTGACCTCGCTGTATGAACTCTCGTCTCCTGGACAGGGCTCGAGGAATGTGATGACTGCATGTCGGCTGCGACTCGTACTACTTTTAAATCCATGCTGAAGACTTTTCTTTCTGCCGTCACATCTCACACGGCACCGTTACTCGTGTTTTATTATCTTTGCTTTTTAATGTTTATTATGTGTTTTATGCTTTCAATGCTTTCATTTTGTAAAAGCACTTTGAATTGCCTGGTGTTGAAAAGTGCTTAAATAAACGTGCCTTGTCTCTCTCTCTCTATCTCACTCTCTCTCTCTATCTCTCTCTCTCTCCCTCTCTCTCTCTCTATCTCCTTCTCTCTCTCTCTCTCCCTCTCTCTCTCTCTCTCTCTCTCTCTCTCTCTCTCTCTCTCTCTCTCTCTCTCTCTCTCCTCTCTCTCTCTCTCTCTCTCTCTCTCTCTCTCTCTCTCTCTCTCTCTCTCAGGAGCAGATCCATGTGCCGGTCTATCACCCGACGCCCAGCCGGGCCCGACTGGCCTCTCAGCTGACGGAGGAGGAGCAGATCCGCATCGCTCAAAGAATCGGGCTCATCCAGCACCTCCCGAAGGGGGTGTACGACCCGGGGAGGGACGGCTCCGAGAAGAAGATCAGAGAGTGAGTAGAGAGTGGGAGCTACACACAGGAGAGACACTGCAGAGATCAGGGTGTCCGTAGGTCTGACACATGATATAATAACATTATGTGAGTCACTGGCTGAGAACAGGAAGGAAATGAATTCAAGTTTCTGAAACACCCTAATGAAAGTGTGAGTTTTCTATCAAGCCACTAGACGCCGTAAACACAAATGTTTTACCCGTTTTCTTTCCTTTATATTACTTACAGTTGAAGAGTTGCTTGGCCTTCGATGGTTTGAATGATATTATGCGATGGGTTCGCATGTGTAAAATAACTTTTACACATGCGACAGAAAAAAGAGGCCTTTTCAATAGTCAAAACAAATAGGCAACACTCCAATAAAACCCCTTAGGTATTCTTTCTTTCTTGATAAGGCTTATATAACTTAATAACTTAAAGGGTAATTGGACGGTTAAACACTGTTCCTCAACGGCGTCTTTCTGACAGGTTGTCCATCACTGTCACTTTGAGACAGTGGCGAACCGTCAGGGCCTTCAAGGTATTCAGAGAATACCCTGGACCACTCAGATAAAACTAATTGTGTAATAAAATGAATGGTATCCGTGTTGTCGATCTGTAATATCACAGTGTCACGTTGATTTGTTTGTCCTTCTCGGACCATGCTACGCATTTCAGTGGGTTTGTGTTAGAAAAGAAAGCAACCAATCAGATCGTGTACTGGGTCTCTGGGTAGAACATCCTTCAACCAGGTATTCTACATCCTTGATCGAAGGCCCTGGCCGTTGCACTGAATGAGAGCGTACGTTTGGAGTGACAGTTTGATCAACCAATCAGATATTGATTTGTAGCCAATGGGCGTATTCTTTCAGAGTTCCCCTCGGTTCCAGGGTATTCTAGAAGGCCCGCTAGTTCACTGGCTCGAGGCAGAGGATCTAGATCAGGGGTGTCAAACTCAATTTCATCGCGGGCCACATCAGCATTATGGTTGCACTCAAAGGGCCAGTTGTGACTTTAAGACTTTATAAATAAACATATATAATATATTTAATATATATAAAATAATGTATTATAATACATAACTTCCTCTGCATTGGATTATTACCGGATAGGATAATAACTTCATAATTAACTACGTCTGAAAGCAGAAGTCCAGGGCAAATAATTGCAAGTCTCTTCAGTGCGCATGTCACAAAACAAGATGCATTGTGGGACATGTAGTTTATGGGCAACGTGCTCCTGTAAAGTGGCGTGTAACCGTATAATAAACTTATTATATTCTTTGTATGCTCTTGCGGGCTACATTGAATTAAGTCGCGGGCCGGATTTGGCCCCCGGGCCTTGAGTTTGACACCCCTGATCGAGATGAATGAATGCGATGAAGCAATTCATGCCGTTTCATTGTTTTTAACGTTGAAATGACGAGTGCAACAGGTGAAGATGAAGTTGTTGCGGAATTGTTGTGAGTACCCTTTTCAAGACGACAATTCAGTGGAAAGACGGACATTATAATGCCGCGTGGGGGGGGGTGTGTGTGTGTCTACAGAAGGTCCAGTTGTGATAGACACGATACGCCACTGCTTTTAGAGGAGGCGCCGTGGGAATTGTAGTCTTTGATAGTGTGTTGACTACAGACGTCACAATTAGGTGGCCTTTCTTATAAAAACTAAAGTCTGGCTCCAACAGGGCCTCTTTAATTGAACCATGCACCGCAAACCATTCAAGTCTATGTAGCTTCATGCTCTTTTTCCTGTGCGGTCCAATCAGCCCCTAATGACATGTTTCTGTGTTCCCCCCCACAGGTGTGTGATCTGTATGATGGACTTCGAGTACGGAGACCCCATCCGGTTCCTGCCCTGCATGCACATCTACCACATGGACTGTATAGACGACTGGCTGATGAGGTCCTTCACCTGCCCCTCCTGCATGGAGCCTGTGGACGCCGCGCTGCTCTCCTCCTATGAGACCAACTGACACACACACACACACACACACACACACACACACACACACACACACACACACACACACACATCTATATTCCCACAGACACACCACAGGGTTTTCACACATACACTATGCACACAGCTTACATCTTGCAAACCTGTATCCTGGATTATTTAGGTGCTGATATAAAAAGTGACATTGTAAAATGTTCGGATGAAGTGTGTGTGTGTGTGTGTGTGTGTGTGTGTGTGTGTGTGTGTGTGTGTGTGTGTGTGTGTGTGTGTGTGTGTGTGTGTGTGTGTGTGTGTGTGTGTGTGTGTGTGTGTGTGTGTGTGTGTGTGTGTGTGTGTGTGTGTGTGTGTGTGTGTGTGTGTGTGTGTGTGTGTGTGTGTGTGTGTGTGTGTGTCCCAGTTGACCTGCTGGACAGGATCGAAGGTGTTTTAGGTGTTAAGAACAATGAGGAAGCAACGGAAGGTGAAAACCCGGAAGTGAAAATATGGGTTTTCCAGTAAAAGGAAGTAAAGAAGCATGGATCACGATTTTCTGATATTATTAGAGTAAGGATTACTTTTATATGCCGGAAACAAACACGTCGACCAGTCACACACTTCCTTTATTCATTTTCCGTCATGGATGTCACCAGAAAAAAGGAAGAAGGACATCCGTGTTTGTTTTACTGCTTGAGCGTGAGTAATGATTAATGACACACCTTCGACGTGTCTGAAAACTGACACCACGAGATGCAAAAACTCCTACAGATGTTGGAGTAACAGAAAAGACTGCACGAGCTGGACTTCAGACTAAAGACTGCAACATAATATATAACCAGCAGACACACCACAGGCCTCGTGGTATCGCTGTCTGCCTACACATCTATTAAAAAAACTATATTGGTGGTGGATTGATAGATCGTCCCGTGGGTTTGTGAAATCTGTCCTGTGTTCGTTTTGTCGGTCAGAAAACAGTAAGGGCTTCTTTAAACCACCAACAACACAGACGTGGCAAAAAAGGAAATAAGCTTGTGCTTTAGTCACTAATGTGAGACTGTTGCTGGGAAGTATGTATTAGGTCAGTTGATAGCAATAATGTTAAGTTGTACCTGATGTTATTGCGTTCAGCTAACCTAATACTGTAATCTGTTGATATACCGTACTTTTCGGACTATAAGCCGCAACTTTTTCCCCCATTTTTTTTTGTACAGCTAACGGCCACTAGGGAACCTCCTAAATCTATGGATTTTACAGGTAAAATTAACCACCTTTAACCCTTTGGGCTCTATGACCGGTCCGCTCCAGCGGGAAAAGCTGGAGGCCGGAAAAGAGCGAGACAGGTCGCGCGCCAAAGTAAAAGTGGAACCGAGAGACAGAACGAGAGCAAGACAGACGGACAATTTAGCTGCTGCGGGTTATAGTCCGAAAAGTACGGTAATACATGTAATCGAAGTCAACATTTCAGTGTCGAGTCACAGTGGGATTACTGACCTCAGCACCAACCATTGATACAAGCCAATTATATTTGCACTTCTTATTTAGACTATGTACCATATGCATTCAGAAATATTGTCAGAGTGGAGTATGTGATCTCCTTTACCTACACATTCTCATTACTATTGCGATGATTTGTAAAGAAAGCCTTGACATATGTTGTGAAACCGAAAGCAATCATTCGCGGAAGAGTTTAATCTTAACCCACAATCTAAACGCTTTGTTTTTAAATGTCGTTGCCCAAGTCTACCAGTTTACTGTTGAAGCACAAAAGACAAAGTTTGCCCTCCTACGTTGAGCAAGCAGAAATTCTTAATCATTTCGTGCTCCCGCTGCATAACGGGCACGATACAGATCCAACACAGTTTGAAAACATGCCTTCGTTGATCTGTGGGTGCATGTGTGTGTGCGGTTGGAGTAGGCCCCTTCATTTCTTTGCACAACTCTTTAACTATGTAACTCTTTATGTTGTACACTTTCCTCCGTCAGTAAGACGGAGCTTCGTGGCCTTAGGTTACGTGTCAGTGACGGTTGACATCAGCTGCTAAAATGTGGAGTCCAGTTCACTTTGAGAAACAAGAAGATGCACAGGGGAAAAAGTCCTTCCATCAAATTCGTAATCAAGTAAAAGTACAAAAGTAACGGCATTAAAATATACCCAAGTACCAAAAGTAAAAGTATGGAATCAGAATCATATATATTAAAGGATTTTATCATTTTTATTCCTGCATTATGTGTTTATCTCTTTAATGTTGCATCTAGTGAAGATACAGGTTTAATTTAATTATTTAATTTACGGCTGGGTAACCTACACAAATAAACAATCATTTATTAGATGAAAATCTATTTGATTAATTTCACTCTTCTGCAAAGCTGTAAAACGAAAGTAGTAAAAAATACAACATTTGACCAGAAAATGTAGTGAGGTTAAAGTATAAAGTATATATAAAGTAGCATAATGTGGAAGTTGAAGTACATTTCTAAGTAGAATACTGGTTTTTTTCAACCTGGAAACAATGAAGTCTGTGTGTCTGAGTTTGTGTTTATTACCAAAGACACATCTGTTAATCTTCACCACGAGGCAAATAGTCATGGCGACTCAAAAGTGAAACTGTTTTATTAAAAAAAACTAAATACACACGCATGTGACTTTTTGGAAATGCTTCAGTTATTCGTGTTCTCTTACAGCTCAAAATGTTTCCCGTAATCTCCAGACAGACTTATTTATTTAAAAAGCTCCACACACACAGGAATAATGATTGAGTGCTGTTTTAGGGTGGATTTTCTGCTTCTAATATTAACATCATGGTTTGCTCATATGTGAACGGGGTGTGTTCGTGAATGCTTGTTACACCTTTCCTTGTTTGAGAGCATTCGTATGTTATGTAATGTAATACTGGAGAATAATAAATAGTCATTGCAACAGAACATAACAGCTGCCTGGTGGTTTTTATTTCACAAACTGACATGTCGTACAAGTTGATAGAACTCTGTAAATACCAAATAAATAAACTTGTCAAAAAGTGTTTTAGCATTTTGGGCTCAGATATTTTTTTCATATCAGGTGGGACGGAAAATGTCCTCCAATTCTTGACTGACTACATTATTGTCTTCAATATATTGCATTTGCTAGTGCTTTGGCTTACAATCCATCCACACATATTCGTTCTTATTATACATCCATGTGTCAGTCGGGCTGCACTATCTGACCGGACTCACGCTGTTTGTGTCCGTCATGAAACACGCTGTCTATAAGTAGTTGGGTGGAAACATTATATTATCTCCATACAGGTGTGACCAACTTCATGGTTTCCTCGTATTTGTTTAAATTTAGGATCATTTACTCATGTCTAGTCTAGAAAACGGTCAAAGTTGTGTATATTTACATGGACTTTTGTTAACTAAGCAGCTTATAAACATCAGATCTTAAAACAAAATGATTTATTATTTACAAAAAAGATATGCCATAAAAGATTTTTTAGAGTTTTATTTTTGTTATTTCTAATCCAGGAGATGCTGATTTTAAACTGTTGTTACGAAAATTATGGCATTTCCTGTTTCTACCGGAGATAGGGGAGTTCGTCCCAAAGCTTGCTGCTGCTCTTAAAACCTCCACCTGAAAGAAAGGAGCCTCATTCCGAGAGTGTGACTCCATCACGGGGTGCTGTGGTTTGAGCCACAGATCCGGGTGAGGCGGCTGCAGCAGAGAGAGAGCAGCAAGCTGTCGAGGGAGTTTACACCAAAACAGAAGGAGATTTCCGGCCAGGCTCGGATCTACGGGGTGCATTGAGTCGTTATGCACCCTCAGTTGAAAAATGAAAAGTGGAAAAAAAAATGAAAGTGAAAGATATTACATATAATAATAATAATAGTAGTAATAAGAAGAGGAAGAAAAAGAATAATAATATAGTAATAAATTGTAATTGTGGTTAAATAACATTGTCTGCTGCATTTATTTGGTCAATTTGAACCGTAAGTAACGTTATTATTATGTCAGGTGCGCGTGACCTGTGCGGCTGCGCGTTCGTCATCTGCGATGAAGAGATTGGCTGGAATATTCATGTTGTGACGACCCCTCCACACCACGTGGGGTGCCGCCTGGTTGTGTGTGTGTGTGTGTTTTGTGTGTGATTGCAGGTCACAGCTGCAATGACATTACTACTATTTTAGATAATAAGCAGAGTTGTGCAGCTCTGTTTATTGACCTTTCCAAAGCATTTGACACCGTTGATCATCGCATTTTAAAGCAGAGGCTACTCAGTATTGGCATATCTAGCAATGCAGTGGGGTGGTTTGTGAACTACCTCTCTGAAAGGTCCCAATGTGTTCACTTTGATGGACTGTCTTCTGAATGGTTAAACATTTCTAATGGTGTACCTCAAGGTTCTGTTTTAGGACCACTTTTATTCTCCATATATATTAACAGCGTAGGTGAAAATGTGGATGAAGCTACTTTCCATTTTTATGCGGATGATACTGTGATGTACTGTGCAGGAGGCTGTTGTTAAATTACAGGCTGTTTTTAACATTATTCAGACTCAGCTCTCTGAATTAAAGCTTCTTTTAAATGTGGATAAAACCAAGGTAATGCTCTTTTCAAAAGCTAAAAAGACACCAGAGCCTGCTTTGGATATTGTAACTATGCAAGTAACAAAACTTGAAGTTGTTGCCTGTTACAAATACCTGGGTATCTGGCTTGATGATTGTCTCTCTTTTAAACTTCATGTCAATAACCTGCTTAAAAATCTGAGGGTTAGGCTAGGTTTCTTTTTACAGGAACAAGTCCTGTTTCTCGCTTGAGGCCAGGAAAAGGCTCTGTGACCTTTGACCTGTGCTGGACTATGGGGATCTGATGTATATGAATGCACCTGCCCATTACCTGAGCAAATTGGATGCTGCGTATCACAGCGCTCTGAGATTTGTCACAAATTGTAAAGCGCTTACTCATCACTGTACACTGTATACCGAGGCAGGTCTGCCATCACTCTCTGTACGGAGGCTCAGTCATTGGTACACTTTTATCTATAAAGCCATGTTGGGTAAACTCCCGTATTATATCTGCTCTCTGATCACACAGAGAGTTGCAAGCAGCTATTGTCCGAGGTCACATGATGTGGTCTTGTTAGATGTGCCAAGAGCAAGGACTGTCTCAGGTAAGACAGCTTTTATGTGTGCAGCTCCACTTGCTTGGAACAATCTTCAGCAAGAATCGAAACTGAGCAATCTCATTCCTCTGCATGTTTTTAAAGCTAGGCTAAAGTGAAATGCTTGCTGATACAATGGGCACTTGTAAATGTCTATAAATATGTATCCTGTAAATATAATGTATAATGTCCTTTATTGTTTTATGTTTCATGTGGAACCTATATGCTGCAGGTCTCCCTTGAAAAAGAGATCTATGATCTCAGGGGACCAATCTGAATAAATAAAGGTTTGAAATGAAATGAAATGAATCTGTCTGATGAGGCGCACCTGCCGGGTGAGCTACGCTAAAAGGATATAGGAGGAGCAAGCCGGATACGTCGCTCTCCCTCCTCTGGGCACTCTCTCTGCGCCAGCTTCAGGGACTTGTTGTTGGTGTCCATTTAGTGTTGTGTTCAAACTAATAAACTATATAATCTTACCTCTCGTCTCTCCTCCCTGTTTTATGTTGCAGCCCATGAGCCGGGTTGTAACAATGTAAAAAAGATGCCATCTTCTGCTATGCCTGTAGACATTTCGGTTCAAGTACGTCAGATGCCTTCACCACAACTGGCTACTACAACTGGCGCCATGCTCTTGTCCGTGATAAGGGACTGGGAAGGCATGAATCAAGCAAAGAGCACATGAAGTCAGTGGCTTTGTGGAAGGAGAGGCGTGCAGTGAGACTGGCACAGAGGTTTCCACTCTTTTAAATGCTGCACACCTGGAGAAAACAAAAAGTAAATCTGTTGACAGTTCTGTCTCATCTGGGTGTTGAGATGTGTCCATAGATCTCTTCATGTTGCTCTCAAAGTGCACCAGATCGATGCTTTTCACTTCAATATTTAAATGCCCCCGGACCCCCCTAGAGGAGGTGAGGACCCCCCTAGAGGGTGTTAGGTCCACTCCCCACTTATAAAAATAGCACTATACCACTGCACCCTCTCTAATCTAACCCTGAGTCATTTTGTTCTGGAACCGGGCCTGTTTCCGGCCCAATTCCAAACCCCCTACCTCAGCTGGTGGTTAACAGCAGGTTGGACCCACCCATACATTCTTATTCATCATGCATGTGTTTCCTCGTACGTGTCAACCTGGTAATAGGGCGGTGGTGGCGAAGTCCACAGGGACTTGGCTTGGCAACTGGAAGGTCACCAGTTCAAGTCCCGGCAAGACCAAGTGCTACCGAGGTGTCCCTGAGCAAGGCACTGCTCCCCGGGTGCCGTTTAAAATGGCTGCACACTGCTCCTAACACTAGGATGGGTCAAATGCAGAGAAACAATTTCCCCACGGGGATTAATAAAAGTCCATCTTAATCTTAATAAACCTGTTTCTGATGCTGTGGTCTTCATCTCAGTTGCTGGTAAGTGAGGTCTGTGTCTTATTCTAGACGTTCTTTCTCTCACACACTCATTGATAAGAATGGGAACAGCCTGGAATTCATTGCAGTGTTTTATTAAGTCAGATTGTTTATGCATTTGATTTGTTGCTTTTACATTCACATTACTCTACCCGCAGAGAAAGAAGGAGAGAGTGGGGTTTGTTCATCTCATGATTTTCAATACAGGGGTAATAAAAATGTAAACAACATGTCTCCTACTGTTGAATTCATGCTTCTTTGAAATGGGGTTACGTCACTTTATAAGACGGGAAAAGTGCGGTTTGATTAAAATTGAATAGATTTCAGGTGGTAACTCAACGGATATAACTCATTAACTTATTAAGTTAAACTTATTATTTGATGAGAAGGGACTCGTCTAAATGGATCAAATTAGAAAAATAGGAACTCATGTCCTATTTGCAGAATAATGCAGGCCTCCCCATGCGATGCACAGCAGCTAAAGTGACACTTCCTGCTCTTTACAAACAAGTTTCTATGAGGCCAAAGACCAAATAAAATATAGCTTTATGAGAATAAATCACGGGCATGGAGCATTTTGTTTATTTTTGGGGGGGCGGTGGTGGTGAAGTCGATAGGGACTTGGCTTGGCAACTGGGACCAGTTCAAGTCCCGGCAAGACCAAGTGCTACCGAGGTGTCCCTGAGCAAGGCACTGCTCCCCGGGCGCCGTTCAAAATGGCAGCCCACTGTTCCTAACACTAGGATGGGTCAAATGCAGAGAAACAATTTCCCCACGGGGATTAATAAAAGTCCATCTTATCTTATTACAAACATGTGTCTCCCGTTTCTCTCAAAGCAGGATGAAAATGTATAAAGTGTTTCCAATTGCAGTTGATTTTCTTGTTTCAATCCATTCCATAAATGTTAAATCAATCTTCATCTGCTTCGTCCTTTAGTCTGTGAGAGAGAAGAGAAAACAAATCAATGACTTCCTGTCACATCTAAATCTAAAACAGTGTGATAATAATGCAATACTTAAGTGCAGCAACCACATGTGCATCGTTATTATAATGGGTTAGATAAGAATGTGTTGATCATGATGAGTCGTGAACAAAAGGGGATTTCAGAAATGAAAGCTCCACCCTGCTCCGGCTCTTAAAAAGCTGAATAGACAGTGCTTTATTATTTTAGAGATTTCTGGTATTTCGGTAGAACTAGTTCCCTAATTAGACTTTCTAAAAGTCCTCAGAGACTCGCTCATTCAAGTCTCCTGCACAATATCTCCACATCGTCCTGCCCTCCCCTGTCTAGTCTTCTCAAGAAGTTACACAATAACTTATGTTAACACGATATAATGTGCTGTAGTTGCAAACCAACAGTCACTCCGGGACACCTGAGGAGCTGTTCTGAAATGGGCCATTGTTCAGAATGAGTGCTTTTACTTTTTTACTGTAAGTAGTCCCACATGCTTGCTGACGGCTCCGACAAGATGGGTCGCAGCAGCAGAATACCAATCCAAAAACGTCCACTAATGCCGAGCCAGGAAACAAGGTGTGTACGTTTTAGCCACAGTCAGAGTAACGTTAGCTTAACAGCCGGTAGAAAGACAACACGCACGCGCGCACGCACACACACACACACACACGCACACACACACCGGGACACACAGTTGGGGTTAGTGTGAAACCGTGTGTGTTTTTATAATAAATAAAGTTGGATTTTGTTTCGTTTTCAATATAGGCTACTTTATAACACGCTAATATTTGTATTTCCCATATGAGTCCCAGTGTGGCCTGGGAGGCCATACTGATTTCCAGAAGTGACTGTTATGTTGTAATATCATCCCGTTTAACGCTCAAGGTGTCACAATGAAATGTTTGAATTTAATGAATCATTATTAGAGGTCGTGTTAGGTCACGCTTTCATGTTTGACTCGCATGCATCACATACATTATTACCCTTGTTAAAAAATAGCTATCAGTACGTCACATCACGGCTGTGGGCTGTGGAGATTAAAAAAGGGTTTTAGCCTCTTTGAAAACCTGCCATCGAAAATGAAAGTGTTCTCGATTGTGCTTTGAAGACACTGCTGTTTGATTCAGTGTCGTTACAGAAAGTACGCTGTTTTTTCCAATAACAATGATTTAAAAAAACGTGCTCCCTTGGCTCCTCCGTGGAGGACTACTGCAAATATTACATCTCGTTTGACATTTAATTATTTACAAAGCCTAATGACAAAAAGTGAATATATGTTTGGGGAACATCCCAAAGCCTGCAGAACCGGAGTGACTTTGTTGTTCTGTTTTACGAGTAGCCTATCACTAGCTAATAATTGTGCCGTTGATTCGATGTGTTTGCGGAACAGTCCATTATTATCTGGAGGGGGATACCAGACTCACTTTAAAAAACACTCGGTTTTGTCATCATCTACGTGTACTTAATGATGTGTCCCCGCTTATCAATTCGGCAGCTGATATACATAATGTCATTCCGCCATTTGATTTAAAAGTGCAAAGAAACACCCTTTTGGCCGTTAGGAGGCCTAGTCGTGGAGGCGGACGGGAAAACTCGACCGACCGACCGGCCCAACTCGGTACCGCTAGTCAATTGTCAACTGTCCGAATTGTCCGAACGGCCCACTTCGGTACCGGCCTCTAGGCCTATATATTCGTCTGTTTTATTCTCATTTCAATATCGTATTCATATGATATATCGGTTTATCTGTTTAGCAAGGATGGGCTAACTTAAATGCCATTGCGCTAACCAAAATGTGCTTAGATCCCCAAAACATGAAACTATATTTCTATAGTTGTCTAAACGTGTTCTAAACACACACACACACACACACACACACACACACACACACACACACACACACACACACACACACACACACACACACACAGGCCTATCTGCTGCCCCTTCAGGCTACAGCTCATAGAGGCCTTTAAACGGGCTATAGCTGTTAATTCAGAAACCATGTTATACACTGTATACTAATGCTGAATCTTTATTATAGCCTGCTTCTGATTTAGACCCACATTCAGTATAAGCCTCATGTTTACCTTTTCACCGTTTCAATTTTGGAGTGACAGATCTAAACGAAATCTCGGCATGGAATGTCGTTTTTAAATTAAGAACCAATATGCAGCACCATCAACAGATGCTTATATCGGCCGCTCTCTAACACCCTAAACCGTTTTAAAATACTGATATAGGCTATAGCTGTACTTTGGGGGGGCACATTTTTGATGTGATGGAGAAAAAAATTGATTTTTGAAAAAACATATGCAAGACTTCTATTTCTCTTTCAGAATAATACCACAGCTTGATAAAGCCTGCTATTTTTTAGCATACAAATACAAATATAGGCCAATGTAACATATATGTTTAAAAATTATGCGATTTGTGGACAGGAAGTTATTTTATTGCCAGATATCAAAGCAGACCACCACTCACTTGAGCTCAAATAATCCTCGATGTATTTGGCCGCCTTTCTGTGATTCTGCTTGTGCGCCAGCTCCCCGGCGTTGTATCCCTCCGCGTTGCGGGTCCGGGGGTCTGCGGTGAGACCGATCAGCAGCCGGATAACCTCCAGGTTTCCCTCCATGGCGGCCAGGTGCAGCGGAAGGTTACCCCTCTCCTCACACAGGTTTACATCTGAGCCGTATTGCACGAGCTTCTCCACAGAACCGATGTAACCGGCACGCGCTGCGTCGTGCAGCGGAGTGAGCCCCAGGACAGTGTCCCGGATGTTGAAGTCTGCCCCCACGGAGAGAAGCGCCTCCACCACATCCGGACAGGCCCAATTCACCACCTGCAGACACACAGATGAGAGACTCACAATAGGGAATTATCCATTCAATTAACCAGTGGTGTGAAGTACATTAGGTTGGCTATTGTACTTCAATGTTGGAGTACTTGCACTTTACTTAAGTTTGTATCATAGTGGGAAGTGTCTTTACATTTACTCAAGTAATGTAGGCCAACTTAAGTACAAGTTTGAGAGACTATTTCAATGTTTTGTTTCTTACTATACTAAAATTGAGGTATTACTTTACTTGAGTATTTCCATCTCATGTTTCTTTATACTTCTGTCCACTATAGTTCAGAGGTAAATGGTGTACTTCTACTCCACTACATGTATTTAATACCTTTAGTTACTTCACAGATGTGGATGAATGATGTGAAATATAATCACGTGTTAAATCAGACTTTAGTTCCACCTGGAGTAAATCCACCAGCTTTGAGAATACTTTAAGTATAGCGACAGGAAACAAACTAAATCGCTGAGAGGCTGCTGAGGCCGGGCCTGTTTGATATTTTATGACATGCTAAAAAAGAGTACTTGCTGAGATCAAAACTCTGTTGAATTGTATTGTAGTTTAATGAAAAATACGCGGTGATCAGACATAGACATTGTAATAACAATGATCAAAGCAATCATACATCTTGCGGTCACTAAATAATACAACGGCCCTGTGTCTCCCTCTCTTCCACACACACACACACACACACACACACACACACACACACACACACACACACACACACACACACACACACACACACACACACACACACACACACACACACACACACACGGGCAAAACTCAAACGGACTATACACTTTAAACAGTCATGTGCACGGAAATGCTGTTCAACCATTGGTCAGACATTAAGGGGGTAAAAACGCAAATATGGCAATTTCTCCCGGAGCCTCCGCCATGGAGCATCGGCACTTTCGGCAGGTTATTCTCATGCTGCTGTTAGTCTGGAGATCAACAGACATATGATTATATAATCAGACAACGTCCGTTAAAAAACATTATTACATGGCTTTGTTGACTGTATACAGTTTGGCTGAAACTAACTGACAAGACAAGAGCGACAAGAAAACAGCGGAGAAGTAACGGGCAGAAACCCTCCTTTTTACGCAGCGGTCCAGACCAGACGGCGAGACATATTCAGTTGCCAGTTGCTTTGGCATTACGGCAGGGATATCTAGATGCTTCCCAATGTTTGACATAATGAATTGTGCTACTTTTAAAGCAAGCAACGATTTTTTCAAATCTGTAATCATGAAGCTCCTCAAAAACGCTATCGAAGCAGTTCCTGCCGCTGCTACGTTAGTTCAAACAGTAACAACGGACTATTTTTCTTAGCGGATGCATGTAAATGTAAATACATACAACTATTTTTTAAATCAATAAAATCATTTTCTAAATCCACAAAAGCATTTCAATTAATATTGGGAGTCATGTCGTTACTTTGTTGAGAATGTGGCCATGTAATAAGCGGGATAATGTGCAGCAGCGCGGTCATTATGGGGAAAAGAACACCTTCATGCCGATCTAGATCCCTCCGCTTCGCGTCGGGCTCCTGATCAGCCCGTTCTGCAGAGGAGGGACGTTTCACCGACGACAGGTGTTCTTACTTTTATGTAGCTGACGGAGAATTTTTACTTTACACGTCACTGTTCAACACTTCATTCTGCTTTACTCTTACCTAAACAACCGCGGATGTCTTGAAAGACTCTTTCGCTAAAGATTTTTGAAGATATACGCGTTCTTGTGACACGTAAATACTGCGCTTCCTATGTTTTGGTGCGGGAGCGTTCACACCAGCAATGAACCGCTCCAGAGTTCGCAAGCAAGCGCTCCGAGACCACCTCTTTGAGGCGGAACAGAGTCCGGTTGTTTAGTTCACTTCAGAGTTCTCGGACTGCGTTCACACCGACCCAAATGAACCGCACCAAGCGGCTAAACGCACCAGGGTTCGATTCAACCGGACTATACAAGGCAGGTGTGAACGCATGCACCTACAGAATGCACCCATTAAAACAAAACACATTAGGCTACTACATGTGTCATGGTACATTAATGATCAATCATTATAAAACATATCATATATATTATTCTGAAATGGATCAATTTGCACAATAAGTTATTTTACTATACGTTTCTACTTTAGGCCTACTTCAGTAACATTTTGAATCAAGGACTATAACAGAGTATTTCTACTCGGGTACTTCCACTTTCTACTCCACTTCATGCATTTGATAACAATGAGTTACTCTACAGATTCAAATGATTAGCAAATACAAAATATAAATAAACTAAGAAATAAACTATGGTAAAATATCCAGCAGCATACATCCAATAATTATAAGCATACTAGTGATGCCAGCGATTATTCGATTATTCGAATATTCGCTACAGTCTCCATAATCGAATATTATTTTTAAAAATCGATTTTAGTTATATATATATTTTTTTATTTATGTATTTTTTTCTTTTCTTGCTTAGTTTCAACTAATATATATATATATGCTAATAATAGTTAATAACAGTTTCTGGCAACCCAGTGTTAACGGCTCTGATGCGTTTCTTCAGATGTCTTCAGTGGAACTAACGGACCACGAGAAGTGAGTCAGTCAGAGGGAAATATAACATACCTCCACTTGTATCAGCTGTGATGACCACATTCTTGTTAAAAAAAATATGAATCCAGTAATGTAATATATATTATTCTTAAATGGGACATTATGTAAAAACGTTCCCTTTTGGAGTATTTTGATACCAACACTTTTGTACTTTTACATGAGTAAGGTTATGATTGCAGGACTTTTAACTGAGTCATTTTACACTGTAGAATGTGTAATGTAACTTCAGTAGAAGAGTACTTCTTCCACCACTGAAATTAACGTATAATGGAAATACAGATACAAGTTTATAAAAGTAAAGAGTGGTTTGTTCTCTGCCTTGGGTCCATACACATGTACATAATTATAACAAAGGTACAGTCCAGAGACTTAGAGGCTTAACTTACAGAGGCATGCACGCAAATTAAATTAAAAAAAAGAACAGGATCAAGAGGTAAAATGGCACTTTTTTTCAGCAGCCATCTTGTTAGAGGCCGGGTTCCCCATTTCCTCAATTTTTATAACTTTTACACCTTAAAATGTAACATGCATTTCCCCTCATAGGTAACTGAAATGGGATTATTCTTTATTTTTTAGCATCAAGTCCGAAATAAACACCGGAAATACTTTCCATTGTGAATCTGGTGGTGACAGGATCTCATTGTTCTATCCTCAAAATCACTATTTCCTTTGATGAATCTATAAAGTAATAATAATCTAAAAAAAAAGTCAGAAACGATTTTGGCAATTTTAATTTTGATTTGAGGAGTTTATTTAGGTTTGCTACAAATTCCCCAAAACCTCTCTGTCCACAGACTTGCTCATATAGCTGTTTAAAATAGCTAATAACATTACATTACATGTCATTTGTCAGACGCTTTTATCCAAAGCGACATGCTGACTGCAGTGGGACTCGAACTTGCTATCCTCTGATTCGAAGTCCAGCACACTACCCACTGAGTAATAACTATTACCAAATAATAAACACAATGTACTGAATATAGTCAGATAATGTCAAACAGCATGCATTTAATACATTATAACACAAATATGATTAAATGTATTCAAGTTCTTACCTGCAGTGGACTCCTGCTGTAAATATTAGATCCATTAACTTCTGCTCCTTTTTCCAGCAATTCCTCCACTTTATGTTTCTCTCCACGGGCAGCAGCTTTGCAGAGTTCGTCAGCAGACATTTTTCTCAAAGGTTTAAGCAATCAAGGTTTCTGAAAAACTGTGAAGAAACATGAGGTTTTCCATATAAAGTGCAATGCAGGCACCGCCCCCCACCCACACACATGGCATGCCCCTCACCCACACACCATCCTCACATCACCATCCGGAAATGCACTGTCCTCACTCTGCTCACTCTGCACTGTACATCACTTTTTAAAACATTGAAACTTGCATATAACATATTTGTATGGGGTCAGAATGTATTTAATTTAGTTTCAAATTGGTCAGTCTTCTGTCACTCTTTCTCCCTCTCTCTGTGCCTCAATTTAAATGCAAAGAAGCTTTATTGGCATGACCAATGTAAATTAAGGTGTTTGCAAACAGCCATGTCAACAATTATTTGGCCTCTAAAGGTAAATATAGAAGCTGAACTGATGAATATCTATCAAGTTGAAAACATGTATTATTATATAAATAAATAAAACTATAATATTATTGTAAAAGAATCATTAGAACAATTACCACTTTGCTCATTAAGTCATAAAGTGAAAGTTAATTATTGAAATTGAATGTATATTTAACATGTTGCAACTTTCCTGCAGGGTTACGGTCAGTTGCAAGCCTTTTTTCTTTTCAAATGTATTGTGAACAATCTGTCATATTTATCTCGAAATGTTATGGTAATAAGCACACATGTAAGTTTAATATATAAAACGTTTTTTTTCTCCAGAGCAAAATAGAGAGAAATGCATAAAGTGTTGCGTCAAACTCAAGGCCCGGGGGCCAAATCCGGCCCGCAACTTCATTTTATGTGGCAAGAGCTTGCAAAGAATATAATACGCACGTTGCCCATAAACGACATGTCCCACAATCTGCTTTCAGACGTATAGTTATGAAGTTATTACCCTATCCCATAATAATCCAATGCAGAGGCAATAATGTAATATAATACATTATTTTTAGGCCTATATTATATATTTATATAGTCTATGTATATAGTTACAACTGGCCCTTTGAGTGCAACCATAATGCTGATGTGGCCCGCGATGAAATTGAGTTCGATACCCCTGGTTTATATATATATATATACATACACATAATATAGGTCAGGCAAGGTGAGCCAGCATGGTTGGCAGAAAGAAAATTAATCTAAATGCACTTTTTATGTGTTGATTTAGCCCCGGGGAATACAATCTGAAGGAACGTCGTTTATCTTTTAAATACATTTAAACATGTTCCACTAAACTCAAGATAAACGCCGTTCCGATACAGAATGGTCCAATGGGCCACATCAAATATAGCTGTTTCCAGGTTACTTGTGGGTCAGCGTTACACTGCAGAGGCTCAATAACCGAGGGTTGCTGCCCGTGGTCTATGATAGGCTACAACACAGACTATAATAACTTCATTATAGTGTAGATGTTTGAAAACAACCCACCTCACTTTAAGTGTTAAGCAATCCATAACAGCCTTCCTCCACTTGATATTAGATCCTTCCGTGTCCATCGCTGAACAAAGTAACATAAAAGTAACAAAAACAACATCAATATTTAAATAAATGTGCACAATCGCTGCTTCTACGCATATAAACGAACGTTTTTATGCAAAGTTACTTCCTGCTCATTTTCAAATGCGTTTGCCCTCATTTGAGAATGGCATTCGGCTGCCATCACGAGTCATGAGTTGAGAGATATTACAAAAGGAAAGACGATCTAAAAACAAAAATGGCAACATTGATGTCAAAGGTAAACCCCGACTGAACATGCAATGATCCTCTGTGAACTATCCGAGTTACCCATAATCCGAGTAGCCCCATTTAAATCGTCTATGCCCTGAACACGTCCGGTTGAAGAGATTCTGCTGTGTCATCATCTGCAGGGATGATAGCTGTGCTTCATTTCGTCAAATGCTATTTTTGAATTCGCCACCACAAAAAGATGTCGTGCCTTTTGCTCAACGACACGAGGCGGAAGTTTATTATGGAGCGTGATGTTGAAACCTTAACGGAATAATCAGAGGAACTGATCTTGTTTGAGTTATAGTAAAACCTGTCAACAACAACCACAGACAAGAATATATATATATATTTAATTATCAAAATGATAACAAGGCTGAAAAAACAGGAGATGCCTGTCTTCCCTTGGTCTCCAGCAGAAAACGCCACATATCACCCAGTTTTCATAGTTGTGTGTGAAATAGATCGCTGCAGTGAACACGACGTTATGTATTTGTTTATGGTTTATTTGATATGGAGGGATGCAGTATACATAGAAGTTCAAAGAAGAAGCAACCCCTATTTGTTTATTTTATTTCATTTAATTTTGGCCCCATGGCAGAGGCAAATATAGAGTTAATGTGCGGAGATTATAATGTCCCGTTTACTAACATATGTATTGTTTTATGATGCTAAAATAATCACTGAGCTATATTTTGCTGCACTCAAGCATACATGTGAAGACACGAGTTGTGTCCCCTTTTGGCCACAAGGGGGAGTATATCTTTTGTATAGATGTTGCAACGATACAGAGCTTTGGCAATACTATATGTAACTGAGGTGATGTTAATACGGCCATTGAATTGAATTGAGTATACCTTTAAGTGAGCTGTCAGGAGGAAACAAAGGTTCGCCCACACATTACTCTGCTGCTGAGAAAGGCTGCACGATGTGGTGCAATGTCTGTGTATTTTTGAAGAATGCCAAGTAAAGGAAGAAAGTAATAACTTGCCCTGAGTCTTAATACACCACTTTATTTCATTATTTCCCCCCTTCATTTGAGAAACACGATCCAATGATTTATTATGTTTGTGTTACACACCATTACTGAATTCATTCTAAAACCAAGACTAACCTACAATAAGGAGCCCTGGCTCAAGGACGGACAACACAAGGACACCACACATGATTATTTTCCAATTACAGTATATTTATTTAAAGAGAGTAACTCAATTGTGATATCAGTTTAATCAGTAATGTGTGTAGTGTATGGGTGTGTGATGCGTCAGCAGGGCCAGACTGGGACCATAGGTCAGGCTGGAAATTATACACCCAGCCAGGCCACTACCAGTTTTTGTTGGGGGTGTTTTGCTGGATGTATCGTCAATATTTACAACGTTGTTGCCCTTAGTGATAGCCCTACAGTTTAAATCTACTACTTAAATAGAAACATATGGACATAGGATATTGTTAAAAAAGTGTGCATATGTATTTGGGAACCTTTCCATGTGAACATGTTTTATTTGGGGGGGGACCTCAAATCCTATAGGGGGGTTCGGGGGCATGCACCCCCGGGAAGATTAGTTTTTTATTTTGGAGTTAAATGCATCAATCTGGTGTACTTTTGGCGCATTTCCACTGCAGCGGGTAGCTCGCTTTAAGCGTGCCGAGCCGTGCGGGGCCCGTTTTTGGTTGCGTTTCCACTTGGCCTAGTTTTGGCCCGGGGCTACTTTTTCACATTTTTTCTGGCCCGACTAAATCGTGGTTCCAGGGCCAGGAACAACCGGGCTGAGTCGGGCTGAGCATGCTAAACTAGAGAGAGAATCGCTGGCAAGGGGGCTACAGCTACAACAAGATGAACATATTTGACCGTGATTTAATTGTAATACACGTTTCTAAATGATGCAGAAGTAACAACACACTGATACCGGTTCGTAAGAACCATGAATTAATGCTTTGACAAGTCTGCAGACAGACGGCAGAGAAACACCCTTTAAAATACTTGTTTTCTGAATCGAGATCGGCTAAGCTAACGTTGTATATGCTCCGACCGTCCACACTCACAACAACGGCCTACAGACATAAACAAACCAGCGACTGTATTCACCATGACACAGGCAGTCTGTGGTTTGGACTTGTTTAACTTCTGTCTAGTTTCTGAACAGATATGAGGAGCTGTGAGCTCTGAGGGCTAAGAGCTAACGGCTGTGTTGTTGTTCTGGGGCTCTCATTGAAGATGACGTCACGGCTCCGCCTACACTGCGTTACTATAGTAACTGCCCCAGTTCCTAAACTGTAATGGAAGCGCAGCGTTAAAGTGAGCCGGGCCTAATAAGGCCTAACCAAACCGAGCGAGGCCGAGCGAGGCCTGCAGTGGAAACGCGCCATATGTGTCAGGGTTGAGTGAGGCAAGCAGGACCCACATGCAGATGAACAGAAAAAATACCTTTATTTCAAGGCTACTGAAACAAACTTGGCCAAAACAGTACTCTCACCCCGTGAACAACGTCCAAATACGACAAGGCACTCACAAAGACTAACAGAAAACACAGAACCTAAATACACACGGGACTAATCAAACAAACAAGAGACAGGTGAGGAGGGAGGAGAAAACACAGGGGCACCAGGTGAACACAATCGGGTAATCAGGGAGGGAAAACAGACAGAAAGCAACAGGCAGGAACGGGGGTGAACACTTTACAAAATAAAACAGGAAACCAAAGACAGAAAAAGACAAGACGCAACACGGCCAGATCGTGACACTTTGAGTATATAGGCTACTGATATCAGCTCTGCTTGCTCTCAGGAAATCTGCACTATCTCGATGCAACCAGTTCCTTTCATGCTCTTCAATTCTTTGGTGAACATGCTGAGTGCGATTGGTTAAAAACAAAAAATACCATTTCAAGATAAAAGGATTTATACTGAAGCAAGATGTGAGGCTGCAGTGCGTTAAAAGCCGAGCTGAAATCCACAAACAGTAGGCGTACATATGCCTTATACTGTTGTCATTACATTTCCTTTGGTTTTGTTCAGTGTCAGTCATAGCTCACTGAAACGGTTTCCTCTGTACCTGCTAGTTCTGTCCACTGAGCTCTGCCTGCATCTCTCCCTCAGGGTCATCGCCATCAGCATCATCTGATAGTGGAACTGAATAAGGAGAACATGTAATCATTACATTAACAACTATTTATGAAATAACATTATTTAAGGACATATGTTATACAACACTTATTTTATCACTAACTTGACCCTGTATTTGCATGGCCTAATACCATAATGATTGTCTCCCCTTTAGACAACATAACCATCTCAAGTTATTCACTCACAGTATGAGGGGTGCAGCCCCACAGTGAGCTGCAGTCTAACGGTTATATTACATATATTTGCCTTGAGTAACATTAAGGACATGTTTGGTTTTTTTTCGCTTTCAGACTTTTGAACCTGATGTTGCTTGAGGGGGCGGGGCTTAGCAAAGAGTAGTTTGGCATCCTGAGTGGCAGGCCTCCCTCTGTCATGTTGCCTTCATGGATGTTAGGTAGCGCGAGAAATATAACTCAATACTTTCTATACACAATACCCCCCCCCCAACTAAGCAACATCAGGGCCAAAAGTCTGAAAGCGAAAAAAACGATCTGAAAGTGAAAAACGATCTGAAACCTGAAAAAATAAGATTTGAAACTGAAAAAATAATCGTTTTGAATCTGAAAACGAAAAATGTTGCAACTGAAAAAAATAAGGATTCAAATATCAAAATATGTATAAAAGTGAAATCTGAAAATAAATATTTTATTAAAAAGAATTGCTGAACTTAATCAAAAAATAATATTCAACCTGAAAAATGATTTCAAATACTTATTTTTATTTTGAATACATCATTGTATTTTTCAAAGTTCAGGATAAAAACTTGAACTTTCAAATAAATTGTATTTTTTTGAATGATCAAAATGTATGACCCTGAAATAGCTCCATATTTTCTACTGTCAGCTTTGGGTAATAGACTATCGTTTAGTTTCTTTGATCAGCACGCCCTCTAGTGACGGGACTTCATATCGCCTTCAGGCGTGGTTTTATTCAAGGTTCACAGATTCAAAGGCTTTATTGTCACATGATATGCACAGTAGCTACTGTGTGGCAATGGACATATTAAATCCAGGCTCCTCCAACAGTGCAACATATAAGACATACAACAATTAAAAAAGCTCAAAAATAGTGTTGGAATAAACAGTTGAAATAAAGTAGTGCAGATTAAGTTGCAAGACCACTGTGCAAGCAACAATCGATATACATATAAAATAATATACAATAAGCTAAATGTTGCAGGTGACCAAATAAATGCAGGAGTCTATGTACATGTCAAATAGAATAAGATAAACAAGAACAGAATGTAAACTTAAGTAGGCTACTGTACAGCGGAATAAATACTGCTTGTTGAAGTAATGCATGCAGACAGATCAAGCTCTATCGCGTTCAGTGGTGGAAGGATAAATCAGACGTATTAGGTGTTTTAAAAGTACTCTGTTGTGAGTAAAACATGGTATATTAAGAGTTGTAGGAAGCTATGACATACACTTGAAGCCCTATAATAAAATAGCTGGATTGGTATTTCCGAATGGGAAATGTTCCGGACACTTTGTCATGTTGATGACAAGACTCATTGCAGTCTGTTTTATGTGCACGTTTTATACAATACAAGGACAAAGCTGACACACATGAACAAACGGAACAATACATAAGGTGTGGGGATATTTCTTCTCCCCCTGTACGCCATGTCAGCATTATCGGCTTGACCCTCTCTCCCTGTTTTTGTGTTTGCCTTTTCAACTCCAATACCTGCCATTGCTGAGGAATCTGCATCCTTCATCCTCTGGACTGCTGCAGCTGCTGTGGGTCAGATGCTCTCACAGGGGGCAGAGGTGGGAGAAGTACTCAGACCTTGTACTTGAGTAAAAGTAGAAGTACTCAGACCTTGTACTTGAGTAAAAGTAGAAGTACTCAGATCTTGTACTTGAGTAAAAGTAGAAGTACTCGGTTCTTGTACTTGAGTAAAAGTAGAAGTACTCGGTTCTTGTACTTGAGTAAAAGTAGAAGCACTCAGATCTTGTACTTGAGTAAAACTGGAAGTACTCAGATCTTGTACTTGAGTAAAAGTAGAACTACTCAGATCTTGTACTTGAGTAAAAGTAGAAGTACTCAGATCTTGTACTTGAGTAAAAGTAGAAGTACCAGAGTGTAGGAATACTCTGTTACAGTAAAAGTCCTGCATTCAAAATGTTCCTCAAGTGAAAGTAGAAAGTACTCTCATCTAAATATAGTAAAGACAGTGAAAGTAGTCGTTGTGCAGATTGGTCCATTTCAGAATAATAGATATGATATGTTTTATAATGATTGATCATGAAAGTGTTCTCAGAGCTGGTGGAGGTGCAGCTAGTCTGAAGTACTTTGTAGACTGCAGGGTAGCTGGTGAAGGTGCAGCTAGTCTGAAGTACTTCGTAGACTGCAGGGTAGCTGGTAAAGGTGCAGCTAGTCTGAAGTACTTTGTAGACTGCAGGGTAGCTGGTGGAGGTGCAGCTAGTCTGAAGTACTTTGTAGACTGCAGGGTAGCTTGTGAATTTACTCCAGGTGGAACTAAAGACTGATTTAACACTTGATTATATTTCACATCATTCATCCACATCTGTAAAATAACTAAAGGTATTAAATACATGTAGTGCAGTAAAAGTACACAATTGACTCCCTGAATTGTAGTGGAGTCGAAGTATAAAGAAACACGAGATAGAAATACTCAAGTGAAGTACAAGTACCTCAATTTTAGTACAGTACTTGAGTACATCTACGTAGTTACTTATTTACACCACTGATGTACATCAAACTCAAATCTCCCTTTCTCAGCATCTGCAGCCGCTTTACGTCAGCCGCTTTACGTCAGCCGTAAAGCAATGAACTAGATGACAATAATGATAGGCGATCACTGAACACTGTTCCCTTACTTTACAGAATTCTGTCTATCTGAAGCGTCTAAATCCCGATAAAGTGAAATATTTCCAATTCGCCAACGCCTCCCTCGTCGCCACGTCTTATCGAAGTGTTTCTCGAACACTCAGTGTCCCTGTGTGAGGCAACGAAACGACGAGAAGCCAGTGGAAGAAGAAGAATTGCTTTTAGCCAGTCATTGCCATGGCCTCCGAAAGCGGCGAAAGCAACATGGATAGAGAGATGATTTTGGCCGACTTTCAGGTGTGTATGTGCTACATATGATATCCGGTAGTTGGTAATCTGTCTTGTTGTTGAATTGTCAACCGTCAACAACCGTCACACACAAAGAGTCGGGTCGTAAACAGCAGACCTGAGACCAGCTAGCTCAGCGAGCTAACCAACTGACAGCTTGCTAACTGGTTCTAAACGAGACAAATACAAGATGTACTTATTTAATCCCGATTTGGGAAGGGTTGTTGTTACAGCATCATGTAGACAAGGCATTGCACACAACGTGAAGATGAGAAGGAGTACACAATAAACACACATAAGCATGAAATATAAACGTCTCCAAAATCAAAACAGAACTTTAACTTCAAAGTAAAATATATACAAAATGACAGTTGAAGATGGATATCAGAAGACAGTCAAATATACACTACGAGGGGCCGATTACAGTTAGACACATAATATAGAAGTACGATATTAAAATCAGTATTCCTTTATTTGTCCCACAAAGGAGACATGTAGGTTGTTACAGCAAAGTATAGAGACGAAGAAAATAGAACATTATCATAAAAAAAGGTACGCACATTGTATTTAAAATAAAAAGAAATACAGAAGATGTCCACATTCGAGTAGAGAGTAAGTAGCAGCAGTATTTATAAGTGTAATACTGTAGAAGAAGTGTAGTATATAACATAAATACAATTATTATTGCACACTGTTACGTACCTGTTACAGTAATGGATGGACTTGCAGGTGTGTTCTCTTTGTGCCCAATATGATATCCAGTGGTTAATATACTGTGTTGTTGTTAAATTGTCGACCGTCAACAACAAAGCCCTGAGTCGTAAACAGCTAGCTAGCTCCCGAGCTAACACACTGACAGCTAGCTAACTGACTCTAAAGGCGAATATTAGCATTAAGCTATGATATAGCGCTCATTACATAGCAGTGGCATGGACCTGCTAGCCAAACAGTGGAACAATGTGTGTTTATCACTGGTTTTAGGTCTGCTAGCTTCCACACGACGGTGTAGTTAGCTGAAGGGACGCTGCTCACCGTCCTCTTGTTTACACATCTCCTGCTGTCATGCTAGGGCTGTAAATCCTCGGTGTCTACCTAGAAAGCAGGCTATATTAAGCCCCAATGGCAGGTTAGGGAAGGTTGTTTTGATGATGAGAAAATACAGATGACCAAATGATGCTTCCCAACAACAGCTAGAAATGTAGCTGTGGTTTCTGTGCTTAATATCATCAATACTTGCACACTTTATCAAACATATTTAGTGGTGCCGGATTCCCTTATCAGTGGTGTAAAGTAAGTAAGTCGATTAACTCAAGTACTGTGCTTAAGTACAATTTTGGGGGACTTTATTATGAGTATTTAAATGTTTTTCTACTTTGTACTTCTACTCCACTACAGTTCAGAGGTAAATGGTGTACTTCTACTCCACTACATGTATTTAATACCTTTTTAGTTACTTTACAGATCTGGATGAATGATGTGAAATATAATCACCACTTAAATCAGCCTGTAGTTCCACCTGGAGTAAATCCACCAGCTACCCTGCAGCCTACAAAGTACTTCAGACTAGCTGCACCTCCACCAGCTACCCTGCAGTCTACAAAGTACTTCAGACTAGCTGCACCTCCACCAGCTACCCTGCAGTCTACAAAGTACTTCAGACTAGCTGCACCTTCACCAGCTACCCTGCAGTCTACAAAGTACTTCAGACTAGCTGCACCTTCACCAGCTACCCTGCAGTCTACAAAGTACTTCAGACTAGCTGCACCTTCACCAGCTACCCTGCAGTCTACAAAGTACTTCAGACTAGCTGCACCTCCACCAGCTACCCTGCAGTCTACAAAGTACTTCAGACTAGCTGCACCTCCACCAGCTACCCTGCAGTCTACAAAGTACTTCAGACTAGCTGCACCTTCACCAGCTCTGAGAACACTTTCATGATCAATCTTTATAAAACATATCATATATATTATTCTGAAATGGACCAATCTGCACAACGACTACTTTCACTGTCTTTCACTATATTTAGAGAGAATACTTTCTACTTTCACTTGAGGGACATTTTGAATGCAGGACTTTACTGTTACAGAATATTCCTACACTCTGGTACTTCTACTTTTACTCAAGTACAAGCTCTGAGTACTTCTACTTTTACTCAAGATCTGAGTACTTCTAATTTTACTCAAGTACAAGATCTGAGTACTTCTACTTTTACTCAAGTACAAGATCTGAGTACTTCTAATTTTACTCAAGTACAAGATCTGAGTACTTCTACTTTTACTCAAGTACTAGATCAGAGTACTTCTACTTTTACTCAAGTACTAGGTCTGAGTACTTCTACTTTTACTCAAGTACAAGGTCTGAGTACTTGTACTTTTACTCAAGTACAATATCTGAGTACTTCTCCTTTTACTCAAGTACAAGATCTGAGTACTTTTACTCAAGTACTAGATCTGAGTACTTTTACTCAAGTAGAAGGTCTGAGTACTTCTCCTTTTACTCACGTACTAGATCTGAGTACTTCTACTTTTACTCAAGTACAAGGTCTGAGTACTTTTACTCAAGTACTAGATCAGAGTACTTCTACTTTTACTCAAGTACTAGATCAGAGTACATATACTTTTACTCAAGTACAAGGTCTGAGTACTTCTACTTTACTCAAGTACTAGATCAGAGTACTTATCCTTTTACTCAAGTACAAAGTCTGAGTACTTGTACTTTTACTCAAGTACTAGATCAGAGTACTTCTACTTTACTCAAGTACTAGATCAGAGTACTTATACTTTTACTCAAGTACAAAGTGAGTACTTCTACTTTTACTCAAGTACAAAGTCTGAGTATTGTTCAGATTAGGACAGGTAACACAATATATATTGTTGAATGAATGCAATGCGTGTTGCAGGCAGCTTCTTGACATTGGGTGAGGGATCCAACATGCCATCACTGTGGAGTCAGATTAACCTTTGTATTAGAGTTTCTTATAGTGTTGGTTTTAAATAGCAATGCATGGATTTACACTTGAAAAAAGCCACCTACTGTATACAAATAAACATGCACTACATAATGTTTAAATTAGAGGTTGAAAAAAACCTTTAAACCAGGGTGGGGAACCTTTTTCCTCTCAAGGGCCATTTCAATTTTTTCAACATCCTCCGAGGGCCGTACAAATGATTGACGTCTGCTTAAAAATCACAGCACATTCATTTCTTCTTTCTTTCATGCTGTGCAAAGAAAAAGCAACCTCTTACTCCAGATATCTTGCCATGACTCGCGCGTGCACGGTGTGGCATGACCACCAAACAGAAAGATATGGACACAAGATGTGTGCAATTTAGTTTCCTATCCATGTGAACATGATTTAAGTGGGGGGGGACCTAACCTCCTCTGGGGGGTCCGGGGGCATGCTCCCACGGGAAGATTTTTTCTTAAATATTGAAGTTGAAAGCATCAATCTGGTGCACTTTGAGAGCAACATGAGTAGATCTATGGAAACATCTCTCAACACCCAGATGAAACAGAACTGGAAGCAGATTTACTTTTTCTTTATGGATATTTTACAAATCACTCTCCTTTCAAACTGTATTCTTGTTTATTAATAACAACTTTTTTTTACTGTCATAGTATTTTATAGCTGTTTACTTTATTCTCTTGTTTTTCGATAACTATAATGATCATATAAAGATGTGCCTTTACCTCACTGGTTGGAGAACAAGCTTCTTATATTCGTTAGCATAGCTAGCTAACCAGATGCTAATAACAACAAAGTGATTGCCTGTATGATCAGTGTGACAGATGAACAGATCGCGACTGGGCTTTCAGCTAAAGACACAGCCACGCAGAAACGGCAGCATGTGTACGGCTCCTTATGGCTACTGACATTTGTGAAGTCCCGGCCCGGAGCGGTGTTCTGGTGCTCTGCTCTCCGGCAGCTCTAAACCCCTGTCGGACGAGACATATACCACGTGATGACACGTTAGGCTCGTGTTGTGTTCAAGGACCTTGACCTTGGCCAGGAAAAACAGTTGTTTAATTATTTTGCGGTCTAGATTTCTTAATTTGTTTTCTTTTTTGCGTGTGTTACCTCGAGGGCCGTATCAAATTGTCTCACGGGCCGTAAACCCCTGCTTTAAACCAACAGACAGCAAATGCATATACTGTCTATTCAAAACCATAAAAGATCCATCCCTTTAAATGTGAAACTTGATTTTTGTTTCCACCGTGCTCCTGGTTTTGTGAAGCACTTGATGCTTTAAGATGACATGCACATGATATTGTCTCCCAGGTATTTTACTGCTCTTCTTTACAAGATAGAGATTCTAAACATCTGTACAAAATCTGACAGAAGACAGCAAGAGCACAATTAAAACGCTTTTATTACATAACAATTTCACTATCTCAAATGGAAACAGTTTATCAGGGGGGTCAAACTCAAACACTCAGTGGGCCAAAATAAAAAAATGGGTGCTAGTGGAGGGCCGGACTGGTTCAATGTTTACTGCAGAACTTATTGGAATGAACTTATTGCACATATTAAACCTGGAACTAACAAAGCTTCAATGATTGCCTCTAAAAACAACATTAAATAATCAGTTCATTCATTGCTCATGGCTCTATCTGCAGCTTTTCCAGAGTCACTTTTTATGAGTACATTTCCCCACAGGCCAACAACAGCTTCAATAAACTATTCCCCTCAGAGAGAAACCCAACATGCCCTGTTGTCGTGAGAGAAAGTGCAGAAGGAAGCATCCATTGAACTCAGGGTGCTGCTCTGAGATGCTAGCTCAGATACTTGGCATCTCATCTTGGGAGCAAGGTCATCAATGTTTGGGGTCCGGCTCTGAGCGGAGGAGACCCTCAGGATGGAGGGAAGGTGTGTGTGCAATATACCGGCGGGCCAGATCTAATAGGAATTAAAAATTATCCTGCGGGCCAAAATTAAATCCACTAAGGGCCGGATTTGGCCCCCGGGCCTCGAGTTTGACACATGTGGTCTAGTGCATGAAACAAAGTCTTTGGTAGGCGATTTAAAACATTGACAAGTGAAGGAAATACAATTCTCAGTTTGTAATCATCAGTGTGGTGGAGGGGTGCTACCTCAATAGAAAGATCATATCCTTGGTGTTTTGTTTACATAATGGGTTTTCATACGCGTTCATACCTTCATCCATAACAGGTCCATCGTCCTGTATTCACCCCTGAAAGTAATCTAAGATCAATGCCTGGTGTAATCAAAGTCAACTTTATTATCAATCTTTCAGTTTGTGTGTACAATAATAATAATAACTTGGATTTCTATAGCGCCTTTCATAATACCCAAGGTCGCTTTCCAAGGAAGAACAGGAGTATAAACAAACGAAACAAAAGGCAGTCAGACGAACAGTTCAGACAGACAAAACAACAAATAGATTTGGGGCCAAAGTCCTTGGCAGACAGATGGGACTTGAGGGCCCTTTTGAAGGCGTCAAGTGTGGGGATGTTGTGGATCTCCGCAGGGAGAGCGTTCCAGAGAGTGGGGGCTGCCATACTGAAGGCTCTATCCCCGAAGGTTCACAGGTTGGTGCGGGGGGCCAGAGTCTGAAGACCGCAGGCTCCGGGGTGGGGCATGTGGGAAGAACAGCTAGCACCATTAGCCTCAGCAGCGGTGATGGAAAACACCCCAGTTGAGATGGCAGGACTGAGGGAGGGGTCGTGGATAGTCCTGGGAGCGTGGCAGAGAGGAGCCCAGACCGAGAGATCGAAATACCTTTCCGCCAATCCTGAAAAATGTGCATACGGGATAAGCCTGTTCTGGTAAAACACAGCAGACATGAAACGCTACCTTGTATTCTCTCCACGCTGACCTTCCTGACAACACGTCTAATAACTGGATCCAGATCAAAATAATGAACGTGTTGGGAATGTAAGATCCTTACATGTTGCTCAGATGTTTTGAAACGCCGAGGTGTTTATTAAGGTGGAGAAGAAAGGAAGCTGTTGCATTATCTATTTCTGACCCAGCTTTCAAACCGGCACGTTGAATCATAGGTTCTGTTCTAATTCGACGTGCTGCTGTGACGCTGGCTTTATGCTGTGAGGATCGGTCTGACGGGCAACACAAGCTTCCCTTCTGCTTCTGAAATGATGTCATGACTGCAGATGTCAGGGTTAATGCTCTAGAGCAGGGGTGTCAAACTCAAGGCCCGGGGGCCAAATCCGGCCCGCGACTTCATTTTTCTGTGGCCCCACAAGATCTCTGAAAGAATATTATGTTTATTATACGGTCACATGGCGATTTACAGAAGCACGTTGCCCATAAACTACATGTCCCACAATGCATCTCAAATTTGACTTTTTTCCTTTTTTCTCTCCAAAATGTCACTTTCTTTTCAAAATGTCAATTATTGTTTTTACTTTTTAATTTGGCTTTTCTTTTGAAATCATTTTGTGAGACTCTCACCGAAGAGACTTGCAATTACTTGCCCTAGACTTCTGCTTTCAGACGTAGTTAATTATGAAGTGATTACCAATGTATCACAGTGATGGCATGTTGTATTACCAAATAATCCAATGTTAAGGTTAAGGTTTTAACGGTACTACTACTTTTATCGATACCGCTTATCGACCCGGTCTTTTAACGGTTCTTTTGGAGAGAAAAAACAAGGTAAACTAACTAAACAAATTGTAAACAAAACTAACATTACTTTTTATTTAAATTAAATACATAATATTTCACATCAAAAGAAACAACGTTTTAACAAATCGTATTAAATAATCTGATGACAGAATAGCTGAAACTTTAACAAACTAAATAACTCCGTTACCTCTAAGCATTAACCCATGTTTGTATCATTGAGTTAACTCCGTGTGTTGCTGCTCGCACACAGAACACCCTGACGTGGAGCACTTTTGCTAAATGTTTAGACGAATTGCTCGTGTTACCGCCCTGACGTGCTAAACTCTTATTGTAGTTTTGGTAACGAGCATCGAGACGGGTAAAGTTTAACCACCTCGGAGCGCGTTCTCTCCGCCATCCCCTCCGTGTGTGTGTGTGTGTGTGTGTGCAGAACATTGATGGCTGCTATATCAAATGTTGCCGTAATGGGTGGTAGCATAGTAGTGGATGTGCAGCAGAGTCCATACGACGCTTTTCATTTCTTGTAATTCCTCTTCCTTTGTCTTTTTCTCTCACAGGCTTGCACTGGAATCGACAACATCGCAGAGGCCATCACTCTGTTGGAGCTTAATAACTGGGATTTAGTGGTAAGTTCATTATCTGTGGGATTTTCTCTTTGACAGACAGGCTCAGTTCATCAGAGCGCAAGTTCAAGAGGGTCAGTAACCGTCCAATAACACACACTCGGTCTTTATGTGATATTTTAAGTTATGTCCTCATTTGACCCAGAGAAGCAGCGCCTTGGTGACGGCGAGAGGGAGTCCTGAGAGGTGTGGTTGTTGATTTGAGAGACACGGCGAGAAAGAATGTTTTGTATGAACTCACGATGAGTCTGACGAACAAGGAGCCCTTTACCTCGCGGTGCACATCGGCAGGGGTCAGTCTATATTTAGCGGCTTCAGAGCAGAGGAGCGAGACAGACGAACTCCCTGCCCCGTGGATCTGATGACTCGCAGGTCCTCTGCACTATCTGCTAGTTTTCATTAAAGGTCGCCTATTACACTGTTTCTCATCAATATATCACAGGTCTCAGATATATCCAGAACCTGTCTCTGATTGGCTGAAACACCAAACAGATCATTGCAGCATTACCCATAATCCCCTCTGTTTCAGCCCTGTTTCCAAAGTGCTGATTCTCTGTCTGTTACTTTAGATGAAGATAAGGAGCCCCTCCCCACGCCCCTCTGAGAGACATTTGGTTACAAAGAACTCAATGGAGCTCTAGAGGAGATTCAGGTGATAAGTACCTTGTTGCTGATTGGCTAATGGTTACACAAGACAAAACATCGTTATGACATCATCAAGTGGCCAAAATCTGATCAGCTCATTTTCAGACAGGGTTTTTATAGAAATGGATCAAAAAGAGAGAGAATCTTTGTTCCTGAAACTTTCAGAGTCTCTTTCCACAGAGGGGACACATGTTGATGTAGAAGAGACATGAAGAAGAGGGGACACATGTGGATGTAGAAGAGACATGAAGAAGAGGGGACACATGTTGATGTAGAAGAGACATGAAGAAGAGGGGACACATGTTGATGTAGAAGAGACATGAAGAAGAGGGGACATATGTTGATGTAGAAGAGACATGAAGAAGAGGGGACACATGTTGATGTAGAAGAGACATGAAGAAGAGGGGACACATGTTGATGTAGAAGAGACATGAAGGAGAGGGGACACATGTTGATGTAGAAGAGACATGAAGGAGAGGGACACATGTTGATGTAGAAGAGACATGAAGAAGAGGGGACACATGTTGATGTAGAAGAGACATGAAGAAGAGGGGACACATGCTGATGTAGAAGAGACATGAAGAAGAGGGGACACATGTTGATGTAGAAGAGACATGAATAAGAGGGGACACATGTTGATGTAGAAGAGACATGAAGAAGAGGGGACACATGTTGATGTAGAAGAGACATGAAGAAGAGGGGACACATGTTGATGTATACGAGACATGAAGAAGAGGGGACATATGTTGATGTAGAAGAGACATGAAGAAGAGGGGACACATGTTGATGTAGAAGAGACATGAAGAAGAGGGGACACATGTTGATGTAGAAGAGACATGAAGGAGAGGGGACACATGTTGATGTAGAAGAGACATGAAGGAGAGGGACACATGTTGATGTAGAAGAGACATGAAGAAGAGGGGACACATGTTGATGTAGAAGAGACATGAAGAAGAGGGGACACATGTTGATGTAGAAGAGACATGAAGAAGAGGGGACACATGTTGATGTAGAAGAGACATGAAGAAGAGGGGACACATGTTGATGTATACGAGACATGAAGAAGAGGGGACATATGTTGATGTAGAAGAGACATGAAGAAGAGGGGACACATGTTGATGTAGAAGAGACATGAAGAAGAGGGGACACATGTTGATGTAGAAGAGACATGAAGGAGAGGGGACACATGTTGATGTAGAAGAGACATGAAGGAGAGGGACACATGTTGATGTAGAAGAGACATGAAGAAGAGGGGACACATGTTGATGTAGAAGAGACATGAAGAAGAGGGGACACATGTTGATGTAGAAGAGACATTAAGAAGAGGGGACACATGTTGATGTATAAGAGACATGGAGAAGAGGGGACACATGTTGATGTATAAGAGACATGAAGGAGAGGGGACACATGTTGATGTAGAAGAGACGTGAAGGAGAGGGGACACATGTTGATGTAGAAGAGACGTGAAGAAGAGGGGACACATGTGGATGTAGAAGAGACGTGAAGAAGAGGGGACACATGTTGATGTAGAAGAGACGTGAAGAAGAGGGGACACATGTGGATGTAGAAGAGACGTGAAGAAGAGGGGACACATGTTGATGTAGAAGAGATGTGAAGAAGAGGGGACACATGTTGATGTAGAAGAGACGTGAAGAAGAGGGGACACATGTGGATGTAGAAGAGACGTGAAGAAGAGGGGACACGTGTTGATGAAGAAGAGAGGACACATGTTGATGTAGAAGAGACATGAAGAAGAGGGGACACATGTTGATGTAGAAGAGACATGAAGAAGAGGGGACACGTGTTGATGAAGAAGAGACATGAAGAAGAGAGGACACATGTTGATGTAGAAGAGACATGAAGAAGAGGGGACACATGCTGATGTAGAAGAGACATGAAGAAGAGGGGACACATGTTGATGTAGATGAGACATGAAGAAGAGGGGACACATGTTGATGTATAAGAGACATGAAGAAGTGGATTTTGCGTAATAGGTGACCTTTAACCCTGACAACAAATGCTTGTGGATGCTGGAAGTAGTATTGTGTATTAACTTATTCTCGTTCTTGATCACTGTCCCCCCTCGGGAGATTATTTTAGCAGAGCAGGGATTTGCTGACTCCTCCCTGAACCGGATGCATGTCATCTTGTGATCAATATAATTATTAACCGACAGTCTAACGATGCACATTAATATATTGACAGTATTTCCCGTGTGAAATTCAGCTGTTGCTCTTTTCCCCTGGGTAATTAAATGTTAGCATCAAAATCAATTCTCAAAACACTTCCCAAGTCGACACCTCGAAACATGCTGTAAACCTATCTTTTAAAATGAATAATCACAACTGACTAGATCTTGTCTCAAATGTAGACTAGGGCTGCTCAATTAATCGTATTTTAATCGCACTTACGATTTTGGCTTGCAACGATAATGAAAACAGCATAATCGAAATAAAACGATTTTTTGTTTTGTTGGTTTTTCAGTTGAATGATACTGTTCACATATTTTTTTTCAATAAATGGATGTTTTCAAAGTAAATCGTTTTTAATAATCGTGATATCAATTATTGACCAAAATAATCGAGATTATGATTTTTGCCATAATCGAGCAGCCCTAATGTATACTATATATATTTAATCTTCTCTCAGGCTTTTTTCTAGTCGACAGTAGATGTTCCAAACGTAATACTCGAAAAGAGATTTGTCATCTGGAGCACCAGTGTTTTGTAAGATTAAATAAATTCCTCCGAGGTTTTTCCTTTTCAATCCTTCATCTGCACTGACTGACGCGACTAAATGCAATTCAGCGGTCACTTATTCACTACTTAGACCTGAGCGTCTGCTTTCGTGACATGCCAACATCTCCCCGCCTATCCTGATGTCTTTTGGATGAACATAAAACGATGCACATCGATCGATTAAAGCAAACATCGATGGGTCAGTAACAATGATGAACAAGTTATGAAGATAACACGGAAAAAGAAACCAACACATTTAAAAGATAGTTTAACTCGTAGATATTTTACCTCAAACAAACGTAATATTTAGGAACAACTCAATTGAGAAGTCTTCAGTGACCAGAAGCCACTACAGTTTTGGCACTCAATGCGTGTCTTCCAGGTAAAAGGATATTTGCTTCCATATCATTATTTTACTACATTTGAAAGGCGGCCTTTGACCTCCATTAACCCTCTGAAACTGTGTCTTTGAGTGGTGTGTGTGCTCGTCACAGCACACACACGCTGACAGTGGTTTCTCGGTATTCCCTGATCAACGCAACACGATATGCAGCCGGGGCCGTCTGCAAGTCAACTTTGATGTAAACAATCCTGGATTTAAAATGCTTTAAAAAGCGGTGAATGTTTTATAAATGGCTTCCACATTGTCCTTGTACAGGTGGAGGATCCAAGAGTACACAGGATATGTTTTAGTGATGTAGAAATAACTTAAAATATACCTTTTAGTTTCATAGAACAACTTAGCTGTTATCTGATCCTTTTCCAAATATTTCCTGCAGAAAGACGAGTTGCATTAAGAAGTCCATGCGTCATCCATTTGGATACACACAACAACAACAACAACAACAACAACAACAACAACATATCAGTTATTGTGAGACTGTTGCATGTGTGTTTTGCAATAACACTTGTCTTTATTAAATACAAAAGGACTAGGGTACATGAGTATGCCACCAGGTAGCAACTGACTTTATGTGGCTTGTTTTGCCGTGAAGAATAGCGAGTGTTCGAGAGGAATCCCATCAATTGTCCATTCAAACAATAGCTCAGTGCGGAGCTGACAGTACCGTCACGCGTGTCCTTTCAGCACTCTGTGTTGTGATCAGACTCTTTCTGAATATTCCATCAGTCTCTCACACAATGTGTCAGGTTCAGTATAAAACCTCTCAGCTCGTACATTTAACAAATTGTCAAACATTAAATAAAACTAGAGAATGCAATTCCTGAAGAAATTGCTAGTGCTTTATGCTGACGCTAAACTGCTATGCTGAAATGTAATGTGTAAGAAGAAACTGAATCATTTAGATTAAAATGTAATGTGTAAGAAGAAAGTGAAGAATTTAGATTGAAATGATACATGAACACTAGGGGCTTGAATGTGTGATGAGAAAAGAAAGTAAAAAGGCTTGGAAAAGCAGCAGAATATTTGAACCGCAAACTTCTGAACTAAGTTGATGGCGAATGAACTGTCGTCATGGCAACGACATTTGATGACAACCCATAATACTCTTAGATGCGTTGATGGCTGCATCGTTACCAAACCTGTGAAGTCTTGGGCTGTTTGGAGTATTTTCACCGAAGTTATGAGAAAACCGTGTTTCAAGGCGAGCATTTTGTTGCCATGGCAACGGCATTTGAAGAAATCTCAAAACTGTCCCGTAGATGTCTTCAAGGCTGGACTGTTAGCACACATGTGAAGTTTGAGCACTTTTTGAACTTTTTCATAGGAGTTATAGGGACATCATGTTTTATGGTGAGGAAAATGGCATATGGTGAGATCTCAGATTTGGCGTAGAGCTCTTGAGGCATGGACCGGTGATATACAAGTGAAGATTGGGGGACGATTGGACAGTGTCCATTGAACTTACAGCGACATCCTGTTTCATGGTGAGTGGTCTGTCGCCATGGCAACGTCATTTGATGACACCCCATAATACGCTTAGTTGCGTTGATGGCTGCATCGTTACCAGACCTGGGAAGTTTTGGGCTGTTTGGAGTATTTTCATTGAAGTTATGAGAAAACCGTGTTTCATGGCGAGCATTGTGTTGCCATGGCAACGGCACTTGAATAATTCTCAAAACTGTCACGTAGATGTCTTCACGGCCGGACTGTTAGCACACATGTGAAGTTTGAGCACTTGAATTGCCTTGTGTTGAAAGGTGCTATATAAATAAACTTGCCTTGCCTTGAGCACTTTTTAAACATTTGCATAGGAGTTATAGCGACATCATATTTTATGGCGAGGGATACGTTTCCATGGAAACGACATATGGTGAGATCTCAGATTTGGCGTAGAGCTGTTGAGGTATAGACCGGTGATATACAAGTGAAGATTGGGGGACGATTGGACCGTGTCGATTGGACTTACGGTCACATCATATTTCATGGCGACTGGTCTGTCGCCATGGCAATGGCATTTGATGACCCCCCATACTACGCTTAGATGCGTTGATTGCTGCATCGTTATTAAACCTGTGAAGTTCTGGGCTGTTTGAAGTATTTTCACTGAAGTTATGAGAGAACCGTGTTTCGAGTCGAGCATTGTGTTGCCATGGCAACAGCATTTGAAGAAATCTCCAAACTGTCCCGAAGATGTCTTCACGGCTGGACCTGTTGGCACACTGCTATCTGGAGTCTGCTGCTCTGAGCGTGTCAGTTGGAGCGATGACATCATCGTGTTCCATGACACAGGTGTTTCTATTTGAGCTAACGAGGCGTGAAGAGATCAGAGGTTTCCATTGTTCTGAATGAGAGATGAACCTCTTACATGTGAATGTTTTGTGGAAGAACCGTAACAGATATCTGTGAAATTTCAAAACGTCAAGCAAGTTGAGTCTCTGAAGTGTAATTTTTGTGTACTTTCGGTTTAATAATGTGGCCTTTTTGGCAGTTTAACTAAAGGTGTGCGGCTGCTACTGTGAGGAAATATCAGCCTGAAATTACAATGGGCTTTAATGGAGGAATGTTGAATGTTTTTGTCACTTCATGCCCTCAAGAGGAATTTTGTTTCATTATTTTTGCTGAATCATTTATCATTTTTCAAGCTACAAGATGTTTTCCTACGTTTGTCATGAAAAATTATGTCTCAGGAATGTAGGGTTTGGGAATTATGGCAGTTTTAAAAAGAAATATGAAGGCACATTTCAAGATTTCCTCCACTCTGTGACATCACGCACTAATGTTAAAATGTGAAGAAAACCTCTTTAACAAGGTCTGAACAATGTTTAATATCTCTAAAAGTAAGAATCAAATTTAAAAGTTGTTTTTACACGAATAATTTCAGAAAGATGTGTAACATTTTAAAGTTGGAATGAGGTTTCTGAGTGAAAGTATGAATGAACATACAGCAGTTGAATCGCATGAAGATTTGTTCAATGTTAAAAATGTGATGAATTATGGGATGTATCTCTGGAATTATGAAAGTTATGAATGAGAAAAGTAATAGCCTGCTATTCCCGACCGAGCTGAACGTTTTGATGTTTGAACGGAGTTTCTGCGATGTTCAATGCGGGAGGAGAAGAGGGCCAAAATACCGGCGGAATAATAATAATAAACTTTTCGTCCGTAGAATAACAGATAGTTGGAATGCTGTTGACAGCATTCCAACTATCTGATCACTAGTGTTGTAGCACTCAAGACCGGTCTGGATATTGACTCGGCCTCGCCATCTTAAACGTCCCCTATTACACTCTTTTTCATCAATATATCACAGGTCTCAGATATATACAGAGCCTGTCTCTGATTGGCTGAAACACCAAACAGATCATTGCAGCATTACCCATAATCCCCTCTGTTTCAGCCCTGTTTCCAAAGTGCTGATTCTCTGTCTGTTACTTCAGATGAAAACAAGGAGCCCCTCCCCACGCCCCTCTGAGAGAGGTTTGGTTACAAAGAACTCAATGGAGCTCTAGAGGAGATTCAGGTGATAAGAGTTACCTTGGTTGCTGATTGGCTAATGGGTACACAAGACAAAACATCGTTATGACATCATAAAGTGGCCAAAATCTGATCAGCTCATTTTCAGACAGGTTTTTATAGAAACTTTCAGAGTGTCTTTCCACAGAGGGGACACATGTTGATGTAGAAGAGACATGAAGAAGAGGGGACACATGTTGATGTAGAAGAGACATGAAGAAGAGGGGATACATGTTGAGGTAGAAGAGACATGAAGAAGAGGGGATACATGTTGAGGTAGAAGAGACATGAAGAAGAGGGGATACATGTTGAGGTAGAAGAGACATGAAGAAGAGGGGACACATGTTGATGTAGAAGAGACATGAAGAAGAGGGGACACATGTTGAGGTAGAAGAGACATGAAGAATAGGGGACACATGTTGAGGTAGAAGAGACATGAAGAAGAGGGGACACATGTTGATATAGAAGAGACATGGAGAAGAGGGGACACATGTTGATGTAGAAGAGACATGGAGAAGAGGGGACACATGTTGATGTAGAAGAGACATGAAGAAGAGGGGATACATGTTGAGGTAGAAGAGACATGAAGAAGAGGGGACACATGTTGATGTAGAAGAGACATGAAGAAGAGGGGACACATGTTGATGTAGAAGAGACATGAAGAAGAGGGGACACATGTTGATGAAGAAGAGGGATGAAGAAGAGGGGACACATGTTGATGTAGAAGAGACATGAAGAAGAGGGGACACATGTTGATGTAGAAGAGACATGAAGAAGAGGGGACACATGTTGATGTAGAAGAGACATGAAGAAGAGGGGACACATGTTGATGTAGAAGAGACATGAAGAAGAGGGGACACATGTTGATGTAGAAGAGACATGAAGAAGAGGGGACACATGTTAAGGTAGAAGAGACATGAAGAAGAGGGGACACATGTTGATGTAGAAGAGACATGAAGAAGAGGGGACACATGTTGATGTAGAAGAGACATGAAGAAGAGGGGACACATGTTGATGTAGAAGAGACATGAAGAAGAGGGGACACATGTTGATGTAGAAGAGACATGAAGAAGAGGGGACACATGTTGATGTAGAAGAGACATGAACAGGTGGATTTTGCATAATACGTCCCCTTTAATGTCTTGGTCTTGACTTGGTCTCGGTTAAGGTGGTCTTGAATACAACACTAATGATCACAATATAGTTCACTTCACCTGGTGGCCTGCGATGTGTTCCTTTCAGTCAGCGGATTGGTTATCATGTAGTTTCCTTTACTTCAAAAAGATAAAATGAAACATGTTTTTTAATTTATAAAACAGCCCTGCAGTCGTCTTACCGTGAAGACACACGTATTAGAATATCTGCTGTAAAATCTGTTAACCCCCACTTTCATTACAGGCAGCCATCAACGGAGTGATACCACAGGAGAATGGGATCTTACAAAGGTACACACACACACACGCACGCACACACACACACACACACACACACACACACACACACACACACACACACACACACACACACACACTGGGATTAAATCCAATTTCCAAGCAAAAATATAATTAGTCCAATTTATTCGTTCACGTTTAGACTAAACCAATACATAGAACCGTCTCTATTCTGGTGTTTAATAATATTAAAGACACTGCATCGGCAAGGCAACCGTCACCCAGGAGTGGAGATGCACACGGTGTCTGAACAGAAACATATCTACTTTCCCTCAGCGGTTAATATCAATCCACTCTGCTGATGTGAACCCACTCAAACTGGAGACATTCGGTTAAACCAGTTCACTTTGCGTGCATGAAAGCATGTTCATCAGTGCTGTGCAGGCTCTCTGGCCATGAGATTATTTCTGGAGTTCCTCAGCACACATTGCTATGAATGGAGTCTGGCAGTGTGAGCAGCAGCAAACACATTCACTAAGTGGCTGGCAGTGCACTCGGCAGCGATGCCCAGTAAACAGACTCTGATGACGGGGCTGATCTGGAGCCAGTTGGAGGACACGCCAACGCTCCCGTCAAAAACACATTTCCCTCCCTGGCGTGCGCTCTTTAGTACGCGGGGTGGGGATTTGAAGAAGTTGCCTTTTTGATTAGGAGTCGAAATTCCTCAGGGCGTCAAAAATATCCCGGTTGGATAAAAAGCTGAATGCTCTTGTTGATCAGGGCGTCAACTGGTCCCACAGTTTGTCCGTGTGTTTAAACGTCGCCTATCACACTGTTTCTCATCAATATATCCCAGGTCTCAGATATATACAGAACCTGTCTCTGATTGGCTGAAACACCAAACAGATCATTGCAGCATTACCCATAATCCCCTCTGTTTCAGCCCTGTTTCCAAAGTGCTGATTCTCTGTCTGTGACTTTAGATGAAAATGAGGAGCCCCTCCCCACGCCCCTCTGAGAGACATCTGGTTACAAAGAACTCAATGGAGCTCTAGGAGGAGGTTCAGGTGATAAGTTACCTTGTTGCTGATTGGCTAATGGTTACACAAGACAATACATCGTGATGACATCATCAAGTGGCCAAAATCTGATCAGCTCATTTTCAGACAGGTTGTAGAGAGATATAGCAATACACCCAAACAACAACAACTGACGATGTCCAGCTCTTTCGTGTCACTTTGCAAAGTTAATGTGGACGTTTTGACCTTTTTAACTTGTTGTGAATGTTCTTATTTTCATATATACTGACTTTTTGACATATATTGTCTTCACGAAGAAACTTCTCTTCGTAAAAATGTTATTCCTTAATGCCAAGAAAAAACATTGTTTACCTTTTTATCATTTGTCTCTCATCTCCATCTCCCCTACAATACTATGTAAACATTCTTCAATAATAATGAGACAAAATGCTCAGTCAGTCGGGGCTTGGACTGTGAGCCGTAGGGTCGCCGGTTCAAGTCCCCGAACAGACCTAAATATGGAGTGTGGACTGCTACTCTAAGAGGTCCCAGTTCACCTCCTGCCCTGCCGTGGTGCCCTTGAGCAAGGCACCGGACAACCCCCTTCCCGCCCACTCCCATTGCTCCCCGGGCGCTGTACAGTAGCTGCGCACTGCTCCCAGTACCAGACTCCTGGCACTAGGATAGGTTAAAAGCAGAGAACATATTTCACTGTGTGCTGTGTGACCGTTACAGAGGGTTTCATCCCCCATTCTATTCTATTTTATACCGTTGTCGCAATATCAGTCAAAAATAATTCATTTTCTTTCAAAATTGTGCAGCCCTAAACCTAAGGCATGACAATGTGCAGCATTCAGATGGTTTTTCAAATGTTTTAAGTCACAGACAGGGATTATCGTGTCTTTGCATTAAAGGTCCCATGTCATGCTATCACCCGTCCCCTTGTTGTTATGAAGGTTGTTCTGCATGTAAACGGTCTGCAGAGTCAAAACCCTCAAAGTGCACCCTGTAGCGAGTAAAGCTCTAACACAGGAAATACCTCCCCAAAACGCCTCGTTGGAGAAACGTCACTCACTGTCCATTTGATTCTTCCGGGGTACATCATGATGTCAACTGTACCCGGAACGAAATGGACCAATCCGTGGAGCCGTTACGTTACGTCCGCGCAGCCGTTACGTTAAGCCCCGGCTGATTGGTCCAAATTGACCAATCCACGGACTTCCTCACACACTCAGTGCAGGCAGCTCTGCTGATCTCTCCTCCCTGGCTGCAGGCTGAGAACAGACAGTTGGGATCGCGGCGACATTCTCTCTGCAGACCCATTCTCACAGCGTCTATCAACCTTTTTCTTTCTCAATATCAAGCCACACTTATTGTGTTGACTTCGGCTGTGACTTTGTGTGTGCTCAGGGTGAGTTTGGCTGTGTATCGCTAAACAAGGAAATCACACCTCCACGGAGCTCAGCGCGATTCACAACGTCCCGACTTGGTCCCGACCAATCGGAGCACATTGGGCTCACAGGGAGCAAGAGCTGCAACGAGCCGTTTAGTGGAGAGAGTGAAGACACATACTTTACAGAGATGCTGACCAATGTGAGTTTGGAACATTGCACAGTATAAATCTATTCTAGTCGACCTCAACAATGGAATTATGATCAGTGGAAACGGCCATGACATGTGACCTTTACGTCTAGCAGAGGGTTTAATGTATGCGTCATCCATCAACTCCTGAACAACTTTATTTGTACAGTCAATCTTAAAGAAAGGTTAATATTGAGGGATTTCAATATGCCACTTTTTTGGCAACTTTTTTTCCTGTAGCTATTCTCCTTCTCCAATTATAAGTTTAGGATCTTCAAATATTAGTCGATGTGTCACTGAAGTGGCTCGTGAAGGAGACGGTTACACTGTGCTTCTGTTTGTGGCTGCTGACGCTCCACCTTCGCCTCAGGACCTCTCGAAGGTGGCGGCCTGAGTCTGGCACTCTGTTCTGAGACAGTTGCTGCTCGCTCTCCGGGGAACAAAGGGCACGCTTTGTTCGTGTTCAGGAGACAAAGAGTGATTATTTACCGTGTTGTGTGAAACATGGGTCGTACTCAGCCAGCGGCAAAGAGACGAACAAAGAGAATCGACACATAAGGAGGGGAAGCCGTCTGTTGCTACAGTTTGTTGTCTTGCTGTAACCTCTGATGGCTCTTTACTATCAGGTTAGAGACAACATATTTGACGAGCCACGTGAGATAGTCGATGCCAATACCGATGAAATGACACAGTTCTCCACATGGAAACAGAAACAATTCCCTAGTTTAGTTTATTTATTTATTTCGAGCGTGTAAAACCAAAGAAAATGACGATGACAAAAGATGATACAGACATGATACAGTACTATACAAATGAATGCAATAACTAAACGAAAGATTTAATTAATAATTGAATAATCTGTAGTATCATTGTCTGATATCAATAAACAATCAAGAGCTTATTACACGTCCGAAAAGGGGTCGGAAGAAGTTTACACTTATCTAATCCGATCCCTTCTCCCTTTTGATTTTTTCTTTTTACATCTTAATATATGTTAACATACAATTTCAATGTATACTTTAACCTTGACTAATTAATATAATCATTCATATAATATATACAGGCAAGTTAGGAGAATGGTCTCTATATATTTATATATATATATATATATATATATATATTTATATACTAGGGATGCCAGCGATTATTCGATTATTCGAATATTCGTTAGTCTCCATAATCGAATATAATTTTTAAAAATCGATTTTATTTTTATTTTATTTTTTTTCTGGCTTAGTTTCAACCAATATATATATATAAATATATGCTAATAATAGTAATAGTATTAATAATTGTAAATGGCCATTGGTCACACCACCAGTTTGTTTTACTGTAAACTTGGAGGGAGCCTGCGAGCAGAGCAGACTGCTGCTGCAGCAGCTACACACCGACCACACGTGCGACTACAGATGAACAAAGCGGCAGGTAAAAAGAGTTCCTCCTCGTGGAACTACTTCGAACTTACAAGTCCAAAGGAAGTTAAATGCAAGCTCTGCGAAAAGACGTTGGTCTATCACAGCTCAACCTCAACAATGCGTTCGCATTTGAGTGCGAAGCACGCCAAAGAGGTTACAGCACAGCTGGCCATTACCAACTTCACTTCAAGGCCACGTCGTTGTGATGACATGCTTGTGTGTTGTTTGTACTGTTAAACATGTTGCAGTAAAGAAAACAACGGAATTCCTTTTGTCCGAGTTTATTTATATTTTCTCCCGCGTCGAATAATCGATTATTATTCGCCAGGGCTGCCGAATAATCGATTTTAATCATGGTCAGTTTCTGGCAACCCTAATATATGCACATATGTACAAACACAAATTCATAAATAGAATACAAAACAGGAATATAAACAGTTATGGTTTAGCGATGTCCTCCCTGTCCCTTTGTACCTGAATTGTGTCTTTATACCTCTTTTTGAATAGTTTGACGTTTGGACATCCCTTTAGCTCCTCTCTCAAATCGTTCCAGGTCTTCACCCCACAAACAGAAACACAAACACTTGCTGTGATTATTAAAGTTTCCCTCCACTATCGATATTTTGACAAGTTTATACTTAAACACATCCTAATGTTATAACTTACCTTTGCCCAAAAATCATTTTGACTAAACAGAGCTTGAAAGCATCACGATATAACTCGATGAAAGTCGCTTGGAGCGTTTGTTTAACGCTTACACCTAACAACCAACGGCTAACAGCTAACGGCTAACCGCTAACCCTAACCCTACACACTGTACTCATGGTACATATGAGTACTGTAACATTGTCAGGACTTTTGCATCAAATTGAAACAGAGGCTTTGGTTCTTGTGACATCCTTAGCTAAAAATCAAATGCATAGATATTTGTCTTTCCTGTAGCATCTTTTACGTTGTCTTTGTCTTCTGTCCCTCATGATCTGCCATGAGACATGTTGAAGATGTGTGAACATCAGTATTCCACACCTCCACTGACCCCTTCACCTCTGTGCAGTAACTTTTCCAGCGAGGCGAGCCAGGCCGGCATGTTCGGACCTCCGAGCCAATCAGAAGCAGCCGATGCTGCGGCAGGAGGCGCCGTTCCCACCCCTTCTTCTTCGTCTTTGTCCTCCTCTCCTCCATCGTCCTCCACTTCAGCCTTTTGCCCCGTCAACTCCGCCTCCTCCGCCTCCTCTTCCTCTTCCTCCTCCTCCCGACAGATCGTAGAGCGCCAGCCCCGGATGCTGAACTTCAGGGTGGAGTACCGGCAGCGCACGGTGGACCTGGTGCTGGAGGAGGGCAGCACAGTCGGTAAACACCACACCGTCTCTGTAAACATTGTACAATCCGTTTTATATTCTATAGACACATTTATTAGCTACTACAAATACACACACTGGAGAATAACAGAAATCAAACTGTATATAGTACTTTTTCTCTCTGAATCTGTTTTACAGGAGAAATCAAAACAATCCTCGAGACAGAGCTCGCGGTTCCAGTGTCCAAAATGCAGCTGAAGGGCTGGAAGAGCGGAGATGTTTCCGATACTGTGAGTTTACCTTTAAACGCAAACACATCATTCAGAAAAAGAAAATGGAACTGAACCTGCAAACGTTCATATTTTCAATTGTTTACAATTTGAGTTTATTATCTGTGTTTTAATCCAAATACATTTGATTATGTTTACCGTACATAAGGCGCTTTCACACCAAGAGTACTTAGTTCCCAGTACTTAGTTCCCAGTACTTAGTTCAGGGGTGCCCATTACGTCGATCGCAAAGGTAGTGTGGGTAGATCGCATGGCATTGATTAATATATATATTTTTTTAAAGTTATCCTATCATCCATCCTTACTATGGCATTTGCCACTTGATGGACGTACAGGTAAGCCAGTCTGAGTTGTATTGTGCCATACAGGTTCATGCAGTTATGATTTGATTTTTGATTTGATATACTTTATTAATCCCCGTGGGGAAATTGTTTCTCTGCATTCGACCCATCCTAGTGTTAGGAGCAGTGTGCTGCCATTTTGAACGGCGCCCGGGGAGCAGTGTAGGGAACGGTGCCTTGCTCAGGGTCTTGGTCTTGCGGGACTTGAACTGGTGACCTTCCAGTTGCCAAGCCAAGTCCCTATCGACTTCGCCACCACCTATGAGGGGGCCTCACCTCCTCATCTGAAATGCGGCGCAATTAGTGTAGGCGCCACAGTTTATCCGCCGTTTACTCCACTAGCACCTACCACTCGTGCTCGCGACACAGATTGGGCAGGGGCGGCCCTGTAGGTACATCTTTTGGGCTTGGTTATTTTAAAAGTAGCTCCCCTGACTTAGCAGATCCCAGAGGGAGGATAGGCTAATGGCTTCTTCTTCTTCTTCTTCTTCTTCTTCTTCTTCTTCTTTCTTCTTCTTCTTCTTCTTCTTCTTCTTCTTCTTCTTCTTCTTCTTCTTCTTCTTCTTCTTCTTCTTCTTCTTCTTCTCTTCTTCTTCTTCTTCTTCTTCTTCTTCTTCTTCTTCTTCTTCTTCTTCTTCTTCTTCTTCTTCTTCTTCTTCTTCTTCTTCTTCTTCTTCTTCTTCTTCTTCTTCTTCTTCTTCTGCTTCGGGTTTACTGGCAGGCCGCAAACAACTTCACGGCGTATACTGCCACCCGAAGTCCCCGGCCGGAAGTCCCCGGAGTTGGGGAGTTATTCTCTCTCCGTTGGTGCGCTGGGCTAATGCTAATAATGCTAATAATGCTAATGCCAGCAAATAAAATGGCGGCTTCACAAAACCTTTCCGAGTTTTACGGGGCGTGGTTTGCAATTCGCCTAGCCAATCAGAAATTGGAACCTTTTCACCCCGTTTTAGCCCCTGCTCTTTAGCAGGGACTAAAAAGGGGTGAAAAGGTTCGCAAAAAAAAAGTTCCAGATCTTTTTGGTGTGAAAGAAAAATCCCAGGAACTATCGGAACTATTCCTGGGGAAAGTACTCCGGTGTGAAAGCGCCTATAGTTACATTTTAAAAAGTTTTTTATTTATTGACTTATATCGTCAATGCAAGTGCTTTGTTCAAAATACAAATCTCCTTGTTTTTACATACAGTATACATACACCACATCAAAGAAGCCAGCTTATTACATGCCTAAAATATATATAAAGAGCTGGCAAAGATTCCCTTCTAAGCAGCATCTGTGGCCAAGTAAAAACCACATCACTGATCCTCACGGCCGTATATTACCTGTTACCAAACAATTAGTCCAATTTTGATTTACCTGAAAACAATATTTCCACTTCCAACGAAGAAGTTGTTCTCAGTTCTGTCATAATATTCTTTAGGAGATGAAATAAGTATACATTCAGATGTAGTGAGAACACGTGTATTCCCTCAACTAATCATCATCCACACAGCCAGTCATTCTTAATGAGTTGAACTATTTTTAAGTTGTATTTGTGTGTGTGGGTGTGTGTGGGTGTGATCAGACGGTGATGAGAAGTTTACACCTGCCTAAGAACAACAGCCTGTACGTCCTGACCCCAGAGATCGCCTCTACTGCCGGCACCAGCACCAGCAAAAACAGGTACACCCCAGAAAAAATCCTAGAAGAGACATGGAGAAGAGGGGACACATGTTGATGTAGAAGAGACATGTAGAAGAGGGGACACATGTTGATGTAGAAGAGACATGTAGAAGAGGGGACACATGTTGATGTAGAAGAGACATGAAGAAGAGGGGACACATGTTGATGTAGAAGAGGGGACACATGTTGATGTAGAAGAGACATGAAGAAGAAGGGGACACATGTTGATGTAGAAGAGACATGAAGAAGAGGGGACACATGTTGATGTAGAAGAGACATGGAGAAGAGGGGACACATGTTGATGCAGAAGAGACATGAAGAAGAGGGGACACATGTTGATGTAGAAGAGACATGGAGAAGAGGGGACACATGTTGATGTAGAAGAGACATGGAGAAGAGGGGACACATGTTGATGTAGAAGAGACATGAAGAAGAGGGGACACATGTTGATGTAGAAGAGACATGAAGAAGAGGGGACACATGTTGATGTAGAAGAGACATGAAGAAGAGGGGACACATGTTGATGTAGAGGAGACATGAAGAAGAGGGGACACATGTTGATGTAGAAGAGACATGAAGAAGAGGGGACACATGTTGATGTAGAAGAGACATGGAGAAGAGGGGACACATGTTGATGTAGAAGAGACATGAAGAAGTGGATAATAGGTGACCTTTAAAAATCTCAAAACTCAATAAATTAATGAAATTGTATTTATATAGCTCTCAAATGACATATTTCTCTAAAGGGGCTTTACATACAGCATACAGTACAGTGCCCTCTGTCCTAAGACCCCTGCAGCGTACAATAGATTAACGGACGAACAGACGTGCAAAAGCTGTTGTGTGTATCCATTAAAAAGATAATACATTTACAACATAGGCAATCCAAATGTCAGGAGAAGATAAAGTGTTCATATATATAAAAGTATGTGTTACATATACACAAGTAACTGAAGTACTACTGGTTATGGTGTGAGTGTAGTACCTAATAAAGACACCAGGGGGCAGTATATGTCCAGGTATCCAGAACATGTGTCCAGAATCCATTTCCTCTGTATATTAAGAGACGTTTGACCTGCTGGTGCACATCCGTTTTCTCATATCTATTGTGACATTTTGAGAGGAACATCTACCGCTCCATCTCGTGTGTAAATAATAATCCCCCCTTCCCTCTTTGTTTCTTTCACCCTGAAAGTGTTGCTTGCCGTAGGCTTGTTTTGCATCATCCTCTTCAAAGACATACGATATCCACACTTCATATCTATTATGTATTCCTCTCCAGGCTGTTACATTAGAGATAGTAGATATTTGTTCAGTCAGCTTCATTAAGCCGCTGTTCTCCATCCAGAGGGTGGTCTGTGCATTTCAGTGGATCCGTGTTGGGAACCTTTCCTTTTTGAAATGTCAGGCAGAAATACAATCTCACAGGTGGCATCTGAACATGTGATTTTCCTTTCATCAGTGTCGGGTAAACACCAGCCAAATAAGTCATAATTCTTCCCTCGTTTCATCTGAACACTGCGGGATGACCAAGACATATTTATTCTTAATTTGAATAGCAAGAGAGCGTTGGACTGGTAAAATAGATATACTGTAAATATCTTATCTGCGAGCCATATTGGACGGCAGAACAAAAAAAGCAGAAATATGAGGGCCTAATGACAAGAATGTAAATTAGGGAAGAATACAGGCATACTAGATGTATGCTTGATTAGTTTAAGCTTCGATAAAAAGCAGTTAGGAAAAGGTAATACAGCAGGATTACTTACATTATTTCATAAATAGCATACTAAGAAATAGAAAAAAATGATTGTTAAAAGTGAAAACAAAGATAGATAGTGTTTGGAAAATAATTAGCAGAGTTATTTAGAAAACCATATTTCACCTGTTGATCACTTTTGAATTGCATCTAACTGAAAAGGATTAAATATAAGATGTATTGCAAACTTTTAGCATCTCCTTGTGAGGTCCTTTTTCCAGGGTTCCTACGGTCATTAGAAACCTGGAAAAGTCGTGGAAATTGAAAATGCTAATTCCAGGCCCTGGAGAAGTTTTGGAAAACAATATATTTCCCAAAGTTTAAGAAAAGTCATGGAAATGTAACTAAAGTTGCATCAAATATAATTTATATGTTATCTAATCGCCGAAATATTAATACTATAATGATAATAAATACTGTATCGTATAGTAATGAAACGTAAAATGGCTTTTAACTGACGAGGTGTTTTGCTGGTGAGAGATTTCAGTAGAAGCTAGTAAGGCTATTTGATTTGTTTTAGAGGCACGACATGTTTCACATGCAGACCTTATTTCCTGTTCCATGTTCAAATACATTTTCAGTGGAACTGCTGAGAAAGAGTTATTTATTTGGTCATGGGACATGAGATAAAGGTCATGGAGAAGTCATTGCTGAAAAAGTGTATGAACCCTATCTTTTATTATTTGAATTCAGGTATTAAGTATGGTATCCTTTTGTCAACACAGAAAAACTGTGTTAAAGTGTTATTTAGAAATGTTACAGTTTCTTTATATATATATAAATATATATATATATATATATATATTATCATCACGAGATGGGACAACCCCTTTTTGTTTTGTTGACTATCACAAGATTTTAGCCTGGATTTTTAAAGATTTAATTCATTTAGGGAGGCATGTGGCGCAGTGGGTTGTGCGCTGGTGTTGGGATCAGGGGAGCACAGGTTCAAACCCCACTGCAGTCAGCATGTCGTTGTGTCCCTCAGACACTTCACCCCAAATAATGTAATGTCATTTAAATGTATGGACTTGGAGGTGGCAGTCGTTAAAGTAATCCAGACCTATAGTTGACGAGTTGTTTTGAGTGACCGGCAGGCAAAGAAAGGTTATTTAATCCTATGCTGGAATTACAATTGGGTATTTTATAATCCATGTATTCTGACTGTGTTTAGTTTGAGGTGTTCTAAGTGGAGCACGGCAATACCTTGCAGATAAACTCAAATAATGCTCTTTCAAATGAACGCTACGGCTATAATTGCACAAGGAATTAGTTTTGGCTCAGTCGCTTCAGAATATGTTGGTGCATATAAATACATGGATCTTTCACTGGATTACGGGGGTTGGAATTGGATCATGTGTTGACTCTGCTGGCTCCGGGATCACTCATTGACAAACGGAGACGATGTTCTCATTGAAGCCAAAGATCTTCAGTGGCACGGTGAGGGACGGTGTTCGTCGTCTGGCCGTTGAGGTTCATCTGCGCAAAGTATTCGGGAGATTTTGTTAGCCGTGTTATTTAGGAGGGGAAAGTGTGTCTGATCCAATCCAATCCACTTTATTTATATAGCACAGTTTAAAAACAGAGGGTTTGCCAAAGTGCTTCACAATGAACATAACATTATAATAAAATATAATATTACACGAATAGATAAAAAAAGCACACATAAGAATAAATACAAGGCACATAAAGGCTATGGACAGACAGTGAAAGCATACACATAGGTATGACACAGCTCACAAGCTTGATTCACAAGTTAGGATGATTTTAAACTAATTGAAATGTTGCGACGAAACCCTCAAGTATTCAGCAGATAAGTAATCATTTGATTGATCACTAATTTTGTCTGAAGCTAATATAATATGGAGGCACAATGTCATCATTATTATATTAGTATTTGTTCTGATATATCAAGTATTATGTAGTATTTAGTTTTATTAGTCAAATATGAATGTTAAGTGGTCTAGAAATATGTTTGTTTGAATGTATGGTGTCTTGCAGTTGTATACTGACAGGGAAAAGATTATTTTGACAGTCTATTAATCAACTATCACTTTAAACGCTTAAAGAAAGGGACATATTCTGCTCATCTTCAGGTTCATATTTGTATTTAGAGAAACACAGGGATTGTACCTTTTTCAGACCATTTACATGCACTAAAACGGGACCATAAAAGGGCCATTTTGAAAACATGCTATCGGCATAATAAAATTGCCTGTTTTAAATCAGACATGCTCATTATAATGTATGTTTTGACAATGTTCCACTGCACTTTCCCTTTGGCTATTTTGCCTTTATTAGCCATAGCCATTAATAACATATTTTGCCCCTCTCTTGTTTGTTGACAGTGGATTCCTAATTAAAATTGTACTGTAATTCTCCGCCACATTTCCTCGTGTTAGCAGCCAAGCAAGCATCCACATGTCCCCCGAACACTTGTAAAAGAAGTCATTTGGCAGTTTGCCGCTTCGCCTGCTAGTTAGGCTAAGTGGTAGTTATATTGTGTTGGCAGCTAATGGCCCTCATCTCCCCCGTCCTCTCTCTCCCTCTCCTCGTCTTCTCACTCCCCCACTTACTGCTGTGTCTTTTTAGCAGCGCCGTTGCCATTTCTCCAAGTGTTATCGATATCATTTTGGGTGTCGGGAGCTCATTATCCCGTGTCAGCTATTCCGGTGGAGGACAGTCGGGGCTGAAAGCAGTGGGCGGGGGTCTGTGTGTACGCTCATGCATTTGTGTATGAATGTGTGTGTGTGTGTGTGTGTGTGGTGACCCTGCTGTCGTACTGGGAGAGATAGGTGACAGATCGCAGAGTATGGGGGGGGGGAGGTTCCCCGTAGCGAGAGCAGACGAGCTGTTAGCATGCAGCAGTAAAAATAAACCCCGGTCACACTTTCGATCCACAGGAAGAGCAGTTTGTGTGCACTGTTTGCAGATTTGTTGCAGTAGACGGAGCTCAGTGCCAGGAGAGGATTCACAGCACATTCACAGCGTGTACCGGCTTCCAAGTCTTCCAATAAGCCGCTTTCGAGCTGGGTTGATGACGAGCAATGCACAATGAGAAAAGAAAAAATAGCTCTTAAGCCTTAAAAGGTATTTTATTAGCAACAAAAACCAGATCGACGGACTCCGAATATCACACAACTTAATTGATAATTAATTGGTGTACTTTCTTAATTTGCGTCATCGGGTGTCGAATACAAGGACGTCCTCGATCACCTGACTTCAAAACACTTTCTATACGCGGCTGCAGAGCTTAGAGATTTGACACAACCCTTTACCCAAGCATGTATTTAAGTCAATTAGATTTTTAAGAATGAAACACAAGACCCACTGAAATACAGCCGACATGCTTGTAATAATTAAATCATCAGAATATTTTGGTTGCTATATTACATTGCCCTTTTAGAGACGGCAATGCATGACTTGATTATCATTTAGATGCATAATCTAATGGTGCTACGGGGGTGAGATGCCGCTGTAGGCTTAATGCTATAAAACCAGTTGTCGACAAGAACAAAAAAACTGATCAAATGATCTTAAACGATATGTTTTGAAGGTTAATGAAACTCCCGCCGTCTCCTCTATATACATATATTTGCTAGTATGTAGTTTCAGTGTAAAAACCACCTCCCAAATTTAATTTCACAATGTTTATTTGCTTCGAATTGTTGCTGAGTAAAAATGCAAATGTCCCATAAATGCTAATATCTCTGGCAATTACTTTGGAGCTTGGCTTCGTGCGGCACACACGGCGAAACCGAACTGCCTGATTAAATAGCGCTGCCCGGTCATTATGATCCCGCTTAGTCGTCTTGTTTGATTAGAAATGGATGTCCAGGCTTTGGGGAGATTTCGCTCTGAGCACCAATCTGCCGCCGGTAGTTATTTAGTTAGTCCTGCAGTGGAGTCAAAGCCCCGGCGGAAGCAGCTCTTTCTCTGTGGCCATGTTGATGACTGCCTGTGAATACAAGGGGGTGTCGAGGAGGACCTAATCTGTTGCATAAATGATGAAGGGCTGATGAATATTTCAACGGAGCCTGTTCCCTTCGTGGTGCATCCTCCGCTCGGCTCCCGTGTTTACCCAGGAAAGGTTATTTTAATTTGAACTGGCAAAGAAATTTGAAATTGCAAAAATGATTCATTAGGTTTTGTGTGTTTTTACTGCGGCTTTCCCCCCCCCCTCCCCAGCCCTTCCTCTCCTCCCTCTGTGTGTCAGCCATCAGATGCTTTTAAGCTAAGGTAGCTAGCTAGTTAGCTGAAGCAGCCCTGAGGGGAAGTGTCTAGCAGTTAGCAATGCTGGTTAACTTTGGGACAAGATGGCAGAGCAAAGCAGGGCGACGCGTCATCGCTTCGGTATTCTTCTGCTCTGTTGTGGATGCAAAATGTGGAAGAGGTAAGAAGTCCTTCATGACCTCCTCTTAAAGGGAACAAACATACTGTGTGTGTGTGTGTGTGTGTGTGTGTGTGTGTGTGTGTGGTGGTGTGTCTCTGGCAGTGCTAGTTTAATAAGGTCTAGAGTCTGCTCTGTGCCGCGGGGACTCTCAGCTTAGGCGCCGGGCTTACCTCAGAATGAAACCAATCTGTTTAGCCCGCTCCTCTCGCCTGCAAAACGCTCCATTTTCTCTGTCCATAAAGTTAAATGACATTTTCCTCCCGGCGCCCTTATGCCATGTCAAGTACCTCCGGAGATGTTTCAGGCCGACCTGGATGTCACGAGTGTGTGTGTGCTGAGCGAGAAAGAGACCTCTGAAGGCAGAAGCAAACACTCAGACATCCACGTCTCGCCCTGCGCCGCTTCAAGGGCCTTCTTTAAAGGGGCCCTATCCTGCTTTTTCAGTTGTCCCTTTCCTGTAGTGTTATATGGGTTTCAGTGCATGTCAATGGTCTGCAAAGGCCTCTAATCACAATCAGCTAACCAATCAGAGCAGACTGGGCTCTGGTTTCAGACAGAGGGTGAAAATAGGAGAAAATTAAGAGCTTTTTGAACATTAAAGCATGGAGACATGTCCCAGTAGAGACGCACAATACTAATATGTACCTAAACATTAGCATAATATGTCCTCTTTAAAAACACATCGGTGGTGAAAGCAGTCTAGACAACACTACACTTAAACATATTTAGTTGTTTTGTTTATATGTGAAGCAGCAGGCCTCTTCAGACACATGGGACACTCTCTCCTTCTTCCAATGTAATTAATATTTCGAGCAGCTTTATTTGTTCCACGGAGAGCACAATCTAATTTCTCAGAGTAAATCTTGAACAGAACTCCACCCACACGCGCACCAAATGGCTCGTCTCCGTGCCATAAAACCACCGATAAGATGTTCCTTCTTTGCTTGGAAGGACAGAGTAACACTTCCACTCAGTTTACCCTCCATCTCTGTCTATTTAGGAGTCGAGCTGCCTGCCAGCAGCGGCTCGGGACTGTGTCCAAACATAATCATGATATTAGCGAGATCCTTATTTATGTGTCCCTACCCCTTTCCGTCTCCTCCTCTCTCACACATGCTCTCGCCCTTCTGCTCAGCCCCTATTACATATGCATCCATCCTTCCCACTCCACACATTTCCAATCTTCCTCAGTTAGCTACAACAAACATTACATTTACATATTGATTTCGTAGTTTTAGTCAATGTAAATATGCCGTCATTACAGTACATTTGAGCTTCTGTTAACATAAGCTCGTCCAGATCTGCGCAGATTAAGGGTGTGATTGCATAATTAATGTGTGCGCTACATATTAATTCCCCCGTCCCTCTCCGTCTCTCAACTCTTCCTCCTCTCTTCGGGTTCTGAGCCCTGATTAAGTGCCTGCTTCGGCCCTTAAGCCTCCCATTGATATTCAGCCTCACAGACCCGGCGTTTGCTCAAAACGCTACTTAACCTCACAGCTTATTGTAAATGAAGCTTCCAAAAGTTGATTCCCCTCCTCCTCCTCCTCCTCTCTACGTGAAGCACACAAAGTGTCCGCGGTGCGTTCACAGCGTCTCCGTCACACCGCCCAGAGTCTGACCTTTCACTAAAGGTCACGTCTTTGCTGCCGGCTTTCTGCCGATCACCACATCCACATTTCAGACCAGTGGTCGCCTGTGAGCAGTGTCTTCATTTCCCACCACTGAATGTAATATTAGGGATGCACAATTAAACATTCTGTCATCAAAGTCGCAATATGGAAAATATTCTTGAAATTCTACTCGTTCTACTGATTCAATTACCGTACTTTTCGGACTATAAGCCGCGACTTTTCCCCCCATTTTTTTTGTACAGCTAACGGCCACTAGGGAACCTCCTAAATCTATGGATTTTACAGGTCAAATTAACCACCTTTAACGCTATGGGCTCTAGGACCGGTCCGCGCCCGCCGCCTTCAAGCGGCGGGCTCCAGCAGGAAAATCTGGAGGCGGGAAAAGAGCGCGCCAAAGTGAAAGTGGAACCGAGAGACAGAACGAGAGCAAGACAGACGGACAGTTTAGCTGCTGCGGCTTATATGCAGGTGCGCTTTATAGTCCGGAAAGTACGGTAATTATTAATACAAACATCGATACAGACAAGGTACCAGACAATTACATTAGTAGAAGCAGGAGGGTCGAGAGCTTATGAATAAAATCTCCTGTGAGTCATCATATTTCAACGTTTTCGTCAGGGAACCAAATATCATGGCATTTTGACTGCATACACATATACAGTTTGTACATATATACATATACACACATACTTTGAGGTAGGATTTACAAAAGGTCTTTTCCAGGGCTGAAATAATAATACATTACCAAATCACCATCATTGGTCGTATCATTGGTCGGTCAACTAAAACATTTTCGAGAGAACTGAAATGAAAATTAAATAAAGAGAATTACAATGGTTAAATAATAATTCAATAATACATTTTAAGTTATGCAATTTAAATATTTAATATCTTTAGATGTAAATTCATTATTGAATTAAAATATATTGATGGTTCAATGTGGGACTAAGATATAGGCCTAAACTGGTAAAATAAACAATATATATATTTAAATCCCGGGAATGTTTGCCTGGTTTTAAAGTACATGCAGAGATTTCTTGAGGCTGTTTGTCCTTTCCCCAAATAATTTGTGAAACTAGATTACACTATAATCATCATAAACATATATTTTTTAAAGAAAGTATAGTCATAATGTAAAATAATGAAATTAAAGGTAGGGTAGGTGAGAATGGAGAAACCAGCTCGAGTGCGCTAGAATTTGAAAATACGCAGCCGGAAAAAATCTGCCACTTCCTCACAGAGCCCCGCCTCCAACACACACGAACGCGCACATGACCAATGAGGGCACGAGATAAGTTTGTGCCCCGATGGAAGGCTGACAGGCAGGTAGGCCATCCAGTTACTTTAGCCGGCTCAGATGATTGGTCGTGCTTTTTACAGCGCTACGGCTTCCACTGATGATATTTTTTTATGTATTTATTGTCAAAGCATTTCATGTATTCATTGCTATCGGGATGTTAAGAGCATTCCATGGAATATAACAAAGTTCCTTCTTTAAATCTTTAGCACATGTAGCTGTGAAGGTGCCAAGCGCTCTCCTGGGTTCCTGTGTAATAATAGCGGGCAGGTGTGTCAGCAGCGAGGCAGACTGACGGACCCCTGCTGTGACGGTGCAGGTGGTCTCAGCGCCGCTCCGACCAGGCGTGTTAAGACACAGCCAGAGAAGTGAAGTGGGCACCTCACCGCGCCTCCCTGTGGGCCGCAGGAGACCGTACAGGACAAGTTTCAGCCTGCCTTTCACATGACTGCGCGCCTCTTAGAATAGAATCGTTTAGTGTCATTATACAGGTACAATGAGATGAGTAGAGCTACTGGTGTCATCAAAAATACAAACAACAACAACAACAAGAGACGTACAACATTCAGGAGAAGACAACATACAAACAACAAGCATTCATACTTCAATATGCAGAGATTTGTATGTTGTCTGTGTTGTTCAAATCAAAATGTACCTACGGGTACAAATAAATAACCTTAACCTAATATATTATTCTGAAACGGGCCAATTTGCATAATCTGTACTTTTACTTTTGGTTATTTAAGTTTATTTTTATGCTAATACTTTTGTACTTTAACTTAAGTAACATCAACATTTTGAATGTAGGACTTTTACTGTAACGGAGTATTCCTACACTTTGGTACTTCTACTTTTACTCAAGTACAAGATCTGAGTACTTCTACTTTTACTCAAGTACAAGATCTGAGTACTTCTACTTTTACTAAAGTACAAGTTCTGACTACTTCTACTTTACTCAAGTACAAGATCTGAGTACTTCTACTTTTACTCAAGTACAAGATCTGAGTACTTCTACTTTTACTAAAGTACAAGATCTGAGTAATTCTACTTTACTCAAGTACAAGATCTGAGTACTTCTATTTTACTCAAGTACAAGATCTGAGTACTTCTACTTTAACTCAAGTACAAGATCTGAGAACTTCTACTTTTACTCAAGTACAAGATCTGAGTACTTCTACTTTTACTCAAGTACAATATCTGAGTACTTCTACTTTTACTAAAGTACAATATCTGAGTACTTCTACTTTACTCAAGTACAAGATCTGAGTACTTCTACTTTTACTAAAGTACAAGATCTGAGTACTTCTACTTTACTCAAGTACAAGATCTAAGTACTTCTACTTTACTCAAGTACAATATATGAGTACTTCTACCTTTACTCAAGTACAAGATCTGAGTACTTCTACTTTACTCAAGTACAATATCTGAGTACTTCTACTTTACTCAAGTACAAGATCTGAGTACTTCTACTTTTACTAAAGTACAAGATCTGAGTACTTGTACTTCTACTTTACTCAAGTACAAGATCTGAGTACTTCTACTTTACTCAAGTACAATATCTGAGTACTTCTACTTTTACTCAAGTACAAGATCTGAGTACTTCTACTTTTACTCAAGTACAAGATCTGAGTACTTCTACTTTTACTCAAGTACAAGATCTGAGTACTTCTACTTTTACTCAAGTACAAGATCTGAGTACTTCTATTTTACTCAAGTACAAGATCTGAGTACTTCTACTTTAACTCAAGTACAATATCTGAGAACTTCTACTTTTACTCAAGTACAAGATCCGAGTACTTCTACTTTTACTAAAGTACAATATCTGAGTACTTCTACTTTACTCAAGTACAAGATCTGAGTACTTCTACTTTTACTCAAGTACAAGATCTGAGTACTTCTACTTTTACTCAAGTACAAGATCTGAGTACTTCTACTTTTACTCAAGTACAAGATCTGAGTACTTCTACTTTACTCAAGTACAAGATCTGAGTACTTCTACTTTACTCAAGTACAAGATCTGAGTACTTCTACTTTTACTAAAGTACAAGATCTGAGTACTTGTACTTCTACTTTACTCAAGTACAAGATCTGAGTACTTCTACTTTACTCAAGTACAATATCTGAGTACTTCTACTTTTACTCAAGTACAAGATCTGAGTACTTCTACTTTTACTCAAGTACAAGATCTGAGTACTTCTATTTTACTCAAGTACAAGATCTGAGTACTTCTACTTTTACTAAAGTACAAGATCTGAGTACTTGTACTTCTACTTTACTCAAGTATAAGATCTGAGTACTTCTACTTTACTCAAGTACAATATCTGAGTACTTCTACTTTTACTCAAGTACAAGATCTGAGTACTTCTACTTTTACTCAAGTACAAGATCTGAGTACTTCTACTTTTACTCAAGTACAAGATCTGAGTACTTCTATTTTACTCAAGTACAAGATCTGAGTACTTCTACTTTTACTCAAGTACAAGATCCGAGTACTTCTACTTTTACTAAAGTACAATATCTGAGTACTTCTACTTTACTCAAGTACAAGATCTGAGTACTTCTACTTTTACTCAAGTACAAGATCTGAGTACTTCTACTTTTACTCAAGTGCCAGATCTGAGTACTTCTCCCACCTTTGCCCTCTCTTCCTCTTGCCCTCATGCTGCCTTGCCCATGTGACCTATTCCTTATCTCCGTGTTGCCTCTCTTATGTAACACTGTGTTCATCCCTACTTCTTACACCCTGTATGTCCTTCCCTCCTCTTCCAGTGGTCTCCAGGAGTCGTTAAACCAGAACTTCCTGCTGGTCATCAGCCACCGGGAGGCCCAGAGGGACTACAGTCTCAACTTCCCCGGCTCCAAAACCATACAGGAGGTACGACACACACACACACACACACACACACACACACACACACACACACACACACACACACACACACACACACACACACGGTCTCAGTAACTCACCCACACACCCTCACATGCATAATATTATTGTACCTGATTCGAGTTTCCCGTAACACAGCTTTCTTTCCGTTCGCCAAACATTGCTCGTCTATCTCAGCCATCGATTTATTATTCATCACAAATGATCACATTTCCGAGCATATAATTACTCTCACAGCTGCGGTCTGATACCACCCCCTCTTCCTCTCCCCACTCCCCCTCTCCCTGCGTCTTTCTCCCTCTCTCAGCAGTCTAGAGGGCGATTTTAAATACTGAGCGGTGGAAACAGACAGTCCATTGATTGTCCTCATCGGAAACTAAACGGCGGCCTCTGAAATATTAATAGTATCACATACTGGCCCCAGTGTGACGGCAGTGCACTTATTGACCGTTAGTTATTCAATCCAAATAGCTTTATTGGCATGACCATAATGACATATTGCCAAAGCTTTGTACAATTAGGACATATACATACAAACTGATGAGTATATTATGTATACATGTTATTACTGTGTGTGCTTGCTTGCATAAATGATTAGATATAAGATAAGACACATCCCATGAAAGGTTACCCACACAGTGTGTGGCTTGCTGCCACAGGTGATGCGAAGTAAGCTCCCAAAGACTGACCAGGTAAACGAGAGGTGTCCCATTATGGATTTAACCTCACAAGTGGATCATTTGCACCATATATAGGGTTATAGAAATGTCAGTCTTTAGCTGTTTTTAGCCCCACGCCATCGTTTTGGACGTTATGTTTTTGAGCTCTGTTCAAAAAGTACTGGCGCAATTTTAATAAAACTGGGTGGCGGGGTGTAGAATGACCGGCTTACATTTTTGAACAGATACGGCATTTATTACTTATTCACATTGGGGCATTTGTGCTGCATTCTGTGGCGTCAGAATAATGAAGTCCCCGTCATATTAAATTACCTTTAATTGACCTGGTGCTTTGCGAGTAACTACCGTACTTTTCGGACTATAAGCCGCGACTTTTTTCCCCATTTTTTTTGTACAGCTAACGGCCACTAGGGAACCTCCTAAATCTATGGATTTTACAGGTAAAATTAACCACCTTTAACGCTACGGGCTCTAGGACCGGTCCGCGCCCGCCACCTTTTAAGCAGCGGGCTCCAGCAGGAAAAGCTGGAGGCCGGAAAAGAGTGAGACAGGTAGCGCGCCAAAGTAAAAGTGGAACCGAGAGACAGAACGAGAGCAAGACAGACGGACAGTTTCAGCTGCTGCGGCTCATATGCAGGTGCGCTTTATAGTCCGAAAAGTACGGTACTTAGTGCAATAAACCATACAAACTCATAACTGTAAGAAACCTGCATGTACTTTTCATTTAAATAAGCAAAATCAATGTGAGTGCCGGTGCAGTACTCTTAATTGACCCATTCTTTAATAGTGTGTTTGAGTGTTGACCAGAGGTCGCGTTAACCGAATATTTTTTTTTAACAATGACGGACAAATCTGAAAGCAGTCTTACATTTTGACAGATTAGAACAAACTCGGAACAACGCCAAAGCTTCCCCGCAGCGAGGCTCCGGGGTTACGCCGTGTTATGCTCGCCCTCCAAAAAGGAAATGATACCGTTTCCAAACCTAACTGTGCCGTACAGATCATTGAAATGTCTGTGAGTTTACGCTTTACGCTGCGTACGCTCCCGCGAGGTGCAGCAGCCGTGCGTAACACGGCGCATGTGAACCGCCCCCCCGTTGACAGTTCACGAGCATGCTCTCGTCAGAGTTGTGTAAAGGCCGACGGGTAACTCTGGATTTTGACGGAAGTTTTACGATCCTGTCCGTCAAAAGTCGAGCGCTACCTCTGGTGTTGACTTGGAAACAGGTGGAGTTCTTTTAAAAGCTCGTGGACCAACATTGGAGGATTCCCAGCTAAAAGTAATCATACTGTACCACAGTGTAGATGTACTACCTACACGTAAAAGGTGTGCATCACATACGCAACTTAAGCAAAAGTATTGGAAGAAAAATATATTTAAGTTCCAAAGTGGCCATTTTAAAATTACATATATTATATCCCTGGTTTGAAATGATTGATGTTACATTTTGCAGCCGGTAAAAGACGACTCAACACTAATTGTCATATTGCCAGGTATCTCCAGCCCTGATAGTACATCATAGTGTATTAGCTGGTTTCATTTTTGCGTTTCAAAATGTTTAAGTCGTAAGAAGTACGATATTAGCTGCCAAAATGTATAGTTTAATGTCTGCAAGTATAAAGTAGTATACAATGAAAATACTCAAGGATAGAACATGTACATAAAAAATATACTTAAGTCGAGAACTTTTTTTAGTACATTTAGTAAACGGGGACCTTCCGAGCAGCGCGTGAATGCCCCGTTGGCCTCTCCGGGGTGCCGTTCGTTCGTTTTACTTCTTCAGAGTCTCCATGTTTTAACATCCAGCTAATTATTTACTTTCCAGCCGCAGCGAAAGGTGTTCCTCTTACGCTTCTTCGCTCTCTGCGTCCTCTCAGCGTGGGTGAAGATTACACTAATAATAATCAGGCTACTCGCCGGGCTTGTAATGGTGGTAATTGAACAGATTAGTACAAACTGGAGCAGGCAGTTTCTCTCCCTCGCTATTCCTTCTCCTCCTCCCGCCGTCTTCTCTCTCACCCTCTTCTCAGGCAGATGGTTTTGATGAGCACCCACTGTGAACCTTAAGTGTTTCTGCTGGGATTACAAACACTGGGGAGGGGTCCCTGCAGTGTGGGAGGGGGGAAGCATGGACACAGAAAGGAGGCAAAGGACTGCTGGCTTGGTGGGGGTGCTGTAAGAGGCCATAGGGGACGGAGAGGGGACAATGTGGGCTTAAACAGGCCTTCATGTCGCGCTCCTTTCCTTACGCATGCTTGTCTTTAGGCATCTCAAGGCCCCCTGCGGGGAACATGAGGCCCACGACTTCAACCTGCAAAGGTCTGCACCCTGTTTGCCCCATGTTGACCAAGCTCTTTATTATTTACTCTTTAGCCAGGGAACCGGCGTCCTTCCTTTTTTATTGCTGCAACGTGTTGGCAAATAATATCAGAAACGGAATCCGGCTAATTGCTAAGGAGGTTTTCAAATACGACAATTACTTTGGTGCACAACATAAACAGTCAGATTATCATTATTATATTATTATAATAAACAAAAATAGGATTATAAACCAAAATAAAAAAAAATAGAAATGTGTACAAGAAGCTTAAGAATAGAGAAAGAGAAAACGAATGATATATTAACGTGAACTAATATATACAATACATCCCAATTAAAGTGGAGAGGTTTAGAAGTCTCCATTACATCTGTTCCAGTGACGGTCAGGGAGGCAGACGGTGGCCACACATTTAAGAGCAGGTTAAAGGCTTTCCTTTTTAGTGCAGCGTCCCGTTAAGACTGGTTTTATACATCCTCACGGACCCTCCGTGTTATGGAATTGTATTCATCGTACTCCAACTGTATTTGTGTCATCGTGTTATGTTCCTTTTTAAATTGGTATCTTCACATTGATCTCGTTCGTTGTGCCTCGGTGCAAAGTATACTGTTGTAACAGGTGTAACTTAAACCGAGAGTACACACCATGTGGGGAACATTTCTAAATGTCACAGCGGCGAGCTACAGGTGCGACAACAGTAGACGAAGATGAATAGTAAATGTGGATGAACATAGTAAAGCTGTTTCAGGATCCTCGTCGAGTTAGTTTGTGAAGATTTAAAGCAAAAACAATAATAACAGACCAAGACATCAAGAGGCAGTCCCGACATCAGAAGAAGACTTAAGAAGGCAACAAAGAAGTAACAGCATATTCAGTCGGCCTGACTCCCCTTTCTGCTCAAACTGTGTCCACTCTCAGACACATATGGACTCCACTACAGAGCACCTTTCTCTCCTTTCTCCCCTTTGTCTTAGCTGGAGACGAGCCGATGGTCCCTGCTTGTGCATATCAATGGGAGAGAGTCCTGTCTTCTTGTTTGTCTTTGCCAAAGGCTCTGGCTTTGCCTTGTGGCTCTCAGGGATCTGCCCTTGCCCCTCCCTTTCGATCCCTTCATTCTCCATCTTCCCCTTCTCTCCCGTCTTTCTTCTCCCTCCCTGGACTGTGTGGACTCTGATTGGCGTTACCAGACAAGAGTGTGGGGGTAAGTTGCTGGCTAGCTTCTGAGCTAAGCTGCAGAGCAAATGTTTGCCAGCGAAGTAGAGGGTAAGAATGGGGATGGCTGCTGGTTTCGGGGTGTCCGTGACCAGAGCAGTTGTCCTGGGGATTTCCCTCCTCTGGGCCTGGGCCCCATCTCCACTCCGCAGCTGGGAGACACAGGGAGATCCAGGGCTGCAGGGCCGAGAAGAAGGGAAGGTCGGATCGAATAAAATAATGAAAGAAAAGGCATCTGGCGCCTCAGGGAGACGAAGAAAGACAGCGAGAGAGAGCTTGTGACTGTTTAACGGAAACCTTTCCCCCTCTTTGATTCGCTTCCAGCCCGGGATTACAGGCAATTGGCATTTACAATGATTGGATCATTAATTCTGCCGTGAGGCGTATGGCCCAGCAGCCCAGCACCACAGCCAGTCGAACTCATGGTGTGTGCAACTGGCTCGTGACACCCCGTCTCATCTCAACACACAAATCAACAGCTCCATATTTGTTACTAAGACTTGGATTTAAATCCTTTACATTTTAGTGTCTTTATACCCGAGTCGCTTTGGTGCCATGTTCTGCAGTTTGCATCCAGCCGTGAAGTGCACGAGGTTTCAATAAATGCACATATCAGATGGACAATAAAGTATACATATGAATACATGTATTTTGATAAAAGTATATACATATACGGTGCAGGGTTTATCACGCTATGTACAGCCCGGTGTCATATATTCTTAAAATACACGTTTTCAGCTTTTAATTCTCGGTAAATCTACGTGCTAAAACTCGTGAATGAAATACAATTGTGTTTGTTTGTTGCAGTCCATGCATGTTCTCCGTGAGATGGCAGCAGTGGCAGACAGGGGGCAGCATCAGACTTGATTGCTGCTCACATGCTGCGGCCCTCACGCTTTGCAACAGAAACTGAAGCTACCTGCAGAATCACAGACGAGACATTGTGTCACCCCGTGCGTCCATTCGTCGGTTGTTTTCGATGTATGGTTGCATCAGAGTCTCCCTCACTGCCGCGTACCTTTCCGATGGTGTCTGCTTGTGTGGTTTCAGGTGTGTTTTGTCTGTTGAGTCCAGGTTGTCCTCCGCCAGGTGCCTTTCTCTGTCCGTCTGTCTCCCCCTTCCTCCTCCGCCACCTCTCACCTTCGTCCTCTCCATGGTGGGCGTCAGTTTGTTGTTTCTCTGATGCTGCTTTAACCCCTGACTGCTGCCTCTTCATTACTAGTGTTTATGCCTCTCCTTTCCTCCCTCTTTCCCCCTCTACTCATCTGCTGGCCAGCCGGTCAGTCAAATCCCTGTCGTCCGGCTGGTCAAACACAGATATTACACTCTGTAATAACACTGGCCACCCGCTCTGACCCCGGTCTGCCTTCCCGGCCGTGGCTTCTCTTCATAAGAGAGGCGGCGAGCGGTGTGCTGTGGGATTTACGATGGAAAAACAAAAGGGTGGACTGTGCCACTCATTTATTATTGTTCTTTTATTTGTTTCTCAACCTTGTTTGTGCTTTTAGATTGCTTTGCAGCGGCAGGCCCAGCACGAATGAAATATCGCTTCCTCAAGAGGTGGATAGGTTTGATAAAAGTATTTACTGTTGCCTTTAATAAAGGGATATCATATTGTAATATAATCAGATCTGTAAGCGGGCCCTAATGTGTTCTCTCATACACCTACAGAAGTCAATATAAGGGCTGTGTGATTACAACAACAACAACAACAACAACAACCGTATAATGATTATTATGACAGATATTGCTATTCTGAACATTTTTCACATTTAAAAATATAATGAAATAAGCAAGTTTATTTATATAGCACCTTTCAACACGAAGCAATTGAAAGTGCTTTACAAACATGAAAGACATTAATGGCATTTCAAAGCAGTCATTAAAAAGCAAAGATAATAAAATACTTCCAAGAGGATCTGTACCCAATAAGGATTTTTTATTCAGTCTGAAGTAGAATACTCGCACCATAATGCTTCAACCGGATACTTTCACATTGTTTTCCATCAACAAATTGTGTTTACTGCGATGTGAATGTTGCAGATTGTGACTTCGATACCCCTCGTACATTTGCAGATGAAAAATGTGGCTGAACCGATAGTTTTAAGAAGAACGACCCTGGCAGAGCACGCCCCCGCAGTCTCCTCCACTCAGTGTTCTGCAGCTGCTTTGCTTGACATTGGCTTTGACTTTGTGTTTGTAGCGTATTTAAGTTTCCACCTCCGTGCCCAGCAGCCCTGCATATGCCCACGGATCCATCTCTCTGCAGTGCTTTTTACAAAGACGGGATTTGACCCGTTTGTACAGGGATCTTCGCTCCACAATTGACAGTTTTCTCAGCATCAGTGTCCAGCGCCGCGGGCCTCAAAAGGCAGAATTCTGCAGAACAATTGCAGTAGAATCCACGGCCGCCAGCGCTCAGACGCCGACGGGGGCTTTGATCAGCTTCGGCTGGCGCACATCAGGCTGGCGTGAGGGCTTTAAACCAACAACCCAGTGGACGGTGTAACGCGGCGGCTGGCTGCTAACTGTTTAAAAGCATGGAATGTTATTAAGTGATGCAGATGCAGCGTCCGCGCATGAATGGGGAAAGAGAAATACTGTTCATTTCAGAGCGTGGGGCTGTTGTTGCTGGGCATTAGCTGTGGCATCTGAAGAATGCTGATAACACTGCCTGTCGTTTTTTATTTTCTTTCTCCCCCTCTCCCCTTTTGACTCATCTCCTCCTTCATTCTCTGCCTCCATCCTCATACTGCTGAATGGAGGATACTTTGATGTTGCCCCAGACATTGTATAAACTATTAAATAAGGCATTTATAGTTATGTTTTTACTTCATACAGACAGGGATGGTAAATAGACCTAAAAAATGTAATCGAAATCTGCATTAGTCCAATATTAAATCCAAGTAAGCACAATTTCCATTGAAGGCTGAATATGTGTTAAAATACCATTTTGAATCCCTGCCTAATTCTACAGACTTAACAAAACATATATATATATTTACCACCGTGATCATTTTAATATACGTTTTTCAATGTTACATTACATTGCATTTAGCTGACTTACAATAAGTACATCCGACCAGGAAGACACAACCTTGAAGAAAACAGAATCATATAATCAGGTTTCATAGAGCCAAGCATTTCAAGTGCTACTTAATGTATTCCAATATCAATCTAAAGTTAGTAATTTAACTATGTATTCTGAATTGTCCAGCCCTGATGGAATAAAGCATATATATAATCTTCATAAAAAGTCTGAATGGAGTTTGATAGTTGGGCTATTTTAATTCTTGTAACTCCTTAATATTCACCAATAATGAGATATTTCTTTTTGTGTCTGCAGGTGAAGAGAAACGTTTCAGACTTGACCAACATCCCAGTCCGGCATCAACAGTGGGACGGATGGCCCGCCTCAGCATCTGATGACTCGGTAAGAAACACCTTAAAACACACAATATAACGTTTGTTACCCATCCTTACAATAGTAGGAACACATGTAGCATCTTCTTTCACTTCTCCGAGTACTACAAACGCTACCTCACTCGTTCTGTGATCCAAGATAATGACCGTCCGTTCAAAAAAAGCCCATTGTTCCCAAATGATCGATACACCTCATTTTAATACCAATAGTGGAAACAGTTCCACGGTCTGTCGGACGTCACGAAACCATCTGTCAGAAGCATGAGAGTAAGATGTTGGAGCTAATTAAGACGTCAAAGACGGTTCCCATCCTGCGTCCTCTTATCTGTGGACATTAAAGCTCACATCATTGAGTCCCGGTGACCTCTCCCGGCCAGGGGTCGCTCTTCCCAGCCATTCACAGTCAGGCTGATCTGAAGCGGCCTTTGCACAGAACCTTGAGGAACCTCTGACCCCTTTTGTCTCGCCCCTTCTTTGACAGCCTATGTGTTCCCATGCTAATTGTATGGGATGGTTTATCATGCTACATTGAGGAGCTGTTGTGCACACATTCTTGTGTTAGCACCTAGCTAACGTTTTCCTTTTTAGATCTGTGCGATTGTTTGGTTTGAAATATTGGTATTGACTTTGTCTCCGAGTGGTATCGTATGTGCAGAACTAGCTCTACTGTAGCAACTAGACTACAGATGTTCTGGATATCGTGGTATTGTACTTTTTTAGCTATTATTTAGCTGCCGTCTGCAATAATACTTTTCAACACCTCACCTCTGGCTGGCAGAGAACTCACTGCTACAGAGTTTGAGTTTCTCCTTTCTTATAAAAGACCTGTAGTATTTTGGATCCTGTGGTATTTTTGACTTTTTATTTTAATTATCCAGAATATTTTATATTGTTTTGTGTATATTGTTTATATTTGATATCATATTTTTGCATTTTTCTATCTATCTATCTATCTATCTATCTATCTATCTATCTATCTATCTATCTATCTATCTATCTATCCATCCATCCATCCATCCATCCATCCATCTATCCATCTATCCATCATAAGAATAACCTATTTTCTTTATACATTGTTTTCGCGTTATATAACTCAATGTTGGTTCCAAAACTCAAAGTGAGGGAACAATGATGGCACCTGCTGTTATTCCTGGGAGGAAAGCTTTGAAGATTAACAGTGAGCAAATACATTACAACATTAATGTGTTTCAAAGGACAAAGGACAAAAGGTTATGCATCCTTTCACTACAGGAGGTTGTTGGCTGTAATTTGTTCCATTACAGCTCGGAGCAGAGGCCCGTAGCCCAGAGCACACCAAAGCACTAGGATGCAGATTTAGCATTGTTAGCACAATCTTTGTTGTCTTCCAGTTATGTGATCGGTAAACAACGTGGAATCGCTACTGTCACGCCCTGGCTCAAGGACGGACAAAGGAAGGAGACCACACATGATTCATCCAATAGAAGTGCATTTATTTAAAGAAACTAAATTAACTATGAAGTTAGTTAATCAGTAATGTGTGTAGTGTGAACATGCATCAGTATATACGAAAGCACAAACAAACCAAGGTCCAGTAGAGCCTAGCAACCCAAGAGGAGAGAGAGACTGACTGCTCAGGCACCCATACTTGTAGCTGAGCAGTCAACCCAAATCAGGTGTCAGCAATCTCTCCTGATTTGGGGAGTGGCTAACCAGGGACCTGAGTCTAAGGCCTAGGGGCCGTCACACCTCCCCCCTTAAGAATGAGGTAGCACCTCAGATCCTGAAACAAAACAAGAATATTAGACACAACATTTTCTTCCAATTCATAAATCTGAGTAACACGTCTCAGAGCACACACAACCTGCATTATAAGCCTATCAAAAGTGATACTAGGCAAAGAAGGAACTATGACCAAAAAGTACCTGAGGTGACGACCGAAATGTGCACAAAACCCGCAATCATTACAGCCTAACCCCAGGAAAAGCAACTACTGCTGCTTAGTGGACGAAACAGGGAATGCCTGTACGGCCAACACTTCAAGAAGAATGGGACGAAGCTCCCCTTGCCTGCCCCATCTTACGCAAAGAGGTTACTGTAGCTCTCTTTCACATACTTCCGTGTGTTACAAATGTTGCACTCTGACCTTCTAGCCCAATTGACATTGCCACATGTTTTGCACTTCCAATCATATACACTGAAGAGACCCCTGCTCCTCCCAGCCAGAGTTTTCCAACTATCTGTTCTTCCAGCTTTCATCATCTGTGCCCTCATGGGTTTCTTCCTGCCATATCTGTAACAACTGCTTCTTCTATCAAAGTTCATCATTCCACACTTATCAGTACAAAACCAGTCCTCGCCTCTAACATGAAAACTCTTTCCTTCAATGTGTATTTTGTTACCCCTGAATGGCTTTGCATGATCTGGCCAAACACGACCACCTGCCAGGTCATTTCCCAAAATGATGTCCACTCCAGTAACGGGCAACTCTGGACGAACACCAACCTCCACTTCTCTCTGGACCAAATCACAGGACAGAAACAGTTTATGCTCAGGCACAGAAATGGATTTCAGACCAATCCCTCGAACTGGAACACAGCGCCCTGTGTCTGAATCTGGAGAAAAAGGCAAGATGGCCTCCCTCACCAAAGTATTCAAAGCGCCTGAGTCCCTCAAAATCCTGACTTGAACTTTCTTGTCACTCCCAACTAGGGTTACAAAACCGTCAGACATAAACGAAGCATAACCCGACTCAACCACCTCTGAGATATCAATTGCCTTACCCTGCTTTTGCAATGGAGCCAAGACTTCTGTTTCCCCAACTCTGGGATTATGAACAGTTGTAGCCAAACCAACTGACTTCACACGAATATTGTTGCTTTTCCCATCTAGCAAAGGACATTCTTTTTTCCAATGACCCTGTTGATGGCAATAATTACACACATTTGCATTGCTTGTGCCATTAGGATGCTGTGCAAACTTTGGGGACAAAGATCCTGCTTTCTGAGATTCCTTCCTTTCATAACATTCACTGCGCTCACCAAAGACGCGCCTGTGCGTCAACACATACTCATCAGCCAGTACTGCTGCCTCCCTAGGACATGTGACTTTATGTTCATTGATATAGGTTGCAATGTTCTCAGGGACCGACTGTTTCAACTGCTCCAGAATGATTAAATCACATAACTGATCCAATGTTTTTACACCAGAAGCAGAGTACCAGCGCTTGAAATGCAAGATCAAATCCCGTGTAAATTCCACATGTGTTTTGTTACCACTCTTTCGCCAGTCTCTAAAACGTTGGCGGTACGCTTCAGGCACCAACTCATAAGCCTTCAAAACAGACGATTTCACCGTATCATAATCTTTACAGGCATCAGAAGATAAAGCGGAGTAGGCTGTTTGTGCTTTACCTGTAAACACACACTGCAACATTAAAGTTCTGTCCTCATCAGGCCAGCCCCTTGAATCTGCAACACGCTCAAACAGACAAAAAAAAGTGTCTATATTATTTTCATTAAACTTTGGTAACAACAGTAAATTACTTGCAACATCAAAGCGTGAACTTACAAGTTCCTCATTCAATGCCGATGCAGACATTTTACCTGCCCTAATCAAAGCCAATTTTTTGGCAACAACAACTGGTGACTCCCCATGCTCAACTAACTCATTAGAGTATGTCCCTTATCTGACTAAACTCGTACCTAGTCTTCATACAGATACTTGTGGCGGGTATTTATTCACTGAAACCCAGTGGTACTGGAAGGCAACTGTATACACAGCGACCCCACAAGAAATCATGGACGTGATCCCGAGACATCTGCTCTAGCCACTTTCTCTGTCACACTAAACCCAACCCCCGACAACAGACTCTCTATTAGAACCTGCTGCTTGGCCTCACAGAGGAGAACACCAGTCACATGCCACACCAAACATTTAGCATATTTACCTCAAAGAAAACTGGCCCAAACTAGATTATAATAAAGCTCTCCAAAACAACTACATCCATGTGTGATACTCCAACCTAAATTAGTACAGAAAATTCATACCGACAAAATGTATGTCAAAATTTGACTTTTGACTTTAGACGAGCCCCCATGTCACGCCCTGGCTCAAGGACGGACAAAGGAAGGAGACCACACATGATTCATCCAATAGAAGTGCATTTATTTAAAGAAACTAAATTAACTATGAAGTTAGTTAATCAGTAATGTGTGTAGTGTGAACATGCATCAGTATATACCGAAAGCACAAACAAACCAAGGTCCAGTAGAGCCTAGCAACCCAAGAGGAGAGAGAGACTGACTGCTCAGGCACCCATACTTGTAGCTGAGCAGTCAACCCAAATCAGGTGTCAGCAATCTCTCCTGATTTGGGAGAGTGGCTAACCAGGGACCTGAGTCTAAGGCCTAGGGGCCGTCACACTACAGAGACAAATCTTAGTTTAAATCTGAAAGTACTTTGTGGCCATGTGTTAAAATAACTGACCTCAGTGTAGTTTGGCACCAGATTACTTTCGTCTCCATTTTGCTAACACAGCTTTGGCTTTATGATCACATGTTTTCAGCATATTGGCCCGGCCTAGATTTAATTTGGAAATTGTGATGTAATAAATGTAATAAATGGATCAATTCTTCAACATGTTCAGCGATTAAATCATTTTGGATTACGCGGCACATAATATTACAAATGATAGCTTATGGCAGTGATCCATGGAAATTATTTAACATCTCAAACCCAAATAAAAAATATAAATTCTGCTTAAAATGTCTTCAAATAACTTGCAAAGGAACAATTGTTTAAAAATATATGAAACTGGATTTAGCTATTTATTCATGTATTATTTAATTGTTAGAAAAAGCAATATTTAAAAAACACACATTATCAAAATAATATTTGATATGTTATTTTTACTAAAATAGTTATGGAATAAATATTGTGCATTTAAGTGGTATTTTTTGTATTTCATTTACAACAAAAAAATGTGAACTAATACTTTAAAAAGCAGCAGGGCAAACAGGTTAGTGAATGTCGTCTCAAAGCAGGCCCTATCCATCTCTACGCATTGTTGAGATAAGTAAGGATGACGTCAAATCCTTCCATTTATTACCTTTGTGCTTTTGTGGTCTGCCTTTCTGGTTAACCTCGGCCCGATATGAGTGCCAGGGATCATGAATAGATTGCAGCTCATTGTGGCACTTATAGGCCCCGCTTGGCACCTGGCTGACACACATCTGCAGCGTCTGTGTTTCCTGGATGAGGAGATATTAAAAAGGCACGGAGACAGAAGAGTAATAATGGCCTCTGCTCCAGCCACAGCCCTTCTTATTGAAACGTCTGAAGGTATTAACAGAGAAAGCCCAGGGTTTGGCTGTGGAGCTCATTAGGCCGCTCTCATCTCCCGGGGTTTGAACCAATAAACATGGCAGCCAGAGGCCCCAGATTACACTTAGCTGCGCACACTCGCCCGCTTTTAGTGGAATCGATTACTACTTAACTTTGCTTTTCCTTAAAGTGAGTAATATCACTGTTTACCTGGCTTGCTTGCGTGTGTGTGTTGGGCATATTTGCCTTTGAATAGAATATATCTCGTCATCGTACAAAGTTCAACGACATTTCTTTGGCAACTCTCGCAGCAGTAAAAAATAGACACAAATAAATACATTGGTAAAAGCAGAGGTAGTAGCGATGACAGTGCAACGAGATACAATTAAATGTCAATATATTTACACTAACAGTCTAAAATGTGTGTTAGCAATGGGTTTGTCTTATTGCACACACTTTTGATAAAGTGTAATTTTTGTATTGGTACAGTTTGGTAATTTGTAAACACAGTATCTTATTAAGTGTAGACGCTGTTGTGGTTACACGTTTCATTCATTATGCACTCCTTAGTGTAGAGGCTCAAGATGCACAGATATTTTCTCACTATAGTTCATCTAATTGATCAATTTGTTCAGTTCAAGTTCTTGTGTCCTGGGAAAGAGACATTTGAGTGCTGGCATTGTTTGTGTATGTATTGTTTGAGTGTTGGGAATTATTTAGTCAGAGAGAAATTCTCACCTTTCAGGGAAACTAGTCGTTAAGTTTTCCCCCCCCCCTCTTCCTGATACTGTCCACTCAATGTGTTTCATTGTTTATTGTCCTCCGAGTTGTTCGAGGCCTTATGGAGAGTTGAAATTGGATCGTGATGGATAGTGTTCGAGTAGCTCTGAACAACAGATCGGTTCATTCAGCGCGCCGTGTTATTGTATTTCATGTCGGAGCGAGGAGGGAGAGTTTAAAAGGAAGTGTTTTTGAAGCAGTAGCAACGTGAGGCGATGCTCATTTCAGGCAGGTTGTGTTGCCCTGCAGTGCAGACATACGTGTGTGTGTTAAACTGCCGCATTCATTTATCTCTGTTCCACTTGTTTTTTAATCTCATGAACTCTGAAATGTAACCCTCAAATGGGACGGCTAATGTACTTTAATATGACGCATGACTGGCCAACATCATTTGTCAGACATTTTAATGAATTACTTTTGAATATATTTGATCCCATTGTTGCCTTTTTATTTATAGGAACAGTTTGTATTTGACATATGAAGAAGCACACTGTCTTTTGTGTGTTTTTGCATTTCTTTGTACCGTACTTTTCGGACTACAAAGCGCACCTGCATATAAGCCGCAGCAGCTGAACTGTCCCTCTGTCTTGCTCTCGTTCTGTCTCTCGGTTCCACTTTTACTTTGGCGCGCGACCTGTCTCACTCTTTTCCGGCCTCCAGCTTTTCCTGCTGGAGCCCGCCGCTTAAAGGTGGCGGGCGCGGACCGGTCATAGAGCCCGTAGTGTTAAAGGTGGTTCATTTTACCTGTAAAATCCATAGATTTAGGAGGTTCCCTAGTGGCCGGTAGCGGTACAAAGGAAATGGGGGGGAAAAGTCGCGGCTTATAGTCCGAAAAGTATGGTAATTGTCACACGGTTTACTTCATCACCGCAATGTTGACAGCACTCGTTAAAACTTGTTTGAGTTAATTGTACTCCAGGTGGATCAGTACAATGACCAGTGTAGTCATCTAGCTGGGTCTTCCAATATCTCCTGATCCAGTGTTGAAGATAACGTTTTGGCAACAGTTGATCTAAGAAGCCAACAAGACATTAACTTCCTGTTGGAAATATTCAAATTAAGACCCGCCCCTTCTGTTCCTTCGCCTAAACCACACGACGTCATCTCATTGGAGCCTTTTTGATTTACAGCCTGTCCTCCACAGCTGTTGGGAGTGATTGACAGCCAGTGGGACATCCTTATTACACCCCCCCCATCGCCTCAACCCATCATCCTTCATTCTGGGCAGTAATTGCTGACATTTATGCAGTGTTTCATGGTGTTTGCTAATGTATTAATGCTGCAGAGCCTCGCCTTGTAGGCCAGCACCTTCTTCCAGTTCCCAGCTGGCATTAATGGAATCCTTCTTCTACCTGATAGGGGTCCTATTAAACCCTGGATGTATTGAAGGGGGGAGGGGGGGCGGACGGTTTCGTAGCAACAGGGCTCAGCGATAAGCTCTGTCCCCTTGTGCGATACGCTGCCTTCCGGTGACATTCAGCACCAAGTCAGTCTGTCCGCCTCATGTTCTTATCTCCTCTAACTGTCGGGATGCGTTCTGTGAAGCTCACATCTCACTGACATGGTTGTTTTTTTAAAGCGGCAAACATTAACGCGGCCGGAGGTCGATGGTCTTCCTCCAATTGGAAGGTCGTCGGTTCGATCGCCAACACATGCAGACAACGTGTTGAAGTGTCTTTGGTCTCTGTACGGATGTGTGTGACTGGGTGACTGCAGACTAAATAAGATAAGAAGACCCTTTATTAAAACCCAAGGGGAAACGCCACTCTGTATTGTATACACACACATTGGAAATATACGGATATGTGATTGTGTACAAATATACACAATCACATATTCATTTTTATAGACGTAAAGGTCTGATTGGGTCTTGAACCGGCGACCCTTCAGCTCCCAAGCCAACAGGTGGTAAGGGTGGGGCGCACCTGCTTCTTCTGCCTTCTTTTTTGGGCCTTCTACTCCCTATTTGTTCTTCATGTTCTCCGTACTTCCTTCTAGGGCTGCTCAATTAATCGTATTTTAATCGCGACTACGATTATGGCTTGCAACGATTACAAAAACAACGTAATCGAAATAAAACGATTATTTTATTATTATTTTTTTTGGGTTCTCAGTTGAGTTACACTTAAAGTTCAGGGTAATCAACTGTTAAAAACATACAGTTTACATTTGTTTTCTCCAATAAATGGATGCTTTCAAAGTCAATGAATAATCGCATTTACAATTATTGACCCAAACAATCGTGATTAGGATTTTTTCCATAATCGAGCAGCCCTCTTTCCTTCCTCCATCCACCTCCTTCCCCTTCCCCGTCTTCTCTTCCCCACGTTTGCTCTCCGTCCTCCCCTCGCTGCATCAAAGGCAGAGCGGTGTAAGGTGGTACTGTGGTTGTGGTTGCCTTCAGTGCAGCTGTCAGTAGTAATTATCTCACACTCACAGCCAGACACCTAATCCAAACACTGCCTACACTAGAAAGGGAAAAAAATGAAACACAGAAAGAATGAAGGGAGGGAAAGAAGGAGAAGAAAGGGTTCGAAGGGAAGAGGGAGAGGAAGGGAGGGGGAGAAAATTCTTCCCCTGTATCGGCCCCTGAATGCTTAGAGCCTCAATGCAAGTGTTAATTAAAAGAATCCAAAAAAGAGAAGCCCGTTTCTTTTGTGTGGAGATGTGGGAGAGGGTCATTTGGGGGGGGTTAACCTCGCCCCCCCCCACCCCCCCGTGCCCTGCGGCGCTTCAGCCTTGTTTCCACGTTTTACCGCTGAGCCGCCGAGCTGCACTTGTGTCCCTCAACATCAGGAGAAGCCACAGGGTCAGAGCGAAGGAGAGGATTGAGAGGCACTCGACTCATTTCTCTTTTCCACCTCCCCTCCTTGCATCCATGTCAGCTCAAACCCCTCCAGGCTGCCTTTGACGGGGGAAGTGATCAACTTTATTTATACACTTATTAGGCCCTCAGACGAAAGCCTCTCATTGTGAGGAGTGGGGGGGGGAAAGGGTTTACGGGGATGCTCTCGGCAGACGCTGTTAAGATTCTCACGTTTGATTGCCACTGGATTGAGGAATGGGCAGAATAGACTTGGGGCCGTGCCTTCACGTCCTTCAGGATCAGACCCTGTATGTCTTTGTCCCGCTCAATACCTACAACGCTCTCAGAGATAATTCCACCCTCAGGCCTGAGAGCCACCGTGTCCTCGGTAACGTCTCCTCAGTCACAGTTGTCTTTTTCTTTCCTTAAACAAAAGGGTTTTTCTAACTTTACTCTCGGAGGAATTATGTTTTTCTTCCACCACTTTGTAAAGTTCTTAAATAATCTACATGATAAACGGCAGCGGACTACTTTTTTAGTTAGTCTCTCCGCCATGTCTCAAACTATACTAGTCACAGTCAAAGTTCTCTGTTGTTCAGCAAAGACGTAGTCGTACCTAACTTTACTGTTTTGGGAAGGATGCTAATATCCAATATTTTGTAAAGAAATCTAGAAAGTATATGAATAACACATAGTCTAATTGATAGGCTCAGACTTTACATTAATTAGAGTTAATTAAACCCTCAGGCCTGAGAGCCATCACGTCTTAAATAACGTCTCCCACGTCACAGTTGTCTTATTCTTCCATTGAACAAAATGGAATCGCTAATTGTTGTTGGGATGATAATAATAATAATATATTTAATTTATATAGCGCTTCTCATCTGCCAAGACAAATCTCGAAGTGCTTCACAACAAGGGATACACTTTGAGAGATTAAACAAATAATTGTAATAATACAATTGAGTGTGTGTGTGTGTGTGTGTGTGTGTGTGTGTGTGTGTGTGTGTGTGTGTGTGTGTGTGTGTGTGTGTGTGTGTGTGTGTGTGTGTGTGTGTGTGTGTGTGTGGTGTGTGTGTGTGTGTGTGTGTGTGTGTGTGTGTGTGTGTGTGTGTGTGTGGTGTGTGTGTGTGTGTGTGTGTGTGTGTGTGTGTGTGTGTGTGTGTGTGTGTGTGTGTGTGTGTGTGTGTGTGTGTGTGTGTGTGTGTGTGCGCGTGGTGTGTGTGGACGTTGCGTAACTATACCCAAATACGTCGCTGTACCCAGGAAGAAAAAGCGAAATGTCCAGCGAGGCGTTCTGGGGCAGCAGACGGGTCTTCTCTGTGTTAGAGCTGTACTCGCTACAGGGTGCACTTTAAGGGGTTTGACTCTGCAGACCGCTCACATGCAGACAAAGTGTGTGCGGGTGATAACCGGAAAAGCATGACATGGGACCTTTAAGGCACAGGTTAAGGCAAAAGGTTTTCCTCACTAACTTTACTGTTGGGATAATGTTGTTTTTTCCCATTACTTTGTAAAGTTCTGTGGATTCACACCAGACGACTGAACTTCCTCAGTGTGTCAGTGCGAATACAATCTCATGCTTGAGACCGCTCATGTGATTAATGGCGTCTATGTGGTGAGTCATTGTTGTATTGCTTACTAACTTCTCTGGTGTTTACTAGTTAGTCTCTCAGTGCATCTGTAACCCTCTTGTCTCAGGTGGCTTCTCCTTAAGTCGTAAAACCAAAGGTATGGCTAACTCACATTCGTTCTACTTGCTTTTTCCCATTAATTTATAAAGTTCTTTGGCAAAATCTGAATAATCAAAGCACGAATTGAGTTAGTCTCTCTTTGCCAGTTCAACCCACAGGTCCGAGACCCATCCTCTTAAATGGCGTCTCTTTAAGTCACAGTTGTCTTTTTCTTTCGTTCAACACAAACCGGTCCTAACTCACTTTACTTCTATTGTTGGGAGAATAATGTTTTTGTTCCATTACCTTGTAAAGTTCTGTAGAAAAATATGAATAACCTAATGACCAAGACCAGACTACTAAGTGAGTTAGGGTTAAGTTACACGAGGCAATTCAGATAAGTGTTCTTCGTAGGTGTTCCTCAGCTGTCCTCGCTGACACACTCGTCCGGAGTACACTCGCTACTAATCGCTCGAACGCAGGAAATACAATCCGCTTCTTCTGTTATCTCTGCGGACACCTGTGTCACTGTCTCAGGGTTGACTGACTGTTTGAGGCCTCTTAGAAAAGAATTCGGTGAGACAGAAACGTCATATTTCCGTATATACGCTTGTTATGCGTTTCAGTGTTAGCTTTGCCCTTTCGCCGCGATGTCACTCTTTGTTTGTGTAGTTTCATCGTCGCATGGCAGTCGAGCCTCTGCTTTTTTGGAGCGGTTTTCCGGGCTTGAGACAACACCGAGAGGGACCACTCGTCGGGATGTTATTCATTCTCTCACTGTCAGGGGAGATGCTGCGTTTCTCACGTCTTCTCCTTGGTTACTGAGCTGCTGGGAATTTAAGACACAGTGGTTCAAATTGTAATCAATATCGTCAACAGAGTTTTTCTCAGGGTGCAGTGATTTGTAAAATGGTTGTTTCTGTCCTGGGGGTCAGAAGAGTTCATTATCTCAGTTAATTAAACATTCTTTTAAAATAAGTAATATTTTTACAGTATATAATATACATTTAACAACAATGACAATAGCTATTCTTCTTCTTCTACTACTTTTTCTTTTCTCCTACTTCCAGTTTGTCTTTTCTCCTACTTCTAGTTTGTCTTCTTCTACTTTGTCTTCTTCTACTTTGTCTTCTTCTACTTTGTCTTTTCTCCTACGTCTAGTTTGTCTTTTCTCCTACTTCTAGTTTGTCTTTTCTCCTACTTCTAGTTTGTCTTCTTCTCCTACTTCTACTTTGTCTTCTTCTACTTTGTCTTCTTCTCTACTTTGTCTTCTTCTACTTTGTCTTTGTCTCCTACTTCCAGTTTGTCTTCTTCTACTTTGTCTTCGTCTCCTACTTCCAGTTTGTCTTCTTCTACTTTGTCTTCTTCTCCTACTTCCACTTTGACTTCTTCTACTTTGTCTTCGTCTCCTACTTCCAGTTTGTCTTCTTCTACTTTGTCTTCTTCTCCTACTTCCACTTTGTCTTCTTCTACTTTGTCTTCGTCTCCTACTTCCAGTTTGTCTTCTTCTACTTTGTCTTCTTCTCCGACTTCTACTTTGTCTTCTTCTACTTTGTCTTCTTCTCCTACTTCTAGTTTGTCTTCTTCTACTTTTTCTTCGTCTCCTACTTCTAGTTTGTCTTCTACTTTGTCTTCTTCTCCTACTTCTGCTTTGTCTTCTTCTACTTTGTCTTCGTCTCCTACTTCCAGTTTGTCTTCTACTTTGTCTTCGTCTCCTACTTCCAGTTTGTCTTCTTCTACTTTGTCTTCTTCTCCGACTTCTACTTTGTCTTCTTCTCCTACTTCTAGTTTGTCTTCTTCTACTTTTTCTTCGTCTCCTACTTCTAGTTTGTCTTCTTCTCCTACTTCTGCTTTGTCTTCTTCTACTTTGTCTTCGTCTCCTACTTCCAGTTTGTCTTCTACTTTGTCTTCGTCTCCTACTTCCAGTTTGTCTTCTTCTACTTTGTCTTCTTCTCCTACTTCTAGTTTGTCTTCTTCTACTTTGTCTTCTTCTCCTACTTCTAGTTTGTCTTCTACTTTGTCTTCTTCTCCTACTTCTGCTTTGTCTTCTTCTACTTTGTCTTCTTCTCCTACTTCCAGTTTGTCTTCTACTTTGTCTTCTTCTCCTACTTCTGCTTTGTCTTCTTCTACTTTGTCTTCGTCTCCTACTTCTAGTTTGTCTTCTACTTTGTCTTCTTCTCCTACTTCTACTTTGTCTTCTCTACTTTGTCTTCTTCTCCTACTTCTAGTTTGTCTTCTACTACTTTTTCTTCGTCTCCTACTTCCAGTTTGTCTTCTTCTACTTTGTCTTCTTCTCCGACTTCTACTTTGTCTTCTTCTCCTACTTCTATTTTGTCTTCTTCTACTTTTGTCTTCGTCTCCTACTTCTAGTTTGTCTTCTACTTTGTCTTCTTCTCCTACTTCTGCTTTGTCTTCTTCTACTTTGTCTTCGTCTCCTACTTCCAGTTTGTCTTCTACTTTGTCTTCTTCTCCTACTTCTACTTTGTCTTCTACTTTGTCTTCTTCTCCTACTTCTAGTTTGTCTTCTACTACTTTTTCTTCGTCTCCTACTTCTAGTTTGTCTTCTTCTACTTTGTCTTCTTCTCCTACTTCTAGGAGTAGGAGAAGTCACGCGTGTCGCTCAACCACTACTGTCCAAATGTCTTTTGTTCAACTATTTTTCAAACTTACTTTTGTAAACATTGCAAAGATAAGGAAGTGTGGAAAGATGGATGGCCGACTGTGAATGCGCCTTTTAAAAAGAAACATGGTCTTTATCGGGGTCCAGGTACACCGCAGCGCTCACTGGCGAGTCCGTGTTGCTGACAGGCTCTAGTGGTTACACTGTTGTGAGCCGCTATAGAAGCGGGGGCCAGCGCGAGGAGCCACTCTTCCTTCAGAGGGAGTCACTCCGTGAGGTCCGTGTAGTTCCTTTCAGACTCAATTGGCGTTGCATGTAATCGTCTCCCGATTCAACCACGTCCAGCTGCTCTTTGTGCGTCTTAGCGGGCGACAATGGAGCAGATCACGAGACCTCTGCAGGGAGACACAGCTTCTCTGCCGCTGCCCTGCTGTTTAGAAGTTCACTCTCCCAGAAAACTATTTGCATCTGGGCTTCTTTTGCGCTCCGCTCTCAACAATTAGTGCGTCGGTGGATGTATTGTTGCGTTATTGTGACAAGCACCAGTATGTTCAGGCTAGAAGTCACGGGTGGATTGTCACCAGTCCTGCGTTTGGTGGTCAGAATGTAGGAACAAGAAAACTTAAGTTTAAGAGGTAACGATTGTTTTTGAAACATTCTTCACATGATTATTAAAAAGTCATTAAAATGATCTTGTAGTTAGATGATGGGAATCAACCTGCAGGTCCGCGGCGACTCTGACGACTTTTAAATCCAGGCTGAAGACTTTTCTTTTTGTCGCTGCTTTTAATTGATCTATTCAGATCTTAAACTGCTCTGTAACTTTTATCCATGTACTTTTCCTTTAATGTTTATTTTATTAGCTTTTCTTTTTTAATGCTTAATGTCTTTCACTTTTTGTAAAGCACTTTGAATTGCCTTGCGTTGAAAAATGCTATATAAATAAACTTGCCTTGCCTTGCCTTCCTTGCCTTCCTTGCCTTCCTTGCCTTGCCTTGCCTTCCTTGCCTTCCTTGCCTTGCCTTGCCTTGCCTTCCTTGCCTTCCTTGCCTTCCTTGCCTTCCTTGCCTTGCCTTGCCTTGCCTTGCCTTGCCTTGCCTTCCTTGCCTTCCTTGCCTTCCTTGCCTTGCCTTCCTTGCCTTCCTTGCCTTCCTTGCCTTCCTTGCCTTGCCTTGCCTTCCTTGCCTTCCTTGCCTTGCCTTGCCTTGCCTTGCCTTGCCTTCCTTGCCTTCCTTGCCTTGCCGTGCCTTGCCTTGTCTTGCCTTGTCTTGTAGTCTGTAGGATGTGTACCAACCAAGTAAGATTTTCTGTAGAATGATACTTTCACATATTGTGACTTTACCAAATATTTCACTTACTTTGGATATTTGCACTCGTCCATACAACGGTTTTGATTACACTTGCGTTACATGTGCAGCCCTCGTGGCCACTGTGACAAGAAGGAAACATGTGTCTTCATGTTAAATATATAAGTTGCAATTTAGTAGTTAGATGATGGGACCTTAAATCCTGCTCTTTTAAAGGCGGGTATCTTCAGTTTTGCTGCAAACTGCCTCGCCTGTATTATTGTCGTCCCTCGGGTCTCAGCCAGGAGACGGCAGCTGTAATGAGTCCCCGCTGAACGCTGACATTTACAGTCCTGCCTTTGGATTTGGGAGCTCATTAGTCAGGTGTTCTCTTACTACAAAACCACCATCGCAGCCACTGCAGGTGTTCGTGAACCTCATCATGCTTTCCCTCTGATTAGAGAAGAAGTGAGAAGGCTGTGCTTGGAAGTCATTAATCAATCCTGCGCTGTCAGGTACTTACAAGAAAGTCCTGGAACGGCGGAAAATAAATACATTTAAAAATATCCATGGGTAAACTAAATGTTGGCCCGCAGCGAGAGATATAAGAAATGAAATGATTGTGCGGTATGTTTAACATCTTGAACTGAAAATATGATCAAAGTCATCTCCTTCCAGGTTTTTCTTTTAAACTCTGAAAGCCTGTCTGTGAATGTTTTCAATTGAGCACAACCAGAATCATGATTTAAATTTGAGGTATAGTGGTTCGTTTGAGATTCCCGTTGCTGTGAAGGACTCGGTCATAAAGTGTCTGTATCATTTCTTTGGTAAGAAGAAATAATAACTCGATGGTAACTTTGAGTTGACATATATTGGGGCAAGTAATGAAATCTGGTTTAAGATCTCACACTGTGTCCTTTGTTGGGCTGACGCCTCCCTCTGTGTTCAGATGACGCTAGCTGTCTCTGGGATCACCTTCCCCTGCCATCACCTCAGTGTCTGTCGAAGGTCCTCAGCAGCCAACTCCCAGGAGCCCACAGAAGAGGTACGCACGCACACACGCGCGCACGCACGCACACACACACACACACACTCTCACTCTCACACACAATCACACAGACCGAGAGACACAGACACACTCACTCTCTCACACAGACTCTCACACACACACACACACACACACACACACACACTCACACACACACACGCACTCACTCACTCACTCACTCACTCACTCACTCACTCACTCACTAACTCTCTCACGCAAACACAGACAGAGAGACACAGACACTCACTCTCTCACACACACACACACACACACACACACACACACAGACCGAGAGACACAGACACACTCACTCTCTCACACACACACACACACACACCACGCACTCACTCACTCACTCACTCACTCACTCACTCACTCTCTCACGCAGAGACAGACAGAGAGACACAGAGACACTCACTCACTCTCTCACACACACACACACACTCACTCACTCACTCACTCACTCACACACACACACACACACACACACACACACACACACTCACACACTCACACTCACACACTAACTCTCTCACGCACACTCACACACTAACTCTCTCACGCACACTCACACACTAACTCTCTCACGCACACTCACTAACTCTCTCTCACACACACAGACAGAGAGACACACACACACACACACACACACACACACACCATACTTACTTATATAACAGGGTAACAAAATAATTGTTTTAATAACTTCTATTTAAGTCTCAATATCGTTAAATCATTTGTTTAATGCTAAACTGCAGAGCTCAGATATTTTACTTTCCATAGTATTTGTCTTGTTCCTGTTGTACATGACACAGCTCGTGATTTACTTGCAAGACAGACCTCGGGCATACAAAACAATCTCTATATGTAGTCACCGATTACCTGGAGTGACTTGTAAGTGTTCTTTCAAAGGTTCTATATTTGCTTATTTTTACAACTTGATTTCTCTGACTGTGTTGTGTACGCACCATCACACACCAACAGCTCGTACGTGTAAACCTGATGCTGCTTCATGTCCACAGTGTGCAGATGTCCATATGGTCAGCGACAGTGACGCGGATGATTTTGAAGACGCGTCGGAGTTCGGGGTGGACGATTCGGAGATGTTTGGATTGGGATCCTCTACCTGTCGGAAAGCACCTATGAGTAAGTCAAGTGGAGCATTATTTGAGTTGTTAATTTCCGCCCCAGGTTTTGTATTGAACGCCAGGGACATGCATAAAACCTTCTTTCTTTTTTTACAGTGCCAGAAAATAGTGAGAACGAAGCCGATGCCTTACTGCACTTTTCTGCAGAATTCTCTTCAAGGTGAGAGCTCAACGTCAGGTTCTCATTTGAAAGGCTTTGATAGACAAAAGAAAGCCGGCGTGTAACAATGTCTTTATGAACTGATCCTTGTGTCCCTAAGGTACGGAGAGACCCACCCAATGTTCTTCATCGGGACTTTGGAAGCTGCGTCTCAAGAGGCCTTCTATGGCAAAGCCCAGAGATGTAAGTGTGTTTTAATGTATTAAGATACACAATCTTACATCTCTTTGTCACTTAAAAGTCAAACGATTGAAGTGCAAGATTTTCTAGTGTTGGTTTGAGGCCCTATTAGGTTTTTTCAGTTGTTATATAGGTTTCAGTGCATGTCCCAAAGTTCCTTAAACTCCTTTGTTTACTGTTACACAGTGACATCACTAAGTAGCACTCGCACTTTTATGGCTGGTGCTCCAAGACATTGTTTTTGATGCGCTAAGGGGCGGGACATCTCATCGCTGGTTGACCAATCCAGGGTGTCCGCGGGGTCTTAAGAAGTATTACAAGTTGATAAATCAATTTAGCGAAAATGAAGGCTATTAAAAAGTATTAAAGGGCATTTTCCAAGGTGTTACATTGTGTAGCTTGTCTTCACTAAGTATCTGAAATGGTCCAGAGAGGTTGTGTTCTGCAGTCTGCCTGAATGTAGTCATGGCGTAGGTGTGTAGTGTGATTCTGTGGAGTTTATTGATGGCATCCCGTTGGGTTTGACGTCATCTGAACAGGACGTCGCACGCTCACTGCTTGATAGCGCGGAGGTTCGTTTACGCCGGTTGCTAAGCAACATCGTTATGGGGAAATGCAAGTCTGCGTCCAAATGGTTGGAAGATAAGGAGGAAGGACAATCGATACTGTATACAGTCAATGTGAGGTAAAGTGTGTCGCCAAGGTAACCGGTTAGAACTCCAAGTGGCGACGAGGTCTTAAAATGTATGGGAAGGGTCCTAAAAAAGGTCTTGCATTGACTTCAGGATTCCTGCGTACACCCTGCCAATCACAACAGAGCCGGTCAGCTAACCAATCAGAGCAGACTGGGCTCTGGTTTCAGACAGAGGGTTAAAAGCGGTGCTGCAGCACAGGCAGTATGAGAACAATGAAGAGCTTTTGAACATTAAAGCATGGAGACATGTCAAAAAAAGCACAACATATGGACCTGAAAATGAGCAGAACATGTTCCCGATGTCGTCCCTTCTTTGCGTAGACCATCTGCTGCTTTTCTTTAATTGTATTTTGTTATCAGTTTTCCTTACATAAGTCATCACATGGGAGAAACACAAACTGAGAGCCCTCTCATTCATCCTCTGTCTGTCGAGGGAGATGCTGCTTTTCTCATATCTCACTGAGGTAGTGGGAAGTTAAGATACAGTGGTTAGTATTATAATCAATTTATAGCGTACGCCGTATGTCTGCAGTGCATTGTGTGTGAACGGATCTTCCTGTCCGATGAAATGCATTTTATTTTATTAGTTTAGCTAAATCTCTGTCAACACAATAATAAGATGGAATATAAAAGAGAGTCGAGGTACCTTGTCAAGGATTCTGCTTCTTATCGCCAGTAGGCTCGGGCGGATCTATTTATGTATAACTTCATACATTCCTGACATGTCATCTGGGCATATGAAGTATTTGTGTTAAAGCGGAGCTGCTTGTCACTCAAATGAGAAAACCATGTCCATCTTTAAAAAGCAAAGCCCACATTAAAGGATCCTGATGCTATCGCTAAGGCTAACCCCCTTCACTGTAATCATTAGAGGGCAAGCAGAACATGGCCTTGAGGACTTTAAGCATTTATTGACTTACACATATACTAAACTGTGCTTTGTTAACAGCCATAACGCTATTGCTAACTTATGTGTAGCGGGTCCTAATTCACAGTTTTTCTGGCCCGACTAAATCGTGGTTCCAGGGCCAGGAACAACCAGGCTGAGTCGGGCTGAGCATGCTAAACTAGAGAGAATCGCTGGCAAGGGGGCTACGACTACAACAAGATGAACATATGTGACCGTGATTTAATTGTAATACACGTTTCAAAATGATGCCGAAGTAACAACACACTGATACTGGTTAGTAAAAACCATGAATGAATGCTTTGACAAGTCTGCAGACAGACGGCAGAGAAACACCCTTTAAAATGCGTGTTTTCTGAATGGAGATCGGCTAAGCTAACGCAGTATATGCTCCGACCGTCCACACTCACAACAACGGCCTACAGACATAAATAAACCAGCGACTGTATTCGCCATGACACAGGCAGTCTGTGGTTTGGACTTGTTCCACTTCTGTCTAGTTTCTGAACAGATATGAGGAGCTGTGAGCTCTGAGTGCTAACAGCTAACGGCTGTGTTGTTTCTCTGGGGCGCTCATTGAAGATGACGTCACGGCTCCGCCTACACTGCGTTACTATAGTAACTACCCCAGTTCCTAAACTGTAATGGAAGCGCAGCGTTAAAGTGAGCCAGTCCTAACAAGGCCTAGCTATACCGAGCGAGGCCGGGTAGTGGAAATGCGCCATAAGTCAAACTAACTGCTTCTTTTGTGACATATTATGGTTTAAAAAACAACTCTAAACTACATTTTAAAATATCCCAGATGCTTATAAGTGAATGCTTACGAACTGAAACCCTGATAGAGCATCTCTGTATCAGTTTATCACAAAAAGGAGCGTCTGGATTTCTAAATAACTCGTTCGTATCCCTCGACACCGCGTTGAGAATCAATAATCAGGTACTAATTTATTCTGGCAAGAAGGAGCCGAGTTAAGTCACACACGAAGGATATGGTTCAACTCGCACACAGGAGGTATGCTGCTCAAGGGAGCAGGAAGTAACATCAAGCTTATGGTCCAAGTGAGGAGGTAACAACAAAGTCGTGAATCGGTTTGGGGGTCGGGAAGGTGTCGGGACATCTCTGGAAAGTCACGTACTTCCTTCGAGCCACTGTTGCTCTTTGAGGAGACGAGGAGGATGTGTCCTCTCATCTGGATCCACAGCATGAATTACGCCCTGCTTCTCCTATCTCAGAAGAGGCAGCTGCAAGGTCACACACAGTGCAAGGTCACACAGTATCAGTGCATTAAAACCCATAAGAGGAGACGACTTGCATTTTCTCCAGCACTCGTTCATGCTATTATACCTTGATACAAACTATAGACAACCCATTCCTACTGAGATCCCATTAGAAGTGGGCTGAAAATAGCAATATGTTTTATAAGAAGCAATCGGTGTCCTTGGTAAAGTATATCCACCAAACAATCCATTTGTGGTTTTAATTAATATTGCTGTGTAGTAAATATATATATTGCTTTTTGCCAGATCTCCCTTTGCTCGCTGGAATGCTCCCTTGGCCCCCTGCTGTCTTATGAGTGGTTTTATTTATTTGTTCGACACGGAGCTTTTGTTTTTCTGAAAGCAGCCTTAGTATACAATTAGTGTTAACACCAAGAGAAACAAACACACTTAAACCTGAGGGTCATTTAACAATGATTACAAACATTCCCTTATCTTATCTTAAAATGCATGACTTTTTAGTCGGGATGTAACGATATATCGCGGTAAATAAATGTCTCAATACCGTCGTGAGACTGAAACGTAAAATGTTAAAAAAAAATTAAATATATATATTTTTTGAAACCTTTATTCAACCAGACGGTCCCATTGAGATCATCAATCTCTTTTTCAAGGGAGACCTGTCCAACATGGCAGCAAGTAGGTTACAGCATGAACATGAAACAACAGATAACACAAAAGGACCTCATATTTACAGCGCTACATGTACATACCGAGAGACATGGACAAGTACCAACAGTGTATTTATATCTCTGTCAATAAGCCTCACCTTCTTGGCAACAACTGTATTGTTGTTGAAGTGGTGGAGAGACGATGCACAGTTTGACCCACTGCTGTCACCCACGGCCAGAGCATGTCTCTCCGTCCCAGCAACACCAGCACCAAGCGAGAGAGTGTTTCCACAGCAGGGGATTTTGCAAACGCTCAAACATCCCAGCTTCTACCTGGAAATGTGGACGTGCTCATATTCCTGAAAGATAACCTTGATGACGCCGAGTGAGCGAGTGAGTGAGTGAGTGAGTGAGTGAGTGAGTGAGTGAGTGTGAGTGAGTGAGTGAGTGAGTGAGTGAGTGAGTGAGTGAGTGAGTGAGTGAGTGAGTGAGTGAGTGAGTGAGTGAGTGAGTGAGTGAGTGAGTGAGTGAGTGAGTGAGAGTTGAGTTAATTGAAAAACTAAAGTGAAACTTGATTTATTCTATTGCAGGGTCTGATTATTATATTGTTGACACTTTAAAATACTACTATCTACTAAAATGCTGTTCAAATCAGATTTAATATTTAATTAAATTAAAAAAAAATTATTTTTCAATATCGCGATAAATATCGTACCGTGGACTTTTTATCGCGATGTTATCGTACCGAGAGTTTTTGGTATCGTTACGTCCCTGCTTTTTAGCCTTAAAGGTGGGGTAGGTAAGTTTGAGAAACCGGCTCGAGATACACTTGTTATATTCCGTGGAATGCTCTTAACGTCCCGATAGCAATGAATATCTAGTTTAGTTTAGTTTAGTTTATTTTTTTCGAGCGTGTAAAACCAAAGAAAATACAAATGAAACAAAAGATGATACAGACATGATACAGTACTATACAAATGAATGCAATAACAAAACGAAATATTTAAATAATAATTGAATAATCTGTAGTATCATTGTCTGATAGCAATAAACAATAAACAACAACATTTTAGCTAATTACACCGAAAAGTATCTGAAGTGCTTTGACAAAAAATCCATAAAAAAATGTCATCTGTGGAAGCCGTGATACTGTAAAAAGTCCGACGATTGCCGCCCTGTCGTCAGCCCTCATCCGTGCACGCACAAATGTATCTCGTGCCGTCATTGGGCGTGCCGTCATTGGGCGTGCATTGCGCGTTCATGCGTGTTGGAGGAGGTGCTCTGTGAGGAAGTCTGAAGGAAGGGGCGGATTCTTTTCGGCTGCGTACTTTCAAATTGTAGTGCACTCGAGCCGGTTTCTGAAACGTACCTACCCCACCTTTAAATCTATTTAGATGTATTTATGAATGTGGTATGACTTTGACTTAATGATGACATACAAAACCAAAGGAGACCAAATAATCGAAGAAGTCTAAAACAAATCATCTATATCATTGAATTACGCTTAATGTCAATCACAATATGCATATGATTGACATTAAGATCTTCTGCTTCTGACAAACTGTTAAGGACCTTTATTTGCAGAGTGGTGGCGATAATGGGGGTCCGTCCTCACTGTGTTTACTGTTATGCCCCCCCCTGGTGGAGAAGGCTTTATAGCCACATTGATATCATTCCCTCAAAACCCTCATCACATTTTCACCCCGACAGCTGAGGCTTTATTTTTAGCTGTCCACTTTTCCCGCCTTGTTTTTTGGCTTTTGTCCTTTTAAGGGATGCTTGTATCAACTGACAGCTTGTGTGGATTACAGCCTTATTAGACTGTGAGGACACGGCAAGATGTGAGGGGGGTTCAGACCACCAGAGAGGGAGGAAGGGATGACACCAGGGCGCAGAACGGAATACAAATGGAGTCTGAGAGGAGAGGAAGGGGGGAACAAGTCAGAGGAGGGGACTGAGTGAGAAGGAGAGGAATTAAAACATGAGAGGTTGAAGTGAGACAAACAAAGAGGGAAGCAACGTGAAGAGGAGCTTGGCGTGTCGCCTGCTTTCGGCTGATCTCCTCTCCTAAGCCGGCGCAATATGGCCGACGGCTCCCTGGTGTTCGCACACTCTGTACCGTACCACTGGGCTCGACGCCGCGCGAGGGCAGAGAAAAGTATTCATTTCCACTGTATTTCGTTGTATTCTGGGTGAGCTTGACTTAGTCTGCCAACTGTGCCGCGGTTAGAATGGCTTTAGAGAAGCTGCAGAAAGAACGCCGCACGAAAACAGAAGCTATTTGATCTGCTCCGTGTTTGTCCTGTTTTGTCACAAGCGTCCTAGACGACAGGACAAAACATGCTGCTTTTTGACGCTTTCATTACACAGTAGCATATGTGCGCGACTACGCACTCCCTTCTCCTCCGTCTACCCCTTCGTCTGCTCTTTGGCTTCATCTGAAAAGGTGGTTTTTGTGTTCCCCGCGCAGAGAAAGGCCGACTTCATTAAGGGGATATTGGAAAAGGGCAGATTTGACTGTGGGTTTATAAACAGAGGAATCAGTCTCACTCTCTCAAAGCCTGGGAGAGGCTAATCACTAAGCAAAACACTACATTTGATGAAGTGTTTCTGAAGGTGTGTGTTGGGGGACTGTTGAGATAGACTCAATCCATCCTTAATGAAAATGCTTTGGGCTGCTGAGCTGAGCTGAAGCCTCTCGGGGATCAGCGGTTAGTCGGGGAGATAGGCCACCCATCACTAACCACGATCCGCTCTAAATCCCCATCGACGCGCTGGTTAATCACTCTAACCCCACTCTGCTTCGCTCTCCTGTCTGCCACACACAAAGACACATCAAAATTCATAGCCTCGCTGGAGAGGGTATTTATCAGCGCCAAGTATCCGCTTTAAAAAAAACCTGCAGTAGCCTCGCCGAGTCAAGAGCAGAGCAGAGCGGGGAAAGATGTTCACTTATCTGTCAGATCCAGGGCTGGAAATCACAATCAACACCCTTTAATTGTGTCTGAACAGTAGAGCTTAAAAGACAGGAAGTAATAGCCTCTGTGTACGGCTTGGACGGATGTATCCTTTAAAACGTATGTAAGAATTACTCTGCATGCTATATCCGTTAATTTAGCTATTTTCATTCAAGTTTCAACTAGTTTCAGTGATGCCACAAATGTAATGATGGTTATTATTATTATTATTAAAAAGTATACTTGATAATTCTTCATCTTACACTTGTAGCATTACTTAAAGCTGCACTAAGAGCTATAATGTTGTTTTAATACCTATACAAAAATATGTTGGGAGGCGTTACAAATATAGGGGGTAAAATACCCTCGTGATTTATCGAAGGCGTCTGAAATAACTCCTTTCACGCAGACGGAGTAAATCGGTAGGAAATGAAAGGTTAGAATATATAAATATATTTCCTTTATGTGAATATATTTAAGATACATTTTATTCCCCTAACCATTAGTAAGGCAAGGCAGTGAAAACCTTAAAAGCATTAGGATTACAGTCATTAAAAGCCAAAATACTTCACTCACAATAAGATTAAATACTATAAAAACATCGCGGTGTAATAAAGAGTTATTTGTTTTAATGAAAGGCAGCCGCGACCAGAAAAGCCTGGATTTAAAAGAATGAGATGAATCAGACGTTGTTATAGCTAAAAGATAGCCACTTAGCTTTAGCATGTGATTAATTTAGTCAGTTAAATCACCCTTTGGATAGAGTTTCTGTCCCGTGTTTCCAGCCGCGTTCAGAGCCTTCTGTGTGGCTGGTCATCGATCTGAATGTGTTTTCCCCGCTGTGTGTCCAAGGTCATTAGATCAGTCATTTGAGCTCTTCATTTTGAAGTGTTTGCTTTTCCACACTGAGCCTGCCATGTGTAGAACAATCACTATCTGGACTCCCTGCTTCCTCTCTCGCTGTTAAACATATCGCACCTGTGATTAAAAGCCTCGTCTTGATGCGATACAAACACCGACCGCGGGAAACGAGACTTTTATCAAACCATTAGCGGTCTGTCGGGGAGAAGCTAACATCCGAGCCTTAGCGTCCCCCTTTAAATTCCCACAAAGAGGCTTCCAATTTAAACTAAATAAGTCCACACATTGTGGTAATGTCATTGCAATTAAAGACATTTGAGACATCATTTGGGGTTTTAATTAAAGACAAGACATTTGAGGTTTTATTTGTATTAATATTAGCTTTCCCTTAGAGTGGTGTCCACAGCTGTGAATGTGACTCTATTTTAGACCAGGGGGGTAAAACTCAAATACACAGTGGGCCAACATTTAAACAATGGGTGCTAGTGGAGGGCCGGACTGGTTCAATGTTTACTGCAGAACTTATTGAAATGAACTTATTGCACATATTAAACCTGGAACTAACAAAGCTTAAATGATTGCCTCTAAAAACAACATTAAATAATCAGTTCATTCATTTCTTATGGCTCTATCTGCAGCTTCTCCAGAGTCACTTCTTATGAGTACGTTTCCCCACAGGCCGACAACAGCTTCAACAAAACTATTCCCTCAGAGAGAAACCAAACATGCCCTGCTGTCGTGAGAGAGGAAGTGCAGAAGGAAGCATCCATTGAACTCAGGGTGCTGCTCTGGGATGCTAGTTCAGATACTTGGCATCTCATCTCGGGGAGCAAGGTCATCAATGTTTGGGCTCAGGCTCTGAGCGGAGGAGACCCTCAGGATGGAGTGAAGGCGTGCAATATACCGGCGGGCCAGATCTAATAGTAATTAGAAATTATCCTGCAGGCCGAAATTAAATCCACCACGGGCCTGATTAGGCCCCCGGGCCTCGAGTTTGACACATGTGGTTTAGACATTTAGTGACACTTTGTTGTTGACGGCTAGTTGGGAGGAGAGTTAGTTAGGTTGCATTCAGGGTTTTTTGGAGCAATACGTTGTGAACAGATTTGATTTAAAATGTGCTTAAAATAAAGTAATCTTAAAGCTATAAGTGCTGTATTGTAACTACTTCAAATAAATGGCAAAATATATAATAAAGTTTTATGATTTAGGGCACAACGTATTATACAACCAGTCGACATGGAACATATCGTCTTTTAATACAATCAGGAAACTTTAGTAATCAGCAGTGAGTGGACACACATTTGTATTTTTCCTCCATGTCTCTGAAGAATAAGTTTGGAAAGGAGCTTCAGTCGACAATCAATAATTATAGCTTGACTTCTTTTTATTTTTAAATAGCTAACCTCCTCGAAGAGTCAATTATATAACGATATTAACCGTTTAGCTATAATCAACATATTGTAGTGTTGGAATGACTGATTGAGAACAGTACTGTGAAAGTGTATGGATTAAAAGGCCTGAGATTTAGTTTTACTAGAACGTTATTGGCATCGTAAATTATTTAAATATTAACGTATGTCAATTAAGCCGGAGATGTACCTTCAGAGTAACATTGATTAAACCGTCAGAGGCTAAAACTCACAACTTCCACACATCCTCACCCACATTAACTACTAAATAATTATAGTTTTCTGATTTACATATATGGTCGATATTGTGGAGAGACCAAAAGTGTTTCCGATTCCTGGATTACTTAAAGGAAATGACAGGATCATAATTAATTTAAGCATCAAACTTTAGGACTATTTCTTCTTCTTTTTTAAAGTGTTATGGCAACTATTTCACCTTTTTCCATTTCACCTTGGCTTCACTGTGGTGTTGAATCCACAGGAGGCTACAGACAAAGCCCAGGACGGTAGCTACAGTGCAGTGCAGTAAAACATCCATGTTATTGATCACAGATAATTATCTGGTCTTCAGAGTACGAGGAACATTAAACAGTCAGAGGCTTTAACTGACCTAATGCTAACACTGTTGATGGATGGATGGATGGATGGATGGATGGATAGATGGATGGATGGATGGATAGATGGATGGATGGATGGTTAGATGGATAGATAGATGGATGGATAGGTGGATGGATGGATAGATGGATGGATGGATGGTTAGATGGATGGATGGATGGTTAGATGGATAGATGGATGGATGGATAGATGGATGGATGGATAGGTGGATGGATAGATAGATGGATGGATGGATAGATAGATAGATAGATAAATAGATGGATGGTTAGATGGATAGATGGATAGATAGATGGATGGTTAGATGGATAGATGGATGGATATATAGATGGTTAGATGGATGGATGGATGGATGGATAGATAAATGGATGGATGGATGGATGGATAGATAGATGGATGGACAATTGGATGGATAGATGGATGGACAATTGGATGGATGGATGGATAGATGGATAGATTGATTGATTGATTGATAGGTACTTTATTAGAAATGATTGCGTTGCAGCAGAATAAATAACACAATGCATAAGTACAGTACATAAGAGAAACTAAGACACATAAATAAACAGTCAATATATTTCAGAAATAGAAATAAAATAGCATTAAAAAATATACATACATGTGGAAATACAAATTCCCATTAACAAATATAATGCAGGATATTATTGTGCAAGAATAGATTATTCAATATTAAATAGATCATGAATGTAAAATGTCCAGTGGGACTTTAAGTCCTTTTAATAAGTAAATTATTGCCTGAAACCTTTACTCTTTTTCTCTCTCTCTCTCACACACACACACACACACACACACACACACACACACACACACACACACACACACACACACACACACACACAAAGCAGGCTTATGTTTAGCTGAACAGGTGTGAGGAAGGGCTATGGGGTCGCTATCTGGCTCAGGTTGGACCCAGTAATTTAGCTGAGCGGAGGGATCTGCTCCTCCCCGCTCAGACAGGCAACACAAAAGATCTGAGGTGAAAGCGGAGAGGGAACAGAGGGGTACCGACAGTTTAACTGAGATGAAGGAGTTCAGTTGGCCAAAAAATGCCCACTTTGATTAGTCTTTACACTTGCTCTAATTGAGCATGCTTGTGTGTGAGTGTGAGTCCTTCCCTGTGTGGGTATCACACGGGGAAGTCTCTGCGCATGTCTTTATGTCTTCATTTCTTAATCACCATTAGCACTAACATTAGCATTGGCTTTTCTTTCCGGAGTCCACACACATATAGTTAAACACATATGAACACACAACATGAACACAACAGACACACACACATTTCTCATTTAAATAACAACCAAGTTAGAAAAAAACGAAACAAATAAATAGTCATTTGTAATAATACATATAATAGTAGAAATATAAAAATGTATGTTTCACAGTGCTCAAAAATGCTTTACAGGTACATACAGATACATACATCATATTAATAATAACATAAGTAGTCTTTGTCAAACATAAGTCCACGTCAGATATCACTGTAAATTGTATATGTATCTATCCTGCACTGTTAGACATATTTAATTACAAGAAAATTATTAAGTAAAACTATTTGCCAAGCAAGATTTCTACTTCCACCCTTGTGTACCTGTTTGTTTCTTACACATTAACGCATAGTTTAAAGCATACATACACACAGACTATATTGTTGATTTGGAGATATTGTGACGTTTTAACCAATCTTTGGAACAATATGCACCGGCAATGTATTCCAATGGCTCTGTACGAGGCTGTTTTCTGCATCATATATATTTTCACATTAGTTAACATGAACCTCCTTGTTTTCTCTGTTGACCGTAGAGAGGTTCCCATAAAACCTACGGTCTCACTGTTACGGAGCGTCCACACTACAGCTTCAAAAAAAGCTTGGAGCTGGGCGTGTCTGAAAGCATGGGGATTTTATTCGAGCAACGTGACCAACAACCAATCACATGAATCTCCCGCCCCCGACATACAAAGCAAAAAACCCCGTGGATTTTATGGGAGCAATATATATATAATATATATAAACTCCCCAAACAGGCGAAACCAGTTTCCCCCACTGTCTCTGCCCACCCTCCCTCCATGCTGGTTCCTCCGGTTTGTATCCCGGTAGGTGAAGAGGGTCTGGTCATACAAAACCAGGGTGATTTTCTACGGCGATAGTTAGTTTCTCCTCCAACTTTCTTTGAAATATAGAAATGAACGGCGGAATATCTCTCCCAGCTTAGACGCGGTTTGATTGGCTACGGCTTGAGCTGTCAGATTTTCAGAAACGGGATTTGATTGGCTGGCGCTGGCTACTCCGGAGACGCCGGAGACAGACCGCTATGCTACCCACAATTCAGTTCGGTGAAAAGCGAGGCAACGCGACGTCACCCCATTCAAAGTGAATGAGCAGACGCGTTGGAAACCGTTTTTGAAGCTGTCGAAGCTGTAGTGTGGACGGCCCGTTACACTTCTGACAAACTCGATCAACCACAGGAGCATCTCTGCATCTTTTCAGATTTCCTAGATTCATCATTTCAAGGCTTTTATGGCCATGTGTGCAAAGCTACAGTCACAGGCTCCTCCAACAGTGCCAACACAATACAACTGATAACATAGTGTTCTTTAATAGTTTAATGATAGCTTTTTACTTTTGAGATTGCTTTTAACCGTTATAAAAGTAGTGTTAATATGTGGAGAGTGAGACTATCAAGCTGCACAAAACGTTTAAGTATCACAGGGAGATGCTACCTTCAGGGTCAGCTTACAAAAAAATAGTAGTCCAGGCTTTTATGGTCGTGTGTGCATAGCTACAGTGGAGTTATGACAATGAACATCTTAGGTCCCAGGCTCCTCCAACAGTGCAACACAATAACACAGATGCAAGTAGATACAATAAAATAGAATATAGTAGAAATAGTGCAGAATAGTCTATAAACAAGTAATTGGAATATTGCAGTGTTAATTTCGTCAACGAAAACTATGACGAAAGATGTTCTCCAACGACCTTTTTTACATGACTAAGACGAGACGATGACGAGCTAAAAATAGATTCTTGATAATAAAAACTATGACGAAATGTATATTTAGTTTTCGTTGACGAGGCGGGACTAAGGTGTTAATGGTGGACTATCCGACATTCAAAATGCAGGATATTTTCCCCCGACCGTCTGGTCTGTCAAAATGCATCTTACGTTTCTAACTTGCAATATCATTATTTCCGCTCTCTCTTCACTCCAGAAGAGCGATCTTCCTGTGTCTCGCCTGTGTGCGGGGGCGGGGCCTAACTCTCTCCCTCTCTCTCTGTGTGTGGGGGGCGGGGCCTAACTCTCTATCTGTGTGCGGGGGGGGCGGGGCCTAACTCTCTCTCTCTTTGTGCGGGGGCGGGGCCTAACTCTCTCTCTGTGTGCGGGGGGCGGGGCCTAACTCTCTCTCTGTGCGGGGGCGGGCCTAACTCTCTCTCTGTGTGCGGGGGGCGGGGCCTAACTCTCCCTCTCTGTGTTCGGGGGTGGGGCCTAACTCTCTCTGTGTGCGGGGGGCGGGGCCTAACATACACGCTGCGGAGGCGTTCACACAGATTTTTAAGAGTAGTAGTACCGATACCCATCCCTAGATATTACACAAGTAAAGTGTTAAGAGAGTGAAATGTTGCTTTACGAATTTTAACACTTGATGCTGTCACCTTGACTCCAATTTCAGATTCCTGTATTTGCCTAACTGAATTAGTTTTTGAACATTTTGACTAAAATGTAATGATTTTTCATCGTCTAAAACGTTTTGAGTTTTCGTCGACTAAAACTATGAAGGATCAAAAGGACTAAAATGTGACTAAAACTAATAACCATTTTCATCTTAAGACTAAATCAAAAATAGCTGCCAAAATGAACGCTGGAATATTGATATGTATAAGTTGCGAACGGATGAATGTTATGGATGTTCTTTCAGAAGTTCAGTTGTCTTCCATGTGTGTTGGGCCGTCAGTGTTTGTATCAGGTTTTTTTTTCCATGTTGTAAACCTCTCCCTCCCCTCACACTCATTCCTCTCTCAAGACTGAATGTGCTTGTCTTCTCAGCATGAGTGTTTAATCTTTTCAGGGCCCGATGAATGAGTCCCCGGCTCCTTCTCTCTAGGAGCCCTGGAGATTATTCTAAAGCACTAATCGTTGAGCAAACACAGCAGTGCTCTCCCATTCCTATTCTACACAGGCCACAGTATAGCACAACTTCTCCTTTCACTTCCCCTCACGTTTTTACGCTCTGTGTAGATTTTTTTTTGCTTTTTGGCGTACGTAGCCTAGATTACAGCTCCTGAGAAACGGACCTCTTGACTCCCCCCTTCCACAGTTGAAAAAAAGACCGAGAGGTTTTTTTTTATTTGTTCTTATATCGCAAGAGAAGTGACATGTAATTTAGAGAGCATTATTTCCAACATTGTCCCCTGGAACCTTTTATGTTTGTGGGTGTGTTTGCTTTTTAATTAGATCGTCAGGAGGGAGAATCTGCCGGGCTTATATGATGGTGTCAATATCCTCGGATTTGGAGCTTCGTCAATATTGTCTGGCCTTGCCGCTACTAACCTGAACAGGCTGCTGGCATTTGGTGTAAAATAAATAGAGTGATTTGTCTGTTTTGTTTTCTCCATATCTTCGACGCCTCCCTGAGAAGTTTTATTTACACCGCTCTCCATTTGATTTTGTGTGGTATTTGCTTTTTTTTTGTGGCCTTGCGTTGGTCTGAAGAAGTCATGTTGGCTCTGAACCAGCGGACCCTCGTGTCATATTATGGTCATGTAATGTGGGGATGAGATCTCACACGTGCCTGACCGATTCCACACTAATATCTGAGAACAATGGGGGGTTTTTAATATCATTTTTCGATGTGTTTGTGTTAGTCATAAAGCTGGTAATTTAAAGGTGGGGTAGGTACGTTTGAGAAACCGGCTCGAGATCGCTAGAATTTGAAAATACACAACCGGAGAAAATCTGCCACTTCCTCACAGAGCCCCTCCCCCAACACACACGAACGCGCACATGACCAATGAGGGCACGAGATAAGTTTGTGCCCCGATGGAAGGCTGACAGGCAGGTAGGCCATCCAATCGGATTGGTTGTACTTTTTACAGTATCACGGCTTCTACAGATGACATTTTTTAATGGATTTGTTGTCAAAGCACTTCAGATATTCATTGCTATCGGGATGTTAAGAGCATTCCATGGAATATAACAACAAGTGTATCTCGAGCCGGTTTCTGAAACTTACCTACCCCACCTTTAAATCCATTTTACTCAAAATGAACTGAACAAAACTGAACAACTGTCTATTAACAGCCAACTTTACGACTTGCCGTTTTGTTCCAACACTGACAAAAACAAACCGGTTTCTCTTTTTATTCTCCACCTTTTCAATTCCAATTTTTGTATTTATCGGCATGACCATTTTGACACACATTATTACCAAAGTATTGTACGAAAAATCAATTTACAACATGCATCTACACAGCATGGAAGTAAAACAAAAATTCTCATCCTTTCAACTAACATTAAGTCCAAACTAGAATCAAACAATTACAAAATAATATACAAATAAATATGAATTTGCAATCCTTCATTTGCTGCTCTTAATATTGTTTGTCACGGTAAATTGTCATCTCCCTACATTTGGAATATATGGGTGTGTTTTTATGCATTTGAACAAAAGCAGAATTATATTTGTATTCAGGATTGTTGGAAACGTTATTTCGATGTCTCTGTCCGTACACACAAATTGACATTAAAGTTGACTTTGACTTCTTTACAAGTATACAATGTACTTTTTTAAAACCACTCATCCCCGCCCCATTTCTCTCCCCGTGACAAAGGCAGAAATGAAACTAATGAAAGACTATTGTGCAGGATATAACACACCTTTGTTCCTCTCGTGCTCCTCAGAGGAAGCTGCTGGCCATCTACCTCCACAACGATGACAGCGTCCTCAGCAACGTCTTCTGCTCTCAGATGATGTGCGCCGACTCCATCGTCGCCTACCTGAGCCAGAACTTCATCACATGGGCCTGGGACGTCACTAAAGAAGCTAACAAAGCCAGGTACCACACTTCGATGACTTTACGTATTGTATTCACGCGACTTGCTGGTCACAGGGCTGCGGTATTTATCAGTTAAAGCTGAACGTTTTTGTATTTCTCTCCCTTATCTGTGAGTGTCTCGCTGAATTCACTACATTGTTGCCGTTGTGGTATGAATGACACCACCTAAAAAACATTATTTTGTTTACTTAATTTGTGATATAGAACATAACTGATAGAAGTTACATTTTGACTGAAATAAATATACTCTTCATTTTTTCAAGGAAGGGTTTAACACTAGTAACAGATTACATTACATTACATGTCACTTGTTAGACGCTTTTATCCAAAGCGACTTACATGCATTCAGTCCTGAGGGCAATCCCCACAGGAGCACTTTGAGGTGAAGTGTCTCAGGGACACAACGACATGCTGACTGCAATGGGACTCGAACCCTGATTAAAAGTTCAGCGCACTACAACACTGAGCCACAGCCTCCCCTGGATGACCAAAACTATAACACCAAGGCTATTTAAAGAAAGGTCACTGCCTTTTAATGATTTATTTCCCCGGACCTCTCCTAGATCCTGGCTCCTATCACAATCATACAGTTTAGTATTTAATTTAGCCAGCTGTGAAGTCAAAGCGGAGCAATAACCGAGCCACTAAGCCCCGACTGCAAGCTCATGTTTTATGTATGTGTGACTTTCCGTGTGCCGGAGAGGACTGTTTGCACACTGTCATGTATCTACTAGAAAGCATATTGAATGTATTTCAGTCGGAGAGCGGCTTGGTAGTGTGCAGACCGTCAGAATAAGAAATCTGCTACTCTCTCATTCCAGTATCAGTGTTCGGCTTCCACCAGAGGAGCTTCATGTGAATAAGTGGAATCTACAGTTATGTGTACACGATGAGCTTTCAGAAAACGATCTAAAATGTTGGATGAAACCCCGTTTGACACATGAACAGCGTTTTTCAAATCTACTCGACTTAGTGTGGCCGTGTCCTTAATTGCTGGCATTCAACTCCCGCCGCATTGCTCACACCCCGCATCTCTGTCTTCTCTTTCTCTCCTCCACTTCATTCTCTTTTTGAAGCTCCGAGGTTGCATGCTAACAAAAGGCGTTGTGTTTGCATGGCGAGGCCCCTGATTGGGCAATCTCGACTAAGCTGTCTGAATGGAGGGTCAGTGGGAGACGAGGACTCCCTCCGAGTCCCAACGTCTCTATCTCTGTGTGTCGGTGCAGCTCCAGCAGCCGGTGACGCTAACTGTGCCACACCTGGTGATCACACACCTCCTGCTTATCAAACACTACTTTATTAAAACAGAACACAAATCAACAAAAGAAAACAACACAGAAGTCAATAAGCACAGCAGTGAATAAAATAGCAATGAATATAATTCTGTTAAAAGCTTATTAAAAGTGTGTGTACTCCTAAAACCCTTCCCTTCTCTCATTATAAGATATATATTTAATACATTTGTTTACAGTCTACATCATTGTTAATACATGACCATTTGTAGTATTTTATTTTGTTCGACTGTAAAGTATTTCATTTGAACTTTTTATTGACATTTCGTTTTCATTTTTACACAAACGTATAACCCCTAAAGAAGACACGTGAATACATGAATCAATACAACAAAGTTACACTAATAAGAAAGGATCCATAAATAAATAACATGTTTTATATTCTTATTGTTTACAGTGTTGTCGCACCCTTGTGTACCACCGCCAGTTGCATTTCTTTGTATACCTGAAGTACATATGGTGTTCTGTTGGACAATATTGCAAAAGTAAGCGGTGGCTGTTGTGCATGTGACAATAAAAGCATTTGCCTCTTGAATATTTGCACGTGGATAAAACCTTCTGTAAAACAAGGATTTGTAAATATAGGAGAACTAACGTGTGGGTTTGCTCATTACCCTTGAGCCTGGGTTCTCCCACCGCCTCTCCCTCTGCTCGGAGCCTCCGGAGTTAAGCCTGCCCTCTGGTAGCAGCCATTTAAGAAAGACTCGCACCCTGACCTCAGCCCTCCATTATTTCTTTTAAGGACATTCCCTCCTTCCCTCCTTTTCTCTCACATTGGCCTCCTTTGCTTTTTGCCCCAGCTGAGCCTTTTTATTGCACATTAAAAGGCAGGCAACATCTGGAGCTTTTCATCACACACAGCTAGTCGCAGCTTTGCCGCTAACGTGCACTCTCACACACACACACACACACACACACACACACTGCCTCTCTGCATTCTCACGCTCTCCGGTTGATCCAAAGTGACTGGTGATTGGCATCAATCTCACAGGCTGTTAGAAAGGTATCGTGTGTGTGTGTGTGTGTGTGTGTGTGTGTGTGTGTGTGTGTGTGTGTGTGTGTGTGTGTGTGGTGTGTGTGTGTGTGTGTGTGTGTGTGGTGTGTGTGTGTGTGTGTGTACCTGCTGATACTGGAATGTGCCTGTTGCTTCGCTCTCTGTATTCTCACAGGCCTGCACTTAAATGATTAATTATGCATTAATGCGGCTCTGCTGATTGGACCACAGTAATAGTCACCCACGGGAAATGAATCTGATATAGTATACAGGCGTTGTACTGTCATTGTGACATGGCAAATATTGTAGCTATAAGTAGGACAACACTCTGATAGTAAATGATTCTATCAGTGTAAGTATTAGGTATTGCTAACTTGAATATTTATTTTTGTGGTTTACGTTTAACGCAGTGGTTTTCAAACTGTGGGGCGCGACCCCTGGTGGGTCGCGGAGGTACTGCAGGGGGGTCGCGGGAAGACTTTTTTATTTTATTATTTTCTCCTTTTAGCTTTGTGAAGCACCTTGAGATTACGTTGTTTTTAAAGTGCACCTATATACATCAAATATATTGTTATTATTATTATTCAATTGTAAACAAACACTGCTCGAAATTATCTCATTGGTCAGAGGGCTGTGGGCATAATGCTGCCTTACGCAACATTACTTGTGTGAATAGGCTTTTTCTGCTGTTGCTGCCATCAAAACGAAATACAGATCAAAGCTGAACATTGAGAATGAACTGAGAGGCAGTCTCAGGTTTGAGAAGATCTGCGAGGGAAAGCAAGCACACACAAGTCATTGATAGGCAATGTGTGGAATAGGAATGGTAAAGTGATGTGATCGGTTGCAACCTGCAGTAGAAATAGTAGTTCATTAATATGTTTTCCTAAAAGAAATTTGAATTTAAAAATCTACTACCAGTTTTAATTAGGCCACATTAATTCACAGTATCTATTACAAGCACTTTTGTTCATGTGTAATCCATAATAAAATATACAATTATAGTTGGATCTTTGTATATTCTGATTATTAGCAGAGAAAATGTTATGTTTTTACAACAATATACAATTAATCCTACCTATAGATGGGAACCGGGTTGGGGGCCCGAAAATATTTCCAATACCCAAAAGTTTGGGATCCACTGGTTTAACGGATTTTGACAACCATCTTCACAAGATGGTTCTGAAAACATACAGAATAGATACATACAAATCTATTGGCCTCTTGCCCACACCTCCCCCCTTACAGCTCTTGCCGTTGCACAAATTATTTTATCACAGTTATTTTAGTTAATCTATTGACACATGTTAAAATAAAACGTCATTAAGTTGGCAATGGACCGTCTCCTCACAAGTTTTCCAAATATACGGTATTTTTACAAAAAGGAAATAACCAGGTCGGATCTTTTGGAACCTCAAATGTTTCTCCTTTTCATTGTTTACAGATGCAATTGACATCTCTGAAATGAACACATTATGAATTAATCCATTAATGAATAAATACAGAATGTGGGGAATTCAAATCGTGATTTTTGGCCGCTTTTAAGCCAGTTAGAAGCAGCCTTTTCTGATGGTTTAATAGATTAAGAAAAAAGTAATCATTCAGCATTACAATGTTAGTTTGCATCCAAGCTAGTATTTCTGTACAAGCAGCCCCAAAAAAGCATATTGGCATCACCGACCGTTAGCAAGAACATTGGCTATTCTTCCTGGGACCCACCCACACACACACACACACACACACACACACACACAGTCAAACATACATAAAACAAAACAGCTGATCACCTCATGTGAATACCTATCCAGTACGAACCATCGTTAACCCAGACAACGAAGTAATACAGTTATAACGACTCCTTTCTATCGCATGTTTATTAAGCATGTTGAGCAAACTGCGTGACAAACCGTTCCATAATACTTTCTGTCACAACGTCTAAGTTACATTTCTGGCGACATTTCCCAAAGCAAAGCTGGATCTCTTCCTGACGGGGAATCAGCTCAGTGCTGTCTCTGTAATTCGTGCTTGTGTCAAGTTGGTAGCACTCCATTTGTGAAACTTTGAGAGAAGCCTTGCGAGGGTCGCTGCCCGATGGCCTCTGCAAACCTTCGAGGTCAAAGCCCGACCTTAACCGTTGTAGATCGGCGCCTCACTGAGAAGCACAGGTGTTCGTGTTGTTCCTAATGACCTTTCAAGAGCAACTTGCAAACCTGTTCCGCACACTTGACTTCACGTCTTGACATCCTCCAACCCGAACACATAACCGACTGAGGCGTCGAACAAAATGTCATTTTCAAATCAAAACATGTCCATGTTGGCTCTGAAACAAAGTGTGTATGACACAGTGAGCAGTCGGAGCATCCGGTTCCCAGACGCACTCCCGTACAGGTGGCTGTTCCCTGCAGTGCTACTGTGCTCATCAGCTGCTCGGCGGAGCGGGTGTCAGGCCGTCCACTCGCATCTACAGCCATTACCTTGATGTGCAGAAATGTGGGCTGACGGTGCGGGGAAACATTAACTGTTTTAGATGTCTGGGACACGGAGATAGGTGACCAATTAGAAGCTGTCGATCACATCAAGCACCGACGCGGAGACTTTCGACTCACTTCTCCACGCAGGTGTTTCCTCCACATTTACTTACCCCTGAAGGACTTTTAAAGGTCTGCTGTAGGACTCGGCTACATTCCTTACCGTGTTATGTTATGGCTGGATGGGACTGAGCTGAACTGTTCACCTCGGTTCCTGCAGCAGCTTGACTTCCTGCTGCCCTCAGAGCTGCGTCCATACTTGTTCGAAATGTGGATTCATGAGTGCTTCAGCATTTCTGTCATTCTTAGAAACATTCGATTTAGGTTATGTTTGAAGGTTGAGGACTTTTTTTTGTAATTTAAATCTGTATTGTCACATTATACATGGCAATACGATGCTGGTAACAACAACATTACATCATGTAACAAAAGCCAGCAAGGAAATACAAATAAAATAAAAGGCTAGGGATATGTCTTACAGATACATGTATCTATTGTTCCAGTCGAATGTCTTTGTTTTGAGTCTTGTATCGAGTCCATTTTCCCCACTTTCTGTTTCTTGCGATCTCAACGTATAAGTCGGCTTCCCGGTGTTGGACTGACTTCCTTAGTTCTGAGATAGAAACCAAAGCAGGTTGTCTTGTGTTTGATGGGAGATTTAAGATTGGGTTTCCCTTCAAGTTAGTGTCCATTGTTCCCTGGCCTCTCATTACAGGTTAGAGTTTCCCTCCTGGCTATTGTTACGGTCCGCCTGGAGGTCGAGGACTGAACAGAAGCTAATGTCGGGACAAAATGATCACTGGGATTTAGGGTTCTCCGTCTTTCTTTATTTCAAGACGTGGGTCACTCAAAGTTCAATGTTTTAAGTGTTTATGACTCATAATCCTAAAACAACCTAATTGTAATTCTGCTTTGAGCTCAAGGCTTTTAAGGTTTCGCAATTTGGGAAGAAAAAACAATTATTTTTGACTCGTATTGCAATTGCGATCATTCTTATTATCAATGAAAAGTATATTTGATAGGGTGTCATTTTAAGAGGCTCTGTATCAAACAAATATATTTTCTTAAGTTTGTGCAAAATGATTTGTAGGCCAGGATATCTCTTAACCTCTTCAATGCCTTTAATACATATTCTACATCTTCAAGTTGAATATTGCACTAGTTCATATCACTTTAACTAGTGTCTCTACTTTAAAGAGTCCTCTCCTGCTGATGTTCAGGTGTATATCAGTATGTAGTGTCTCTACTTTAAAGAGTCCTCTCCTGCTGATGTTCAGGTGTATATCAGTATGTAGTGTCTCTACTTTAAAGAGTCCTCTCCTGCTGATGTTCAGGTGTATATCAGTATGTAGTGTCTCTACTTTAAAGAGTCCTCTCCTGCTGATGTTCAGGTGTATATCAGTATGTAGTGTCTCTACTTTAAAGAGTCCTGTCCTGCTGATGTTCAGGTGTATATCAGTATGTAGTGTCTCTACTTTAAAGAGTCCTCTCCTGCTCATGTTCAGGTGTATATCAGGTGTGATAATACACTAATACAATACACTATTACGGTGTGTAGTGTCTGTGCTGCAGCACCTCTTTTCACCCTCCGTCTGAAACCAGAGCCCAGTCTGCTCTGATTGGTTAGCTGGCCGACTCTGTTGTGATTGGTCAACCGCTTACAGATGTCCCGCCCCTTATGCTATCACGTACAATGTGTTGGAGCGCTAGCCAATAGAAACGCTAGAGTTAAATAACGATGTCACTATGTTATGGAAGTAAACTAAGGAGTCCAATGGAGGCGCTTCAACTTTTCCCACTGGAGGGGATTTTAGCCTTTGCAGACCATTTACTTGCACACAAACCTCTAACACACTACAGGGAAGGTAAAACCCCAAACAGCGTCATATGGCCCTCTTTTGAAAAAGCACCACAATGAGTTCCTGTACTTTATTTCACAGTTTGAGAAGTCTGCAAGTCGCCCCCTCAGCTTCTGGTTTTAATGAGTTCCTCCCCTTCTCAGACAGCATCTTCTCCTCCTGACCCGCCGTCCCTCCATCCATTCCATCACTTCTCTATTTTACCAGCCAGTTATTAAAGTAGATCTTATTAAAAGCGGGAGAAGAAGCTAATCTATATTTGCATTCAGTCTATAGCGATTCATTAATATTATGACATTTACAGGGAGCTTGGCGGGGCCCCGGCTGCCCGCTACCCTTTTCCCTCTCTGAAATGTTAATTTAAAAAAGTTCTGTCTTTGTAATGGAATAAGAAATCCTCTCTTGCCCTATCCAATCTGCGTGTCTGGTGAGGAATACTAATTCATCAGCGCTTCCAATCGAGAAAGCATGTCAGTCTGATGGAATAAGAAAATGCAGAATTGGTTTTAAAGTCCTTAATGCCACGAGTTGTGTGTATTTCTCTTTTAATCTGGTGTGTGTGTGTGTGTGTGTGTGTGTGTGTGTGTGTGTGTGTGTGTGTGTGTGTGTGTGTGTGTGTGTGTGTGTGTGTGTGTGTGTGTGTGTGTGTGTGTGTGTGTGTGTGTGTGTGTGTGTGTGTGTGTGTGTGTGTGTGTGTGTGTGTGTGTGAGAGAGAGATATAGTGTGTGAGAGAGAGAGATATAGTGTGTGAGAGAGAGAGATATAGTGTGTGAGAGAGTGAGATATAGTGTGTGTGAGATATAGTGTGTGTGTGTGAGAGAGAGAGAGTGAGATATTGTGTGTGTGTGTGTGTGTGTGTGTGTGTGTGTGTGTGTGTGTGTGTGTGTGTGAGCAATAATCAAGTGAATTAAATGGGGTACAAATAAGTATTTTAATTGTTAATTTCTTTGTGTTTCAGACTACTCACCATGTGTACGAGGCACTTCGGCAGCGTGGTCACACAGACTATACGCACATACAAGACAGACCAGTTCCCCCTGCTGCTTATAGTCATGGGAAAACGCACATCGAATGAAGTTCTAAATGTTATTCAAGGTAATTATGACTTTATTATATGTCGTGTTAACCGTAGCATGTATATACGTAATGTAAAAACACAAAGGAGGACATCACACCTGGTTTTGTCTCCAGGTAATACGACGGTGGATGAGCTGATGATGAGGTTAATGGGCGCGATGGAGATCTTTACAGCACAACAACTAGAGGACATCAAAGACGAGGTGAGCGTTGAGTTCAAAAGAAGACTCTTAAACATGTAGAACATGCTTTGGTTTATTACTTAAATCAACTTTCTGTGACGTGTGGAATGGACATTGTTCGGTTTTAAATGAAAGAATCGGCTGTTGATTTGATTTGATTGGCTTGGGTGTTGCTTTTACCTCTTAGAAAATGTAACAAATCGTACGGTGTCCTTGGGTGCCATGAAAGGCGCCTTAAAATAAATGTATTATTTCAGATTCCATTTAATAGCTAGACAAAGTATAGAGTCCTAAAACCCAGAAGTAAGTTAGCATTTCACCACTTCCTGTTCCCTCGTCTCAGAGCCAATGGGATCTCTCCGTAGGGTTTAGGAAACTATCTGAACTAAGGTCTGAGGTTGAGACGCATTGAAGAGACGTATCACGTTTTGTTCTACGACATTAAATCCATCAGCAGTGACCCTCGCTGGGGATTTCTGAAGATTGACGTGTCTGAAAAACGATGGTTGTTACCGAGTGGCTGAACAGGACTACAGAAGTCGTGGACGCCGTTGTACGTCATTACGCCGAACACGTGAACACTCCTCTGAGTTAGTTTCTGTTCTGCTTGAAAGCCAGTCCCTGCCTCCTGCAGAGTGTTCAGACAGACGCTTCAACTTGTTCCGTTTAGAATCTGTGTTTGAATCTGGATCTGAAGTCGGCGTGACGTTGAAGCGGCGACCCTGCTGTAGTTCGTTGTTAGCATTTAGCTTCTGGCGACTAGATTTATGATTAGAAAAGTAGGGTAGACGTGTGGAGATTATCCGGCTGAACAAAACGTCTCTTCGATGTCTCTCAACCACAGACCTTAGTTCCAGGTATTTTCCAAACCCCTATGGAGAGATTGCGTTGCGTTTTTGTCGAAGGAACCGAAAGGAGTTTACTTCCGGGTTTTAGGACGCGTCACTGCGGCGCTCTATAGAGATCTGGTTCTCGAGCCTTATAGTGCAGTGTACAAATGCAAAAGTGTTCTCAAATAATGTTTAAAAGTATTAAAATCAAATGTATTTATAGTTTGAAAAGTGAAAATACTCATTCTGCACAACAGCCCATTTCACACAACACAACATATATTATGAGCTTCTCTTTTGCACACTGCACTGCCAGGTAGCACGTGGGTTTCCCCGAGGGATCAGTAAAGTGTTGTCGTAACTTTAAGTAATACTGGATACATTATTTGTGACTATATGTTGTATGTATCGATCTAAATCTGGATCTCGAAAGATACATTTTTCACATAACTGTAGTGGAGTAGAAAGATCAATCTTTGCCTCTGAATTTTATTGGAGGGAATGGAATTTACCTCAAGAAGAAAAGTAGTCCTTGTGCAAATGTACTTACTCTTCACCACTCTTCCATTCATCATTCGAATTGTGTTTATCTTAGTATCCTCGGTTTGGACTTTAAGGACAGTATTGTAGGGTTCACGCACCGACTGTCCACTACTGTCTCCAGGAATATAACAATCCATCTTTATCTTAGTTTATTTAGCCCTTGACTTTGGCCACATTCAAGGGTCCTTAAGAGACTGTTGAGCCTGTGTTTAACATCCTTTTTGTAGCGATAAAGTGTAGCATGCTGGGACATATCAGACAACCGCGTTTAACTGTGGCATTCTCGTAATGACGGGCAGTGAATAGCTCACCATCTCTCCTCTTTAGTTGTACGTTGTTGTGCTCCTGCAGTCTTTGTGGAACTGTGCTGCAGTGTGTCCGTCGACCGCCTCTTTAACTCCAACACAAACACACTCCAAACGGTGAAGCGAGGGGACAGTGGTGGGAGGGTGTTCATGTTACAGGCGGGAATCTGGGACAGTATGACGGGAGTAAGACTTTCACCTAACCCTCTCATTCACTGTGTGTGTACTCAGTGGCATCAAACGACAGAGTGAAGGACACACTGTGTGTTTCTGTCCAGACAGGTTAGAGGAATCCACACAAACTCTCCTTTTCTCTTTGTTTAGTATTACTAATGGTCAGGTTTAGGAATTGGCAACAATACAGAACACACAGTCTCTCTTTAGACTAATAAGTGTTTTCAAATATTGGAAACCATTTCAATGAAGCCCATGTCTATAAAAGCAATGGCGGCAATATGAAAGAAAAATCCATACTGTTCAAAATAAATAGTCCCCCCGTTGCCTCCTGCGCAAAACATAGTGCGAGAGGTGGTTGCTATGCAACAACGCTAACAGCTAGCGAACATATTGGACAGAGAGCGTTGATCGATTATTTAGCTATTTATTTACCGTACTTTCCGGACTATAAGCCGTGACTTTTTCCCCCATTTTTTTTGTACAGCTATCGGCCACTAGGGAACCTCCTAAATCTATGGATTTTACAGGTAAAATTAACCACCTTTAACACTACGGGCTCTAGGACCGGTCCGCGCCCGCCACCTTTAAGCGGCGGGCTCCAGCAGGAAAAGCTGGAGGCCGAAAAAGAGCGGGACAGGTCGCGCGCCAAAGTAAAAGTGGAACCGAGAGACGGAACGAGAGCAAGACAGACGGACAGTTTAGCTGCTTCGGCTTATATGCAGGTGCGCTTCATAGTCCGAAAAGTACGGTATTTGTTATAAACCCAAGTTGCAATACATTATAACATGTTATTAAAACAGTGATTATATATAATACCTCTAAATGGTCATAGTTTAAGTAAAGTGAATACATATGATCAAATCAGTGCAATAACAACAGACGAGACGTTGTAAAATGAACTGAAGATGTGCAGGTAATCATATAGTTAAGATATATTCGTGACCATTTATATAACCCCATTCTTCCGCGTACATATCACGCATGTTTTGGTATGTGTGTGTCAGCTGTGGATATGTCTCTAATATTCTCACACATTGTTGTGCCTGTTATTGTGAACTACAGTATCAATAGATGACAGATGTCACGGCATATTAAGAGTTTAACTGTTGACACAGTCAGTCAACCAAAATGATTCTCCAACAATGTTAATGTGACAGCATTTCAGTTATGGGAACCACAGATGTCGCACACACGCACACACACACACACCCTGAAGGTCAGACTTCTTCAGGTGAGTATTGAGTGACAGCTTTGTGTTGTTATTTTTGCTACAAGGCTTCATTTTCTATAGGATTCGTCACACTTCATAATAATTATCAACGACAACCGGTATTCAGAGAATGTTCATGAGTCAGATCAAACCGTGAATCATGAAGTGCGTTCAGTCGGTTCACACGTAAGGTGGGGTTGCTTCATATTGGTTCCAATGGAATACGAAAGTGCAAAACGTATCTCGTCACCTTACTTTGATAAATATGAGCATTTATTTCTATAGTGCTCGGTTTTTCAGTTTACATGCAAGCTTAAGTTCTCAAAAGATCAATGTTTTTCTTTAAAGTAGAGACACTACACACTGATATACACCTGAACATCAGCAGGAGAGGACTCTTTAAAGTAGAGACACTACATACTGATATACACCTGAACATCAGCAGGAGAGGACTCTTTAAAGTAGAGACACTACATACTGATATACACCTGAACATCAGCAGGAGAGGACTCTTTAAAGTAGAGACACTACATACTGATATACACCTGAACATCAGCAGGAGAGAACTCTTTAAAGTAGAGACACTACATACTGATATCCAGCTGAACATCCTTCGTTGGCTAACTGCAACACTAAATGTTTTTGTTTTTAAATGATTTATTTTCCTACAAGCTCATTTGATTTTGTCTTCTTCATGGCATTTGCCCCAAGCAGTCATCACTTCTTTCATGATCATTGCAACAACTTGCTCGGTGTCCGTCAGACGAAAGGAAACCAGGTGCATCATTGCATTGGAGTTCAGTAAAGCTGTTGTGAGAGTTATTAAAATGTGATAATTACCCAGGCGTGGTCTGCCAGAAGGAAATAGCTTGTGCAAATGTCAACGTGGAGATTAAGTGATGCGGGGGAGCGTAATGTATCGTGTGATTAATCATGATTAGTTCCAATAACCACAGGACTTTAGTATATCCTGTATCTGACAGGACGTATCCGACTCAGAGGTGAAGTCAACCTCGACACTTCTCCTATCTTCCCTCTAGCTGCTCTCAGGCTCTGGATAATTTCCCTACAGCTCCTTTCACTCGTTCTCCTTCTTTTCACCTCATCCTTTGAAAAGACAAACTCAGACACGAACACAGACACCCGCCCAACCCACACATTCCTCTTTGACAGTGACTTTTGTGTCTGTCTGGAGAAGGAGCAGCTGGACGGCCACATTGTGTCTTTAAAGCAGCCTGCTCACTGGCCGCTCGTCCCTCTGGCCGTCTGTGTTTTAGCTCAGAAGTTCCTAACAGACGAGTCACTGCAGATTCTGCGGTATGCGTCTGTCAACGGCTTTTCTCAGCTCCGGTCATTTCACATGACGAGCAGCCAGAACTAACAAATGATCAGGGTCAAGGACACCAAACATGCATATCTTTTGACGGCATTAAATGTCCACATAAAGGACTGGAGAGGAGAGGAGAGGAATTCTGGACTGTTACTTTACCTTTTAAAACATAGAACAGATCAAGACTTGGACATAACAGCACAATCCATGCAACCAATATAAGCACAGGTACAATGTACAATGCATATAAAGAAGGTCAGACAGAAAATAAAACATTGTTAAGATACTAGACGTTTATTGCAGTGACGCAGTGGGTTGTGCGTTGGTGTTGGTGAAGAAGTCTGACCCTCAGGGTGTGTGTGTGTGCGTGTGTGCGACATCTGTGGTTCCCATAACTGAAATGCTGTCACATTAACATTGTTGGAGAATCATTTTGGTTGACTGACTGTGTCAACAGTTAAACTCTTAATATGCCGTGACACCTGTCATCTATTGATACTGTAGTTCACAATAAAAGGCACAACAATGTGTGAGAATATTGGAGACATATCCACAGCTGACACACACATACCAAAACATGCGTGATATGTACGCAGAAGAATGGGGTTATATAAATGGTCACGAATATATCTTAACTATATGATTGCCTGCACATCTTCAGTTCATTTTACAACGTCTCGTCTGTTGTTATTGCACTGATTTGATCATATGTATTCACTTTACTTAAACTATGACCATTTAGAGGTATTATACGTATAATCACTGTTTTAATAACATGTTATAATGTATTGCAACTTGGGTTTATAACAAATACCGTACTTTCCGGACTATGAAGCGCACCTGCATATAAGCCGAAGCAGCTAAACTGTCCGTCTGTCTTGCTCTCGTTCTGTCTCTCGGTTCCACTTTCACTTTGGCGCGCTACCTGTCTCACTCTTTTCCGGCCTCCAGCTTTTCCTGCTGGAGCCCGCCGCTTAAAGGTGGCGGGCGCGGACCGGTCCTAGAGCCCGTAGTGTTAAAGGTGGTTAATTTTACCTGTAAAATCCATAGATTTAGGAGGTTCCCTAGTGGCCGTTAGCTGTACACAGAAAATGGGGGGAAAAGTCGCGGCTTATTGTCCGAAAAGTACGGTAATATATTTATTTTATTTATTTTATTTATTTGGCAGGGACATTGCACATTAATGAACACTTAACATATGAAATATGCCAAGTGTAAATATGCCGGATTTAGCTTTGAGCTACGTTCCATCCCTCACATAAAACATTTAAGAAAATGAAAATTACAAACATTGCAATACAAATAGATAAAATGCAAGAAAGTGCCAGAGTAAGAGTACCCAAGTATGTAGGACATACAAAATACAAAATAGCAGCATCGATACACAAAGTGCAAGAGAAGATACCCCTGTATTATACAAAATAATACGATAATACTTACGGCGCTGCTGTGATGCAAGAAGAATGTCAGACTTGACCTGACAATGAAGTTTGATTGTATCGTATATTATAACAATCCTATTTTTCCACCTTCTCCTTTTTGAGAGTAAAAGTTATTTTATCAATTGAGTAGCCAATAAGAGGAGCCATGGATGAAGAGATACTCCGGAGCCAGCATTTTGTAACAGTTGTTTTCAACATACGTAATTAAATATGTGACTGCTTGCATGTCTTCTGACCACTAACTATTATGTTTTTATTTCAACAAGGATATATACAAATACATTAGTCTCAGAAAAGAGAAGATTTGCCAGATTGTAGCTAATCGTTCATTTCCATCTGCAGTCCTGAGGCCGGTACGCAACAATCAACAAACACTAAAAACATTGCATAATCTCTATCACACAGACGATTATAAAACATGATGTAAGTACAGGTCAATAAGATAATACATAGTACAGTTAAAATATAATATTACAACCAGGGTTCCTACGGTCATTAAAAACCTGGAAAAGTCGTGGAAATTCAAAATGCTAATTCCAGGCCCTGGAGAAGTTTTGGAAAACAATATATTTCCTAAAGTGTTGGAAAAGTCATGGAAATGAAACCAAAGTTGCATCAAATATAATTTATATTTTATTTAATCGCCGAAATAGTAATACTTTAATGATAATAAATACTGTATAGTAATGAAACGGAAAAGGGCATTTAACTGACGAGGTGTTTTGCTGGTGAGAGATTTCAGTGGAAGCTAGTAAGCTATTGGATTTGTTTTAGAGGCACGACATGTTTCAGACGCAGACCTTATTTCCTGTTCCATGTTAAAATAAAAATGTTTCTGTGGTACCGCGGAGAATGGAAAATGAGGTAAAGGTCCAGGAGAAGTCATTGGTGAAAAAGTGTATGAACCCTGTGCAATGCATTCGAAATGGAAAAACTCGAATAAGTAGGAGTTGAATACTTTAAGAATCAGCCAACTTGATGAGTAGCCAAGATAAAGACGTGTTTATGTTCTCCTTCGTTGACAACGTCTTTAAATCATTGTGTCTGAGCACAGCTATGCTAGATGGACGGGAGGCGTGTGGCGCAGTGGATAGAGCCTTGGTGTTAGGGTCAGGGGGTCACAGGTTCAAACCCCACTGCAGTCAGCATGTCCCTCAGACACTTCACCCCAAACTGCCCCTGTGGGGATTGTCCACAGTATTGAGTATGGATAATGTCGTGTGATGTCATCTATGCCCTCTCCTGTGCATTAGGGCATTGAAGGCAGATGGTGCATTTGAAAACACTTTATACAGAAAGAGTATCAAACGTGAACTACTTGTTTGCGTGACTCAGCGCCGGTCTATTGAAGGTGGCCACTTTTGATGCTTTTGTCCCCTCTCCTCCATTCTTTTTACAGTTTCCTTTCAATGGTCACCTATTATGCGGGCCAAAAGCACAAATGTATCCTTTGCATTTCTCTTGATTGAATGCAACAATACACACTGTCCTTTTTGCCGCACAGTAGCCCTCTGATCGTCACAGTAAGCCCATATCCGGGCTGGCACACAGCATGGGCCTTCAGAGCACGGGAGGCTAATGGCGGAGCGCTGCGAACACAATGGACAGTCCCAGTCTTTATAAAACACTTTGTAGCCACAGCAGGTAGAAAGAGAAGGGCCGCCTGTCCCCTTCCCTCTGTACAAACAGGAAGGAGAAAGGGACGGTGAAACTGAGATGAGAGGAAACATAAAGGAGGCTCTGGGTTTGGTAAAGGACGGTCACAATGAAGCCCCTCTGGTGCCACTCTTTCATACCTGGTGTTTGTACGCGACCACACTTGACATGCTGCATTTCCCTCTCCGGCTCCCACACCCGTCGCCCCGGCTTCAGATGTTTTGTGTTCCTTTTTATTGTGTTGTTAGTTAATGGGCCCCACTTTCTTTGTGTCTTTGTTTCTCCCCCTCTGCACCCAGGACGAACGAGAGATAAGAGAGACGGTGAAGAGGGAACAGGACGAGGCCTACCGCGTGTCTTTAGAAGCCGACCGTAAAAAGGTATCGTTGTCAAATAAATCTGAATGTCTGACTTGTATCACTGCACTCTGAGTAAGCTGTGGTATTCTAGGCAGGACATGTACACCATGTGGTTTAAGCAAAACATGTCTCTATATGTGTCACATTAATTGCTTGATTTAAATAGACGAGACTCTTAATAAACTAGGTTTCCTGGATCTCTAGTTAAATGTCAGTACCAATTATAGGAAACTTATAAAAGTGTCTCCTTAAATCACTGCATTTTGAGTAAGTTGTGGTATTCTAGGCAGTAGATGTACACCATGTACAGGTTTAACCAAAACGTCGCCTTATATGTGTCAAATGAATCGCTTGTGTTAGATTTAAATCGATGAGACTCTAATAAACTAGGTTTCCTGGATCTCTAGTTAAATGTCAGTAACAAATATTGAGAGGAAACTTGTCTACTTAAATCACTGCACTTTGAGTAAACTGTGGTATTCCAGATCTGGGGTTCCCCGAGTGGGGGTCGCGAGATGATTACAAAATACTTTTTTTGTTTCAATTTCTTCAATCAATCTTATTTTTTTTTATTAATAATAACGTGTGCATAGACATTTTTCAGGGGCGGACTGGCCATCTGTATAATTTCCCCGCAGCGAGGCTCCCCCCGTTGACAATCCACTGCAGTGTTTCTCAAACCTTTTTCACACCAAGGACACTTAACCAATAATAAAAGACGTTTATGCAGCCCCAACAGCAGCCTCTGAGCATCAACAGACTTCATCGGATGCATATATTAGATAATAATCTCTATCTCATCTAATGGCGCGTTTCCACTGAAGGCCTCGTTCGGTTTGGTTTGGCCTTATTAGGCCCGGCTCACTTTAATGCTGCGCTTCCATTACAGTTTAGGAACTGGGGCAGTTACTATAGTAACGCAGTGTAGGCGTCAATGAGCGCCCCAAAAAAACAACACAGCCGTTAGCTGTTAGCCCTCAGAGCTCACAGCTCCTCATATCTGTTCAGAAACTAGACAGAAGTGAAACAAGTACAAACCACAGACTGCCTGTGTCATGGAGGATACAGTCGCTGGTTTATTTATGTCTGTAGGCCGTTGCTGTGAGTGTGGACGGTCGGAGCATATACAACGTTAGCTTAGCCGATCTCCATTCAGAAAACACGCATTTTAAAGGGTTGTTCGCCTGCCGTCTGTCTGCAGACTGGTCAAAGCATTAATTCATGGTTCTTACTAACCGGTATCAGTATGTTGTTACTTCATCATTTAGAAACGTGTATTACAATTAAATCACGGTCAAATATGTTCATCTTGTTGTAGCTGTAGCCCCCTTGCCAGCGATTCTCTCTCTAGTTTAGCATGCTCAGCTCGACTCAGCCTGGTTGTTCCTGGCCCGAGAACCACGATTTAGTCGGGCCAGAAAAAAGGTGAAAAAGTAGCCCCGGGCCAAAACTAGGCCAAGTGGAAACGCAACCAAAAACGGGCCCCGTACGGCTCGGCACGCTTAACGCGAGCTACCCGCTGCCGTGGAAACGCGCCATAAATCTACTTCCAGCATGGACAGATGTTCATGAAAGACATCCATTGTTTGTTTCATACGCTTCTTGAAATCCTAAAAAACAAATTGTTTTTCTAGAACAGATTACAAATCGCCTGGAAATGGTACAAAGAAGTGGCAACATGTGTGACGACGGTGTGGCGCTGGGCTATATCATGCAATCGAAAGTGAAACTTAACCTCGCTCCATTGCGGAGATATTCCCGCGAGAGTGCGGAAAACTTTAATTAATGAATTTGACAGTCTTTGGCGCTGTTATTTTGGGGTCGCGGGCTGAAAGGTTTGGGAACCCCTGTTCTTAACAAATAAGCATAAGCACAAACTTTTCCGATGATTTAAACTTATTTTTCTGAACAGTAATCACCTCCACTGTCTTGTTGTACAATTGTAACTAGTTTGTTTTAAAGCCATACATAATAAATGCGTCAATAGACAACAATAGTTTGTCAACGGTCTTGATTATCGTTGAACTCCTTCAAGTGAAGAATATTCCAACTTTTCAAAAGCGAGGATTTGATTTGTGTCACGGTATTTGTATTAGATTGAAATACTTGAGTATCTTTACAGCTAAGTTACTTGACCCTCGTAACATAATAGAAACGTACTCAAATAAGACGTCGTAGCCAGCGGGAAACATAGTAACAGCCTTCCAGATTGCATGTCACATTATCGTCTTGATTCTGCCGTTGCATCCTTTTTTTTAAATCACATAAATGTCTTTCTTTTTCAGAGAGAGGCCCAAGAGAAAGAAGAGGCGGAGCAGAATCGCCTGGAGCGGAAAAGAAAGGAACAGGAGGACGAGAAGGAGGTGAGAAACACACACACACACACACACACACTCACTCAATGGATATGCCAGCTTCATCCGTGCATTGTGCCGTCATGTTTGATCTGTGTTGCTCTCACTTCTCAACAATGACTCAATTAGATTGTGGTTTTGGTGACGCGAGCGTATTTCAGAATAATAATATATCCTACTTACGGCGAGGCCCCGCTCTGCTCACGTCCCCTCACATGCACACTGTTATTGTTCTGTGTGACTGCTTTACACTGGTACAGCACAACCGCCTCACATTGAAACCCGAGTGAACAAAAGACTCGGGCTTGAGCAGAAACACACACAAAACCTAAGCAAACACACATATTCACTTGAACACAATTATTGTATGTGCAGAGGGGGCAGACACGCACACTGTCACGCATGCAGGGGAAACAATAATTGTCTGTGAGGATGGCACCATGTAGTAATACAGTCTGTAGTCACACAGTGTAGTCGCGCTGATTGCTGTTTGCTCACCAGAAGAGCCCCGAGGCCCGGAGAGGTATTGGGTGACCCGGCTCGCTCAGGTGATTTGTCACTTTGGTTAAACAGAAAACAACAAAAGAGCCTCGGGTAGGACATCTTAATTATATCACTGTAGTCCACCAACTGAACTGTGTGTATTTTAAACGACAATAGCCACTATGGCCTTCTGTTTCCAACTTAGGTCAATTGTTTCTCTGCCGTTCCCATGGAGTGCCCTGAGCTAACAAACTAGCGTTGCGCTACAGTGGAGATGTTCATAAATCTGTAGGACAACAACAGCTGCTGGAGGACAATGAAGGCTTGAGTTTCTCAAACAGGACTTACAATGAATTTAAAGTGGGCAGTGGACATTTTGTTGTGTGGTCGTCTTGCTAGACAACACTTTAAGATCTTTAGAAATTAACAGGTTTTCAACTTTTTGTTTTTGGCTGATTTCCGATATTTTTACGAATGTAAGAAGAAATACAAATGTGCTTTTGCTTGTAGCAGCTTGAGTCGGACATTCTTTTTCAACATGTATTTAATAGAAAACTAAAATGTGTCTTTATTTACATATTCAAGTAAGTTATTATTGGATTTGAGCATTTTCATTTCCGACAATGCTTTTTATCTGAACAGTTCAACTGATTCTTTTTCTGACTTAAATTATCAATAAAGATCAATAGATCTGAATAGTTGCAATGATTAGTTTTACTAAATCAGGGTGTCCGTGGGGTATTTAAAAGTTGATACATCAGTTTAGAGAAAATGAAGGCTATTAAAAAGTATTAAAGTGCATTTTCCCAAGGTGTTACATTTTGTATCTTGTTTCCAATAAGTATCTGAATGGTCCAGAGAGGTTGTGTTCTGCAGTCTGCCTGAATGTAGTCATGGCGTAGGTGTGTCGTGTGATTCTGTGTAGTTTATGACACACAAGCAGCGGTTTGATTGGCTAGAGCTTGTACTGGCATATGATTCGATTGGCTGACGCCTCGCCGAGGCGTCAAAAGTTGAACATTGCTCAACTTTTGCAGCGAGCCACGCCAGCTACCCTCCACGTCGCTTCCCACGATGCATTTCGGCTAAAAGTGACGTCACCCCATTCAAAGTGAATGGGGAAGCGCCAACGCACGCCGCTGTGTGGACGGGCCGTCACTGCTTGATAGCGCGAAGGTCCGTTTACGTCGGTTGTTAAACAACGTTATTATGGGGAAATGCATGTCTGCGTCCAAATGGTTGGGAGATAAGGAGGAAGGACAATCAATATATATATATATATATAGTCAATGTGAGGTAAAGTGTGTCGCCAAGGTAACCGGTTAAAACTCAAAGTGGCGATGAGGTCTTAAAATGTTTGGAAAGGGTCTTAAAACAGTGATGCAAATTAGTCGCTTCCTCCCGCTTTTTTAACGCTGATTTGGGTGACTTGTGTAATTCGTGGAGAACCGAAGAGTTTTCGTTTTGGGGGGGTCCGTCCGTCCGACTGACGGACACCTTCTCACTTCCAAAAAGAAGAAGAAATCTAGATCGCAAAATAATTAAACAAGCGAGTGCCTGTTTTTCCTGGACAAGGACAGGTTCCTTGAACACAACACGAGCGTAACGTGTCTTCAAGTGGTTATGTCTCGTCTGAATTTGGAGTGCAGACTAGAGTGCTGACGGAGAGCACCGGAACGCCGCTCCAGCTCTTCAAATATTGCAGTACCCATAAGGAGCAGTACACATGCCGCAGTGGTGGCTGTGTCTTCAGTGTAAGCCCAGTGGCGATCTGCTGTTGTTAGCATCTGGTTAGCTAGCTATGCTAACGAATTTAAAGAGCTTTTCTACAACCAGGTGGAAGAGAGCTCTCTCCCGGGAGGCTCAAATAACCTCAGCTCAGTGAGGAGGTTAAGGCACACCTTGATATGATCATGATAGTTATTAATGAGCCATTAGAGACTAAATGAAAAACAGGTATACAATACTATATGACAGTAACAAAAAAGTTGTTAAAAATAACAAGAATAGAGTTTAAAAGGGGAGTGATTTGTAAAATATCCAAAAAGGAAAATCTGCTTACAGTTCTGTTTCAAATGGGTGTTGAGATGTATCCATAGATCTCCTCACGTTGCTCTCAAAGTGCACCAGATTGATGCTTTCCACTTCAATATTTAAAAAGAAAACGTTATCATGTTCACATGGATACTAAATATATTTGCACACATCTTGTGTCCATATCTTTCTGTGTTAGTCACACCGTGCTCATGCATGCATATGTCATGGTGAGAGGTTGCTTTTTCTTTGCACAGCATGAAAGAAAGGCCAAATGAATGGGTTGTGAGTTTAGTTTTTTTAAGCAGAGGTTGAGTTCAATCATTTGTACGACCCTCGGAGGATGTTGTAAAAATTGAAAGGAAAAAGGTTCCTCACCCCTGCTGTAAATAATAATAAAACCCCTTGATTTATAACTTAACATCTCTGTCTCTATTGATCTGAGTATATGATAAAGAATAGCAGTTAATTGCAGCATTATAGCGCAGGCCTTTGTCAGATGGTATATCACGCAGTTTTTTTCCTGCTTCGAATACTTCACTGTTAAAAGGTTTTACATATGACTTCAGGATTCCTGCATACACCTCGTATAACGACTGACGACAAACCGCTAGCTCAGCATAGCTACTTGCTTCTTATTCAATGGTCCCTTGTAGGAAGTAATGCAGGTCTTTTATTGTGAAAGGGAGAATGCAAACGGAGGGCGGACTGAAATGCATTTAAAAGTAAGGTTTGTAGGGAAACAATCTAAATGGAGATGGTCTCATAATTCTACAATTAACATACTATCAACATAATATGCCTCGAATTAAATAACGAATATCACCGCAAAAAAAGCGATGTTGTCGCCCTCTCCCCCTTCGAGCTCAGCAGCTAAGAGTGCATCGTGGACACCCCGTTTCTACCTCTAAAGTTGAATTCTACTTTTCCTTGTTTACAGTTTTCCGTTGAGTCCTGCGAGGTAGTAACCTTGTTCTGTATTTGACGGAAACTGCAGACACAACAAAAACATTGGTAGCCCCCGGGGATCAGACGGCGGTGGGAACGCTTTCTCTGAGATGTTGTGCCTTTGTGCAAAGAACAGGGAGGTGAAAGTAGGAGCTGCTGAATTGGGGAGTGGACGGGGGGGGGGTAGGTTGACATTACTATTTACCTTCCTCAGAGGGCCTTAGCATACAGTTGTGCTGCTGTCAGGTGCACCTCCCCCCCCCCACCTGTCGTCTGTTTGCTCTCTGTAGTTAGCGGCGCTGCAGGCAGATAAACAGGCGGAGAGATGCTTCTGATTATTTGTGTGGAGCCGAGGCTCGACCTGACGTGTGTCCTGTGGTTTCTTTAGGGACGCTATAACTCACTACAACCACACACACACACACTCCTGTCTATTATCTGTGTGTGTGTCCCGGAGGGCCCTTTAGCTCAGTCAGCATCAGCTCTAGTACCTGAGGGAGCTGACGGTGGAGCGGCACGCGCTGCCCGACCCAACGCAACACCAGAAGCTGCTAATGAGCTACTGTTGTACACTCTTATGAAATATAATTGCATTATGGTGTGTAAATAAAGCCGGGGCGTGTTGTCACAGCATATGCTCCCCGGCTGGCCAAACAGGAACAACAAGCCGGGGGGAGGAGGGAGGAGAGAGGAGAGAGGAGAGAGGAGGCTCCAGGGAGAGGCTGAAACACGCAGGAGGACTGATTAGCTTCACTGAGGAAGACGACAGTTGATGGTTGCCTTTGTGCTGGAAGACAGTATCACCGAATGCATTGTGTTGGATATCAGCTCTTATAAGGGAGGTTTCCTTTATCGAAAGTGCATCAAAGTCGCAGTATGAGCTAGTGTTGGACTAGTGCAATAACCGGATTCCATTTCATATTAAGTAGCTGGAAATATCTGAATGAAGTTTTATGGCGCAGTAGGGCTTTCCCTGCCTTCAAAGTGTTTTACAGACTCAACAAAAAAAACATGTTTGGTACATATCAGTCAAGGAACTTTATTCTCAATCTTTCAGTTTGTGTGTACAGATAGAGAGATCGAAATAGTGTTCCCCACAATCCCGAACTCAAAAATATATATACAAATATGTATACAACTATATGTAATAATAATAATAATAATAATATATTTAATTTATATAGCGCTTCTCATCTGACAAGACAAATCTCGAAGTGCTTCGCAACAAGGGATACTGATACGCTTTGAGATAATAAAAGACAAATAATTGTAATAATAATAATAAGAAATCAAAATATAAAAAATATTAATAATAATAATATATACAAAAATAAAAGTCGGAGATAGCGATACAAATGGCAGTACTCCAGGTGTACCGTGCTCAAAGTTTATTGGAAGGCCTGCCTTAAGGCCGGTTTTGAAGACCTCGGTGGAAGGGGCAGATCTCAGCTGATCTGGGAGGGAGTTCCAGAGGCGCGGGGCGAACGAGCAGAAGGCTCGGTCTCCCATCGCTCGGAGACGTGTGCGGGGGATGTAGAGAAGAGGAGCGTGGCTGGAGCGGAGAGAGCGGGTAGATGTCTGGGTACGGATGAGGTCACAGAGGTATTTTGGGCTTTGTCCATTCAGGGCTCTGTACGTGAGGAGCAGAACCTTGAACTGGATCCTGTAGTGGACTGGGAGCCAGTGTAGTTGTGCAAGTATGGGGGTTATGTGTATATGTATATCCTATATATACACATTTATACATATGCACACATTAAGACATACATAAAAGCACAACAATCAATATATACAAAATAACAGTCACTTCAATATCTTTGGGTCGCACCATAATTGTTTGAATGTATTTTTAAAAGATGAGAATTATAATGTATTCCTATCATTTGGAATCATATCAAAATTGCAAATCAGACAAAAATAATCACGATATGTTCTTTTTATTCCAAGTCCTGACCGACAAATGGTATTCTGGACCTTAAAGAGGCCTCTATGGAGCGCCGCAGTGACGCGTCCTAAAACCCGGAAGTAAACTCCTTCCTCAAAGCCGGATAATCTCCACACGTCGACCCTCCTTTTATCATTTTCTAATCGTAAATCTAGTCGCCAGAAGCTAAATGCTAACGTTATGCTATCAAGGAACTACAGCCGGGTCGCCGCTTCAACGTCACGCCGACTTCAGATCCAGATTCAAATACAGATTCTAAATGGAACAAGTTGAAGCGTCTGTCTGAACACTCTGCAGGAGGCAGGGACTGGCTTTCAAGCAGAACAGAAACTAACTCAGAGGAGTGTTCACGTGTTCGGCGTAATGACGTACAACGGCCTCCACGACCTCTGTAGTCCTGTCCAGCCGCTTGGTAACAACCATCGTTTTTCAGATACGTCAACTCTTCAGAAATCCCCAGCGAGGGTCACTGCTGATGATTTAATGTCGTGGAACAAAACGTGATCCGTCTCTTCAACGCGTCTCAACCTCAGACCTCAGTTCAGATAGTTTCCTAAACCCTACGGAGAAACTGAATTGCTTTTTATCGAAGGAACCGGACGTGGTAAAATGCTAACTGTCTTCCGGGTTTTAGGACGCGTCACTGCACCACTCTATTTGCTAATTTCCATGTACTTATTTGTATGTTGAGCCTCTACTGTAACACGTTTACCTGCAAAAGTCCCATAACACACTACAAGTAAATGAAAACAACTAAAAGCCTTATTAAAGTTTAGTACAGATCGTCCACCATCATCATTTTAAATATCTTCAATGATGATGTTTCAAAAATACTCGTTGCCTCTAACATCACAAATATCAGTCACAAGGAAACCACGGCTGTATTCGACAGACTCGGCCTCTTCCCCAAATGAAGCTCCGTGAAATCACTTGGCGCTTCTCCTCGTGCTCCTTGGCAACCTTCCTCTCTCCAGCAGGCTACAGGGAGCCGGGCGAGACGCAGGGACACTAATTCAATAACATGCTCAGGACTAGAAGGTCCTTTAATTGATGTGAGCAACGGTTCTGCCGTCAGACTGAGAGAAACACAAGTGTGTCGTCATCTCCATCGATGCCAGTGTTGCTGTTGGGTTCGAATGTATCGTAAACGGAGAGGAAGCGCAGAAAGTAATGTTGTGTCTTCTTGTATTGCAGAGGACGTTGTTTATGATCCTTAGCTTCCTTCCTCTCGTGCGCTTATCCAATACGCTCATTAAGAAGAAGCTGCCTTTTGTTCTCCCTGTTCACAGGTTACCTACTCATTTAGTTGTTCAGGAAATGACTGGGTTTTATTTGAGTTTTAACATAAGATAAGAAGGGTTCAAAGTTACTTAGACAGGATGGATGGACATATGCAATCAGGTTCTTGTCTTTCCCACAAAATAAGTCCTTCAAATTTGAGGTGTGTGTCCTCTCTTCTTCATATCTCTTCACACCAACATGTGTCCCCTCTTCTTCATGTCTCCTCTACATCAACATGTGTCCCTCTTCTTCATGTCTCTTCTACATCAACATGTGTCTCCTCTTCTTCATGTCTCTTCTACATCAACATGTGTCCCCTCTTCTTCATGTCTCTTCTACATCAACATGTGTCTCCTCTTCTTCATGTCTCTTCTACATCAACATGTGTCCCCTCTTATTCATGTCTCTTCTACATCAACATGTGTCCCCTCTTCTTCATGTCTCTTCTACATCAACATGTGTCCCCTCTCCATGTCTCTTCTACATCAACATGTGTCCCCTCTTCTTCATGTCTCTTCTACATCAACATGTGTCTCCTCTTCTTCATGTCTCCTCTACATCAACATGTGTCCCCTCTTCTTCATGTCTCTTCTACATCAACATGTGTCTCCTCTTCTTCATGTCTCTTCTACATCAACATGTGTCCCCTCTTATTCATGTCTCTTCTACATCAACATGTGTCCCCTCTTCTTCATGTCTCTTCTACATCAACATGTGTCCCCTCTCCATGTCTCTTCTACATCAACATGTGTCCCCTCTTCTTCATGTCTCTTCTACATCAACATGTGTCCCCTCTTCTTCATGTCTCTTCTACATCAACATGATGTCATAATGATGTTTTGTCTTGTGTAGCCATTAGCCAATCAGCAACAAGGTACCCCCCCCCTTATCCCCTGAATCTCCTCTAGAGCTCCATTGAGTTCTTTGTAACCAAATGTCTCTCAGAGGGGCGTGGGGAGGGGCTCCTTGTTTCATCTAAAGTCACAGACAGAGAATCAGCACTTTGGAAACAGGGCTGAAACAGAGGGGATTATGGGTAATGCTGCAATGATCTGTTTGGTGTTTCAGCCAATCAGAGACAGGCTCTGGATATATCAGAGACCTGTGATATATTGATGAGAAACAGTGTGATAGGGGACGTTTAAAACCCCCTCTCCAAAAGGAACTCACGGTTGCTGTCTTCTGTCTGTCCTCTCAAACCAGGAAGTCGTTGCCCGGTCATTATGAGATGTTGATCGTTGTTGATGTGCTGTTCTGACCCAAACCCTGGATGCTCTCCACCCTTTCTCGCAGGCCATCCGCTTGTCCTTGGAGCACTCCCTACCGATAGAGCCCGACGAGGATTCGGCCGAGCAGATCAGCAAGCTGAGGGTCCGCACGCCCAGCGGAGAGTTCCTGGAGCGGCGCTTCCTGAGCAGCTGCAAGCTTCAGGTCCTCTTCGACTTCGTGGCCTCCAAGGGATTCCCCTTCGAAGAGTTCAAGCTCCTCACCACCTTCCCACGGAAAAATGTAAGTCGTCGTCAACCTTGCTCTCTACTTAGCTAAGCCTCACAAAAACATCAAGCTTTTGTCTTTCGTGGGTAAGATTCAAAATGCAAAGGTTTTATTGTCATAACAGGGTCTTAAAAAATATTAAACGGCATTTCCCAAGGTGTTACATTTTGTATCTTGTTTTCAATAAGTATCTGAATGGTCCAGAGAGGTTGTGTTCTACAGTCTGCCTGAATGTAGTCATGGCGACGGCGTAGGTGTGTAGTGTGATTCTGTGGAGTTTATTTCCCGTTGGGTTTGACGTCATCTGAACAGGACGTCGCGCGCTCACTGCTTGATAGCGCGCGGAGGTCCGTTTGCGCCGGTTGCTAAGCAACATCGTTACAGGGAAATGCGAGTCTGCGTCCAAACGGTTGGGAGATAAGGAGGAAGGACACTCAATACTGTGTATAGTGAATGTGAGGTGAAGTGCGTCGCCAAGGTAACCGGTTAGAAAGTGAGTAACCACTGTAACATGTTCTCTGTTCGCTCGCCCTCTTGACTCGTGCGTGACGTTTGAGGGACACGTAAGAAGAACTCAAAACAAACCCATCTGCTGGTTTTGGGAAGAGAGTTTATTGTCTTTTTTTAATAAGCCTTTTTCATTTAAAATATACTGAATATATTTCCTAAGTTTGGTGGATAACGTCTATCAGATAAGCCAGCACATGTACACATCATGAACCCTCTATTTCTCTATTCCACTTTGGAAGTATTTGTGTTTTAATGTCTGAACACACGGCTGCTTCTGGAACAACATGGGATCGATAAAGTATCTCTATCTATCTATCTCTCCATCTCTCTCTATCTACTATCTCTCTATCTATCTCTCTCTCCATCTCTCTCTCTATCTCTCCATCTCTATCTATCTCTCTATCTCTCTATCTCTATCTCTCCATCTCTCCATCTCTATCTATCTCTCTATCTCTCCATCTCTCTCTCTCTATCTATCTCTCTATCTCTCCATCTCTCTATCTATCTCTCTATCTCTCTATCTATCTCTCTATCTATCTCTCATCTATCTATCTATCCATCTATCCATCCATCTATATCTCTCTCTCTCCATCTCTCTATCTATCTCTCTCTCTCTCTATCTATCCATCCATCTCTCTCTATCTATCTCTCCATCTCTCTCTCTCTATCTATCTCTCTATCTCTCCATCTCTCTATCTATCTCTCTATCTCTCTATCTATCTCTCTATCTATCTCTCATCTATCTATCTATCCATCTCTCTATCCATCCATCTCTCTATCTATCTCTCTCATCTCTCTCTCTATCTATCCATCCATCCATCTATCTATCTATCCATCTCTCTCTCTATCCATCTATCCATCCATCTATCTCTCTCTCTCATCTCTCTATCTATCTCTCTCTCTCTCTATCCATCCATCTCTCTCTCTCTCTATCTATCCATCTCTCTATCTCTCTATTCATCTCTCTATCTCTATTCATCTATCTAAATCTCTATCTATCTATCCATCCATCTCTCCTATCTATCCATCCATCTCTCTCTATCTATCCATCCATCTCTCTCTCTCTCTATCTATCCATCTCTCTATCTCTCTATTCATCTCTCTATCTCTATTCATCTATCTAAATCTCTATCTATCTATCCATCCATCTCTCCTATCTATCTATCCATCTCTCCTATCTATCTATCCATCTCTCTATCTATCTATCCATCTCTCTATCTCTCTATTCATCTCTCTATCTCTATTCATCTATCTATATCTCTATCTATCTATCCATCCATCTCTCCTATCTATCTATCCATCTCTCCTATCTATCTATCCATCTCTCTCTCTATCTCTCTCTCTCTCTCTATCAGGTAAGTTAATCATCCTGTTATCCAACTTCTCTCTCTCCTAGCTGCCCTCACAAACCAGTGCTAAATGGATCTTCGCTGCGGCAGAGTATCAGCAGGTGACGAAGCGTCCTCGCTCTGCTGGAGTCATCCACAGCTGTAATTGGCTCTTGCCTGCGGGTGTGGAGCAGCAGGGACAAAAGTTAGGACCGTCTATTGTGTGTCAGTTAGTTTCTTCTTCTTCTTGCCTTTTAATCATTGCCCTTGTTTGCGCGCTGCCTCATGTGTCGATGCTTTTGTTTGCTCGTACCTGTGATGGAGCGAGATAAGCCGGCTGTTTATCCTCCACCTGCGCACACGCCTCGTCCACTGAATATTAATTAGCACGGGTCCATTGTGAATACAGTACGAGTGCGTTAGGATACAGTTGTCAGCACTAACAGACAGTGGTATTCTCTGTGCTGGAGAGCTAATGAGCGCGCACACGCACACGCACACACACACACAGTACCAGTTTAATTAGCCGTGCTGTTGGAAACACAAGTGTGTGTGTGTGTGTGGTGTGTGTGTGTGTGTGGTGTGTGTGTGTGTGTGTGTGTGGTGGTGTGTGTGTGTGTGTGTGTGTGTGTGTGTGTGTGGTGTGTGGTGTGTGTGTGTGTGGTGTGGGCTTGCCCAGGCAGCGTGCCATCGTCGTCTGCAGAGACCGCCGGGGCACAAACACCTCGAAAACTAACACACACATTAACGCGTAGCTCACACTCTTCATTTCGTCACAATCACACACTTCAACACGTGCACAAATATTTTCAAGCAAACACATGCCCCGCTCACAACTTTGTCACTTAAAGGATTCACAGTTGTCTCTTTATAATCAAGAGTAAACATGTGTTTGAGACAGAGATAAAGATGTGTCTGCCTCGCAGATGAAATTCCGTCAAAAACAGGATGGGCGGATTAGAGAGAGACGACGGCGACTGCACGACTCGTCGGGGAAAGAGAACGGAGCTTAAACAAAGAGAAGATTTCACCAGAGAAACAGTCGGGAAGAGAAGAGCGATGGAGAAGACAAGTGGGGAAGATATTAAAAAAGACGGGAGATAGTTCCAGAAACAGAAAGGCGAGAGCTTTGGGGGAGCGGAGAGGCCGTGCCAGTGTGAGGCTGTGAACACAGGCCCGCTCTAATCCCGCAGCTCTGTGTTGTAATTAAATGAGAGGCAGCCGAGAAAGCCTCCAGCCCATCCAGACGCTCGCACTGTTGCTCTGCCAGGATCACAGGGCGGACGATCCACCACTATTGCATTGTGAAACCTCCTTTCCCGTTCTCCGCTCCTCAGCAGCTTGCTGCAGTGTCGCTCTCTCTTTCGCTACATTTAGAGAATCTACAAGTTATCGTCCGTGGAAACGCGCCGTCTCGTCAATCGGAAAGTCTCTTATTCCCATTTGCAAACCACCGTTTTCAACCACATCCAGATTACATCTTTGATTCATGATTTCGTTTTTAGCCGATAAGTGGCTATTAGTCTCCAATGGTTGGACTCGGTCTCTCCCCCAACATTTGGTATCAGTGGCTTATCTCTTCAGCACTACAGCAGGCCTTACACTGGCATCATTTGTACAAGGCTTAGCCGTGCTCAGGGAGCTAACCCTTCCTCCGTTTCCATGACTGTCAGCGAGTTTGAGGAAGGAGGGGAGACTTTTAGTGTTTCAGTTTTCAGCTTTCCATTCAGGAATCCCCTTCCTTCTCCCTTTCGATACTTGTTGAGCACAACCCAGCGTTGAAAGGTCTTCTTCTTCTGCTGCTGCACATGTTCAGACTGCCGGTGAATCTGCGAAAGCTATTTCCCCCACGGTGATACTGTACCCCATTTCTCCTTCTCTTAATCCTTCCTCCAGCTCTGCCGGGGAACGGCTCTTAGACACAACCTGAGATGCAGGACAAATAGACGGAGAAATATCTGAAATAGATTTGACATCTGGAGTGTTCTGTTTTTCTTGTCCCGCTATCACGAAGGGATCGTACTCGCCGGACGAGCTGCGGAGGTTTATTTTTCAGTTTTATAATAGTCTCTACCCATAACACGAAGCCGCACGATGAGAAGGGCTTTTGCAGGGAGATAGGACAGTGTCTCTCAAACGGGGGTCCTGCAGATTGTGTTTCTGAATAACATTTGTTCAAATAATTATACTCTCAGGCAGGGGTGTCAAACTCAAGGCCCGGGGGCCAAATCCGGCCCGCAACTTCATTTTATGTGGCCCGCAAGAGCTTGCAAAGAATATATTATACGGTTACATGCCGATTTACAGAAGCAGGTTGCCCATAAACTACATGTCCCACAATGCATCTGATTTTGTGACATGCACACTGAAGAGACTTGCAATTATTTGCCCTCCTTTCAGACGTAGTTATTTATGAAGTTATTACCCTATAATATAATAATCCAATGCAGAGGCAATAATGTCATATAAAACATTATGTATTTATATAGTTACAACCGGCCCTTTGAGTGCAACCATAATGCTGATGTGGCCCGCGATGAAATTGAGTTTGACACCCCTGCTCTAAGGTATGTCGGACAAACCACGTTTTCTATTCAGTGTTCCTTTCTCAATGCAATCGTTAACTGCCGTAAATGGTCAATATCGGCAACAACCGCATCGAAAAATGATGATGGATGTGTGTGGGGCATGAGGCTGTGAACTATCTGAAATCACGGCGATAGAATCAAATAAATCCAACTTATTAAGAAGATGCATATTAATGCAACATCAATTGGGAGGCGTGTGGCGCAGTGGGTTGTGTGTTGGTGTCCGGGTCAGGGGGTCACAGGTTCAAACCCCACTTCATGTCGTTGAGTCACTTCACCCCAAAGTGCTCCAGTGGGGATTGTCCACAGTATTGAGTATGTAAGTCGCTTTGGAGTCTAACAAGCGACATGTCATCGATGCCGTCTTGGTGTTAGTGCGTGGTGGTATCAACGGTTAGCCAGGAACTAAGTGATGGATTCTCAACATTAAACGTAGCATTTAACCGTTTTTCAGAGGCTATTTAGTAAATCAGATCAAGGACGTCTTTGTGGTCCCAACCTGAAATGTTTCGCACAAGTCGGGGCCGAAAGTAGGATTTGAAAGAGGGTCTTTAACGAAGAAAAGTTGTTTCGACTAACATTGGAGATCTTATGTGTTATCTGGGAGTTTAGTTATTTGGCAAATGCATGGATTCTGATTATCAAAGCACGGAACATTTTAAGATTCTTAACTTTAAGACTCTTTTCAAAGCAATGAGTATTTTCTGCATTTCCTAAAACACGTCCAGAGGGAATCTTGAGTGTTGAAAAGCCGAGTCGTACCCCGAGGAGCTCCGCCCCCTCCTCACTTTCATCCTTCTCCTTCCAGCTTTCCCTCCCTCCGTCTCCCTTTTCCCTCCTCTTTCCTTTCTTACTCCCCTCAATTATACTTTTGTTTTGCTCTCCAGCCTTTGTATCTTTCTCCGTGTGCCTTCTCAACTCCCCCGTCCCCTTCTCTCGTAAAAAAAAACCCACCCTTTAAAAAACATTTTTCAAGCATTCTGTCTGTGTGTTCTCGTATTTTCCTCGCCATGTCGTCTTCTCGTCTCTCCCGTTCCTAGTTTTCTAGTCCGCCCCGCCTGGTGCTTTTTTCCTCCTTTGAAGTGCCGCCGCGTTGGGCTTTCTGTTCTTTCTGTTCACGCCCCGGCGCTACGTGCTGTCAGCGCTCCTGGCAGCACATAATGATCCCCCACTGCTTTTGTAATTGGCCAAATAAACACTTGACAACACTAGTTTAAAACAGACAAGTTATTTGGTTTTAATTAACATAGTCGGGCCTGTAATGGCTTCATTAAAAATGCGTTATTTCAGCTGCACTTTGATTATGTTGGAGTCGGACATCTTGAGGGCCTGTGTTTGTTTTCCTTCTCGCCTGAGCGACGCTGCTCTGTTATCAGAGAGGTTTATTCATACGAATCAACAGTTCTGGTTTTTATTTTAAACTTCACGTTAAGTGCTATTATTTATTTTTTAACCGTTGAAATCTGCCGTTTTAAAACAAGCGAAATACACTTTATTTGATGCCATAGCAAATTAAAGACAAAATATCAAAGATTGCAGCGAAGCACCATCTGTCTTTTAATTGGTTCCAGTTTTAAAATTAGGCTTTTTGACGCTGAGCCTCCAGATATTTCATAATCCCTTCTCAATTAATTCGTGTATTTTTTTTAGATTAGTTATATTTTTAAACAACAGTCTGTCCCCAATTAAACTCTGATTGATTTCATGTAACCACGGTTACATTAAGTACAAGTGCTACGTTGTGACTGTCTTGTATTTAACTTTGTTATCATTCGATTAAATTAAATATACTTTATTTAAAACATAATAGAATAATAAATATGGGTTATGTACATCAGTAGAAATATAATAACGTGTATTTTTAAGAGGTTAAAAATATAACATAATACAAAATGAACATTAACAGTACATATTGTATACAAACAAATATAAAAATATAAACACAATAAATATATGTACGTAAGTGTGTATGTATGTCAAATATTGTAGTAGATTAGGCATTAATCACAAGTTAAAAAGTAAACACAAACGGTAAATATATACATATCAACAGTAGAAATATAAATACATATATGTAATGCAAGATATGTATATATATATATATACATGTACGTACATTTGTGTAGATTAGATTGGCATCAGTTAAAAACATGATATAACAGAAAGTGAAAATGAACATTAATAAAAGCAGTACATATACATATTTATATTCACACTGTATGCATGTATATATGTAATAATACAAATGTTTTCATGTATGTACATCTTAGTAGATTAGATATACTTTTTTAAACACAATATAGCTCAAACTAAACTGTAAATATATACGTATCAACAGTAGAAACAGAAATCGAATAGGAAATAAACGTCAGTGTACATGTATTTATGTATGCATGTACTTGGGTTTGTATGTACGTTTTGTATGCATGTATGTACGTTTAGTATGTATGCATGAGCACAGGAGGAGAGGAAGCGGCTTAGGCAGAGCGGAGGAAAACAACAGCTTTGTTTGTTGACAGATGCCTCCATGCTTATGCTCTGTTAATTGGATAACAATGTAAACAATCGCCGATGGCGCCCGTCTCCTGTGTCAGTGTGGCATCTTGTTTCCCGACTTTTCTTTCTCAGAGTCAGATGCTGCTCTGCCCCCGTCGGCTCTCCCTGGTGCACACACTCATCCCACAATTCACACACACACACACACTTATATGTAGACCGCAGTACACACACACACACCTGCTCCACCCTCAAAGCCTCATTTACTCCTACCTGATGCTGCGGTGTCACAACAGCCTGTCGGGTTCATTAGCACGGCAGCCATTTGCTCCCGAGGTGGGAAGGGAACGCAGCATCCCCGTTTGCAGCAAGCACACACCCCTCATAAAGACACACACACACACACACCGTTGCAGCTCTCTTCGTGGCATCTCGCCGCCCCGCTGTGCTGCGAGGCGGCTGGCGAGGCGGCGTGTCGCTCCCTCCCTGGGACCCCGCTGAAAAGTCAAGAGTCTAAAGGACACGTCGAGATGAGGACAAGGAGATGAAAGACACGGAGTCAAAGAGCGCCGGCGGGCACACGGGGTGACATTTCCAAGCACCCATGGGAGATGGAGGGGCAGTCTGGTGCCGAGGCGTCGTCCTCACCTTCGTCTGATTTACGTGCCTCTCTGTTTTCACCCTTTTTCCCTCGAACACCATTTTTAACTCTGATGTTATGATCCTTTTGAGTGTTCTCATATCAATGCTCTTGCTCTCAAACAACAGTTTGTATAGTCGTCAACATCCGGTCGCCAAGGAGGGATAATGTTGATATGATTGTTTGTATGTGGTTCAAAATATCAGCATAATTACAAAAAACTATGAGTGGAAATGGATCTGAATCACGGAGACAGTAAACATTTAAAAACAGTTTTTTAAAGACATAAGGTGATCTAACTCTTACCCTGCTGCGTTCAAGTGCTTTGGAAATAATTGGAAATATGCGTTTCCCCTCAAGTCGTAACAACGAGGAGACGGCTTTTAATTGTTGTTTGAGTGCTTTATGGCTAAATAATACGATACTACCCTTAAAGGTCCCACGTCATGCTTTTCCGGTTATTTTAAGGTTGTTCTGCATGTGAACGGTCTGCAGCCACAAACCCTCAAAGCGCACCCTGTAGCGAGTAAAGCTCTAACACAGAGAAGACCTGTCTGCTGCCCCAGAACGCCTCGTTGGACATCTCTCTTTTTCCATTGTTTACTTCCTGGGTATAGTGACGTATTTCGGGTATAGTTACGTTTGGACCAATCAGCGGACTTCCTCACACACACACACACACACTCGGCGGGACGTTGCGAGGAGCGGGACAGTGTGATCTGGCTCACTGGTGTGGGGTCTGCGAGACAGCGAGGAACTCAGCCCACAAACTCCCAGCCAGGCTGCGGGTGTGTGTGTTCGGGCTGGGTTTCGCAGTCTCGCAGGCGGCCACTAGGCTCACAGGCAGGAGCTCCAACAAGCCGTTTAGGACAGAGAGTGAATACACAGACTTTACAGAGAAGCTGTGAGAAACCAATGTAAGTTTGGAACATTGAACAATATACATGTATTATAGTAGACGTCAACAATGGAATTATGATCCGTAGAAATGGCCACGGGAACTTTAAGATACTACACAACTTCTTTGTAGCATCCGCCTTGTTTCCACATTAACACTTGAAGCTCGTGCGCACACCATGAGCCAGCGAATGCCCCAAACAACGTCTACGCTCTCTCTTCCTAGATGTTTGAGTACAGACGAGACAAGTAGGGCTGCATCTACAGTTAATCAAATATGTGTTAAAATACAATTTGTATTGAAGTATTGTGGAGCTTATAGTATTGTACAGACTTGTTTGGTGCAGATCGTCTTGAAAATGTCACACATTTTAACATGTTGTTCAAAGATAATGAGGGTTCCTCGTCACTTCCTGCTTGACGTTAATTGCCATATCGGTCAAAAATGTAGTTATTTCTCCAAATGGCGCGTCCCCGATCTCTTTAAATCGTCTTTAGGAGGCAGCGAAGACGAGTTAGATTTGTGTTGGATTTCTGCATCGAGCTGGTTTTGTTACGTTCAGATTAGATATGCCTTAATAAGTCTTAAGAGTTATTGCATCTACAAATATCGACTTAATTAATTCAAGACGTCATATGCACATGAGCTGCAGTGGGTAATGAGTTAACATATCTTAAACCATTCTTTAAAACCACGTAAAAACCTGAAACCCCCAAACCATCTGAGAACTCTTTAAAACACTAAAGAAAAGCGGGTCTTTAATGTAATTCTGAGGGGAATTTAAAAGTAAAAAAACTCTTATTTTACTTCTCACAGTAATGCTTGAATATTCTCACACTGAATTGTCACGACACTTTCAAAGGCCAGTAGGACATTTCGTGTGCAGGACTTGACTGTCGGTGAAGTTGTGGTTCATCTCATGGTCACATCTCATCCCCTCCAATAGTCCGATCTCACCACTTGTCTCACCACCCCGACCTTCAGGTACAGCCAGCGGGTTAATTATCGCGCTGTGGGGTTAGAATAGGAGCCTAATCAGAAGGCTGCAGTCATCAGATAAGCCCTGAACACATCTCCGTGTCGCAGCACCTCGCCCCTTCAGCCCAGGTGTTAGATTGGCCCGCTGTAACACAACCCCTCCAGCGATTAGCTCACGTAAGCTAAGAGCAAAACCCAGGTCGCGCCGCAGTAACTCCATCAGCTCCGAGGTGGGTGGCGCTGCATTATTCCTCCGCTTCTACACAATGGCTGGTAAATGTTTCTCTGCTCGACACCGTCAGATACCTTCCCCGTTTGACCTTTGGCACGGCTGAAATTAGTCGTTATTAGCCATCAAACACACACACACACACACACACACACACACACAGCATTTCTCATAAACCAAACTTGACCAAAACTCCTTAATGCTCAAATTTGAAGGATTTGAAGGACTTTTTTTACTGACTTTTTTTTCGGTAAAGACACACACACACACACACACACACAGCCTCTCTGTCCTGTAGCCTTCATCGGTTCGTTCTGGATTGGAGCCCTCTCTCTAAGAAAACAAACGCGACGGCCCTCTCGGGGAAACGAGGCTCTCGCTGCTCGGATTACGGCCCAGACTCTTTTTAAACACGGTGTTAGAATAATACACACTCTCTTACGAACACACGGTGAACCCGGCGGTAACACTGTTCTCCAGTCAGTGCGTACTTGGTGAGACGATCACTTGTGTCGAAGGACTCGGGCCTCGTCCTGAGTTAAACTGGAGATTTGAAAACCTACTTAAGGGTGCGGCGTTACCCTGCAGAGTAGAACGGTGGGTTTTGTTGCGTTTCTATTTTGCGGAGGCCCATTTTGTTCAATTCTCTCGTCGTGGTGTTTGAAAAAGCAGCTCAGCGGGGAAGGCCAGAACATGCGAGGGCGTTAAGAAGCGAGAACCCGGTGGCTGGATTGGTCCATTGGCTGGAAAGTACCGACAAATGAAATGAGTGTTTTTCTTGTTGTTTTTAAACACCCGCACATTTGCTCGTTCCGTCTCCTCAAATGTGTGTATTTTAAATTGTGTATACAAATATGACTTTACATAAATGAATGAATTTGAAGGTTATAATTTGGGATATGGGAAGTTTTGATGGCCATTTTCTCTTGTTGTCTGATATTGTTTTGATTGAATAATTAATCAGTTAATTGAAAGAATTAGATTTCCGATTCTTAATTAACTTTTTTTCCCCTCTATTATTTAGTTTGATAATTATTTTTGAATTATTATATTTATTGTGTTTAGACTTAGACATACTTGTCATTTCAACAAGACACAGAGTGTACTATTCAAACGAAATGTCGTTGTACTGGCTATATAAAAACTTGCTAAAATTGTACATATAAATAAATAATAGTGACGTAGTGCTGATAAAATTAAAGATAAAGTGTATGTTTAAAATATAGAGACTTACTATACATATAAATAAAATAGACATACTATATAGAAAATGTGTGCGCCATTTTGTTTCATAATTATTATTTATTTATTGTATTTAATATTATTTCGTAATCGTATTTCTACCTAACTTTTTGATTATTTTATTTTCTTTCTTATTTGACCTTCTTAGAATCCTGCATCAAGTACAGATGCCGCTAACACCTTTGTTTCTGTCTTTTGTTGTTCGCACTTCGAGACCGCACATCTGTATTATTATCGTAACGATGAGTACGTGTCGGTCCCTCCGCAGATCACGCAGCTGGACCCCGGAGCCGACCTGCTGGAGGCCAAGCTGTTCCCCCAGGAGACGCTCTTCCTGGAGGCCAAAGAGTAGCCGCGAGTCCTCGGAGCGCTGAGAGGGCCGACTGATGAACTGACCGACTGACGCGCACTAGTCACCGAGCATGGGCCCCACCAGTCCGGGCCTACACACACACACACACACACACACACACACACACACACAACAATCCTCTCAGACGTACATAAGTGCAAGTAAGCTTCTCTGCCCGCTCGGCCTGGTCGTGGCACCTGAACGCCCCGTGCTGCACAGAGGAGCAAAGACAGTATCACAAGCACACAGCCAAACATTCACCTCCCCAAAATCTCTCTCTCTCCATCTCTCTCTCTCTCCCTCCATCTCTCTCTCTCCATCTCTCTCCCTCCATCTCTCTCTCTCCATCTCTCTCTCTCTCCATCTCTCTCTCCATATCTCTCTCCATCTCTCTCTGCATCTCTCTCCCTCCATCTCTCTCTCTCTCCATCTCTCTCTCTCCATCTCTCTCTCCCTCCATCTCTCTCTCTCCATCTCTCTCTCTCTCTCCCTCCATCTCTCTCTCTCCATCTCTCTCTCTCCATCTCTCTCTCTCCATCTCTCTCTCCCTCCATCTCTCTCTCCATCTCTCTCTCCCTCCATCTCTCTCTCTCACACCCTCACACCTCTCACACTCATCACGACTTCACGTTCCTAACTGCTGAGTCATGGTGTCCTCTCACAACGCAGTACGATAACAGCATTGAGAGACTGAGAATCGTTGTCTGTCACGGGACAAACAAAAAAAACAAAATGAAACAACATTGAACTTGTTCCCCTTGTTTCCACGCCGACACGCCGAGGCTGCTCTTTCAGTGTTTGGATTCGAAAAAAAATGAATAAAATGGCGAGAAGTGATGTCGCCGGGCAGAACAGACTTCGGGGCTGTTGCATCTCCACCCCCCGTCCCCGCCCCCGTCTGTCCCCCCTGTCCCCGGTTAGAGTCCACCCCCCGTCCCCGTCCCCCGCTGTCCCCCTGCCCCGGTTAGACGTCCACCCCCTGTCCCCGTCCCCCGTCTGTCCCCCTGTCCCCGGTTAGACGTCCACCCCAGGCCGATGGATTGATCAGTTTTCTTCTTTTTTTTTCTCTTGACCTTTTTAAGTTTGATGCTGTATTAGTTTTAGTTTGATATACATTATATAAAATATATGAATATGAACATCAATTCGTCTCGAGCATACATCTTTTGACCCACCCCTGGTCTTTCTTTGCCTGTTCAAATTGTTCAGAGGTGGAAGAAGTACTCAGATCTTGTACTTGAGTACAAGTAGAAGTACTCAGCACTTGTACTTGAGTAAAAGTAGAAGTACTCAGATATTGTACTTGAGTAAAAGTAGAAGTACTAAGATCTTGTACTTGAGTAAAAGTAGAAGTACTCAGATCTTGTACTTGAGTAAAAGTAGAAGTACCAGAGTGTAGGAATACTCTGTCACAGTAAAAGTCCTGCATTCAAAATGTTCCTCAAGTGAAAGTAGAAAGTATGATCATCTAAATATAGTGAAAGACAGTGAAAGTAGTCGTTGTGCAGATTGGTCCATTTCAGAATAATATATATGATATGTTTTATAATGATTGATCATGAAAGTGTTCTCAAAGCTGGTGAAGGTGCAGCTAGTCTGAAGTACTTTGTAGACTGCAGGGTAGCTGGTGGAGGTGCAGCTAGTCTGAAGTACTTTGTAGACTGCAGGGTAGCTGGTGAAGGTGTAGCTAGTCTGAAGTACTTTGTAGACTGCAGGGTAGCTGGTGAAGGAGCAGCTAGTCTGAAGTACTTTGTAGACTGCAGGGTAGCTGGTGGAGGAGCAGCTAGTCTGAAGTACTTTGTAGACTGCAGGGTAGCTGGTGGAGGTGCAGCTAGTCTGAAGTACTTTGTAGACTGCAGGGTAGCTGGTGGAGGTGCAGCTAGTCTGAAGTACTTTGTAGACTGCAGGGTAGCTGGTGAAGGTGCAGCTAGTCTGAAGTACTTTGTAGACTGCAGGGTAGCTGGTGAAGGTGCAGCTAGTCTGAAGTACTTTGTAGACTGCAGGGTAGCTGGTGGAGGTGCAGCTAGTCTGAAGTACTTTGTAGACTGCAGGGTAGCTGGTGAAGGTGCAGCTAGTCTGAAGTACTTTGTAGACTGCAGGGTAGCTGGTGGAGGTGCAGCTAGTCTGAAGTACTTTGTAGACTGCAGGGTAGCTGGTGAAGGAGCAGCTAGTCTGAAGTACTTTGTAGACTGCAGGGTAGCTGGTGGAGGTGCAGCTAGTCTGAAGTACTTTGTAGACTGCAGGGTAGCTGGTGGAGGTGCAGCTAGTCTGAAGTACTTTGTAGACTGCAGGGTAGCTGGTGAAGGTGCAGCTAGTCTGAAGTACTTTGTAGACTGCAGGGTAGCTGGTGGAGGTGCAGCTAGTCTGAAGTACTTTGTAGACTGCAGGGTAGCTGGTGGAGGTGCAGCTAGTCTGAAGTACTTTGTAGACTGCAGGGTAGCTGGTGGAGGTGCAGCTAGTCTGAAGTACTTTGTAGACTGCAGGGTAGCTGGTGAAGGTGCAGCTAGTCTGAAGTACTTTGTAGACTGCAGGGTAGCTGGTGGAGGAGCAGCTAGTCTGAAGTACTTTGTAGACTGCAGGGTAGCTGGTGGAGGTGCAGCTAGTCTGAAGTACTTTGTAGACTGCAGGGTAGCTGGTGAAGGTGCAGCTAGTCTGAAGTACTTTGTAGACTGCAGGGTAGCTGGTGGATTCACTCCAGGTGGAACTAAAGTCTGATTCAACACTTGATTATATTTCACATCCTTCATCCAGATCTGTGAAGTAACTAAAGGTATTAAATACATGTAGTGGAGTAGAAAGTACACAGTAGCATTAAATGAAAATTGTACTTAAGTTCAGTACTTGAGTAAATGTACTTTTTTACTTCCCACCTCTGGTTCAAACGATTTAAAAATGTATTTTCTTTTCGAGTAAAGCTTTTAATGGAGGGCATATACAATCTTTCTGATAGGGTCCAGATTAGATGGAAGATTCCATCAAACTTGTAAATCAATATCTTTTGGGCCTTCCTCTGCCAGGCGTCGGCGATGAACGCAGAGGTTTTTACTTTTCATCAAATCTGAGGTTTTTTGATTAGTAACACAATCTTTCTCCACACACTTTGAGAGTCTTTTGCTTTGAAGTCGGACTCAGTAAATCATGAAGGCTGCTCATGATATTGATGTGCGCTGGTCTTAATGATGTTGAACCTCTGAGCTGCTGGATCTAAGTTCGATAACAATCAAATGTCATTTCCTCCAAGGTCCTCCATTTTAAGATGGGATATGAGATTCACGTCTTTGTTCAGGGTCCCTGGGGATATCTGAACATGTTTTAAATCCCTCGGGAATGAATACATTGATCCAAAGATATGGCCTTTACTGGTGTTCGCATGTAAACATCTCAAAATGGTTAAGGTAACGTCGTCAAAAAGGAACAACAAACGCCTCTAGATCTGGATGGTGGGAAATTGCTTGTAAACTTGACCTTGAATTAAATGTTTAGTGACATTTCAAAGTCTTGTGAATTAATCTGAACATACAGCTGGTGGTAAAATGTCCTCAATCAGTGTTTCAAATGTTTCGATGAACTTAACACTAAGAAAGGGGGAAAGGGATTTGCTGATGTTGCATTTTTAAATCACTATACAGTTGGTTACAACTTTGAGAAAATATCATATTTAATCAAAAGCATCTCGCATATACAAACGGCGGAAAATAGCAAGTAATATTGGTGTCATATTTAATTTTTAGTGGCATTAAAAAAGCCTTGGAAATCTAACTTGCCTAAGCTTGAATCATAATCGAATACTTCCTCCATTTTAGAATACAATCAAAAAGATAGTACAATCAAAAGGAATACAAATAAATATATAGACAGAAGTTAAAGTCAGATGTCCAATAAAAGATTGAAACATTTGAGTATTTATTTATTTGTTTAATCCACACATGGCAGTTATTTAACAAAACATGTATACTGGTTGATTGTTTGTATAGCGCACGGTGGAAAGGAGCAGGGAGAAGAACATCTTAGTTGACCAGCCCCTTCTTTAAAAAATAACAACACAAAAAAATGAAATAACCGTAAAGTAAAATAAAAGCAATATTCTTTCAGTCGCAGTTGCTTACAAATACTGAAACATAAAACCAGTCATACAAAACCTGTAGGATCCCGTTTTGGTTCCCCTCTAGACCTTTTGTTTGTTTAAATATTCCCACGTGACTCCCGGTGATGTCAGCAGCTCATTTCCTGCCTTCCGCGAGGAGAGATCCCACCGGCTCGCGCTCCATCTGTCGCACAGAGGCAAAGTTTAGTGAGTGGCAAACACAGAATACTTTAGAGGAAGAAACTCCAAATAAAATCCTGAATTATTGAAACCGTGTGCTCTCACAAATGCATTTACTTTAATAAAGATGTAAAAGGAAGTTAGCTGATAAGAATAAAATGTTCCAGATGCTCAAAGCGCTTTACAAATACACAAATATCATACACGTAACGGTCATGTACTGTGGACAATACCCAGCAAATTCAGGTGAAGTGTCTTGCCCAAGGAAACAACGGACGCAGCGGCAGCGGGTTTCGAACTGATCCTATGATCAACGCACAGCCCACTGCGCCACTCCGCCCATCTTCACACCTCCAAGTCATCAAGGCGCTTTGGAAGTACACATTACACACATAGCATACATGTAACGGTCATGTACCGTGGACAGTATCCACAAGTTCGGGTGACGTGTCTTGCCCAAGGACACAACGGCCTGACGCTGTGGCGGCGCGGGCGGGTTTCGAACCGGAGTTCCCCAACGCCACCCTTGATCTGATGATCAACGCACAGCCAACTGCGCCACTCCGATCATTCGTGAGACTGGAGGACGCTTCTAGAATTAAGAATATCGATAAGTCAGAGAGAAAAACAACTACAGAGGCTTTAAATAGACGGGCACATGTTCCATATGTATCCGCCAATTAACCAACTGTTCCCCAGAAACATTTGGAGTTTGCTTGCAAGAGTCAAAGTCGTACTGCTAGTAGAAGAGACTGTATTTGAGCTCTGTGTCTTCAGGGGAACAATGTAAGATCCCTGCATCGTTTAAATCTTCTTTATAAACTGTCTTAAATGAGGATGCTGTTCAAGCTGTTTTTCGAGTTTCAAACTTCTGCAAGCTTCACTTGAATCATTCTGGAGTGAAGTAGACAAGTGTCTCGTGAACTTCTCCCGTGTTTTGATTTTGGAAAGTAGAAGTCTTAAGATGTTTTTAAAGGTCGTTCTTGTATAGTTGTCTGTGGTAATTGAAATGATACTTGACTGGGTCTACTTGTGTAACGCACGGTGAGTGTACCAGACAAGTATCCTGGAGTGTGTGTGAGAGTGTGAGTGAGTGATGTTTCTCACGCGAGGAATGACTCGACTCTCTTCCCCAGGTGTGACCGGACAGGAAAAGCTCCTCGCGGCGCAGAAACACAGAAACCCTGCAGGACACATTCTCGTGATCTCCTGTTGCTCTTTTCTCAGGACATTCAAAGGTGTTTCACTTGGAAGGTTGAACCATTATTGCGACACAAAGTATGTCAAAAGATGTGTGACAAAATATCCTGCAGCAACATTCGGCAAAACAACACGGTTTCACTCGAACTGGAAAAAGGTCTCGAAGCAAAAACTTAAATCGAGGAACACACTACAAGTACGCACGATGCATATTTTAATGAATGCATTTATTTATCTTTGACGTCTTGAATAGTAGCCTTTTCAGACAACCTTACTCGTGGTCTTGATTTCTCCCGGCTGTGGGAATGATGGAGGAATCAAACGGCATCGACGAAGACAGGTAACATATTCAGATATCCCTTTTTGATCTTTGAGCAAACGGGTCACCTGGTTCATATCTTCCTGATCTGTTGAGGAATTACACTTTCATCCAAAGAGGCTTACATATAATACTGTAGACGTGCCTACAGGAGTAGTTTGGGGTTGAGTATCTTCGGCCAAGGACACTTTGACATCTAGTCTGCAGGCTCTGGGGATTGAACCGCTGTCCCTCCGACTACTTACTGATGTTCATTAACCCTCTAAGCCACTTATCGCCCTCCTTAAACTCAGTAAAAGACTTTAGTTAGTAGTTCAATAAGTGTTTCTAAATGTTTCTGCATCTCAACTTGGCTATTTCTAACTGGAAAAAAGCCTGCGTAGTATATTTTTGTTATAACTGAACATTTTAAAAGTTACTTAGACAGGATGGATGGACATGTGCGGTCAGGTTCTCACAGGTGTGTGTGTGTGTGTGTGTGTGTGCGCGTGCGTGTGTGCAGCTGGGGGCGAGGGTGGGACTCGGTGACACACAGGTGCTCGCCTGTCTGTCAGAGTGTGTGTTCCTCGGGGGAGGAGCACATTCTGCCGCTCCTCTGGACTGTGAGAGTTCAGTTTGTATCACGCAGCCTTCTGCTCCAGGTGACGCTGATGCGCTCCGAAACGCCACTGAGACATAACGATATTCCTCCCTCATACCTGAGTCAGTTATTTTCTGTTTAACTGCGGAAAAGTCCTCAGGTTGATGACTGTGTTTGGGGAGGAAGGGACAGTACGTTGTGGAACACTACTTCAGGTTCATACTGTATCAGTATGTAGCGTCTCTACTTTAAAGAGTCCTCTCCTGCTGATGTTCAGGTGTATATCAGTATGTAGCGTCTCTACTTTAAAGAGTCCTCTCCTGCTGATGTTCAGGTGTATATCAGTATGTAGCGTCTCTACTTTAAAGAGTCCTCTCCTGCTGATGTTCAGGTGTATATCAGTATGTAGTGTCTCTACTTTAAAGAGTCCTCTCCTGCTGATGTTCAGGTGTATATCAGTATGTAGTGTCTCTACTTTAAAGAGTCCTCTCCTGCTGATGTTCAGGTGTATATCAGTATGTAGTGTCTCTACTTTAAAGAGTCCTCTCCTGCTGATGTTCAGGTGTATATCAGTATGTAGTGTCTCTACTTTAAAGAGTCCTCTCCTGCTGATGTTCAGGTGTATATCAGCATGTAGTGTCTCTACTTTAAAGAGTCCTCTCCTGCTGATGTTCAGGTGTATATCAGTATGTAGTGTCTCTACTTTAAAGAGTCCTCTCCTGCTGATGTTCAGGTGTATATCAGTATGTAGTGTCTCTACTTTAAAGAGTCCTCTCCAGCTGATGTTCAGGTGTATATCAGTATGTAGTGTCTCTACTTTAAAGAGTCCTCTCCAGCTGATGTTCAGGTGTATATCGGTATCATGGGGATTTTAGCCTTCGCATTTACATGTACAAAAATGTATATACAAATATTTGCACTTTTATAATTGAATGGACTCTTCAATGTGTATTTTCCATTCACATAGTAAAACCTTTGAACTCTTTGTAACAACTTCTTATAGTGAAGCACTTTTTAAAGTAACTTTTTAATTGCTAGGACTCTTCCATGAAAGCCATATGTGTGCACGTTTTAGAAGTTCAAACTGAGTGACAGACCCTTTCAAATCTCTCTTGCGCAAATGAGCTTTTAACCACTCGCTTATTTAAATCTAAATTTGAACAAACAATCAAAGCGTCTGCTTTTACAAAAGGCAACACTTTGCTTTTCTTGTTTTTCCTGACACGCTCAAACTTCGCCTGGACGTCTTAATCGTTGCTCTCGCGGCATGTGCCCCTCGGGATGAGAAAGTGTCTGTGTGTAATGAGATTACTCTGCCGCCTCCTCCGGTTCAGCATCAGCTCTCTGTCCCGATGCGCCGGCCACAAAAGAGGAAGGGTCCGTGATGTTTAACCAGATCCTCGGGGGTCAGGAATGCGGCCCAGTGGCGAGGGAACAGCGGAGATCTCCCCTCCCTCCTTTTGATGTGAGGGAGGGGAGATCTCTCGGCATCTCAGAGTTTACTTTCTCAGAGAAACAGAATATATGCAGCTTAAACTGTTGGCCGTGCACAAAGGTAAAGACACAATGGACAGGGAGAGACTTTAGTTTTTATCTTGGGAAAAAACAAAACACATCTTCCTTGCAGCCGTGTCACCGATCTGATTTATAAAGCTGGAGAGAAATAGAACGGCTCCAGGTCGACACGTGATCCTTTCAACACGTTAGACCTTCACTTATTTCTACAGAGCCCCTCATTGCCAAATGAAATGACCACATATATACAGGCCTAGCTTCTGACGCGCTGCAGCTTAAACTGTCATGAAACCAATCTGATTTAAAAAAGCTAACTCTGTGATACTGTGATATATTTCAATATCCCCTCAAAGCCAAATTAAAGCAGGAGGGTTCAAACTCAAATACACAGTGGACCAACATTTAAAAATGGGTACTAGTGGTACGTATTGAAATGAACTTACTGCACATATTAAACCTGGAACTAACAAAGCTTCAAATTATTGCCTCTAAAAAACAACATTAAATAATCAGCTGCATTCATTTCTCACGGCTCTATCTGCAGCTTCTCCAGAGTCACTTCTTATGAGTACATTTCCCCACAGGCCAACAACAGCTTCAATAAACTATTCCCCTCAGAGAGAAACCAAACATGCCCTGCTGTCGTGAGAGAGAAAGAGCAGAAGGAAGCATCCATTGAACTCACGGGTGCTGCTCTGAGATGCTAGCTCAGACACTTGGCGTCTCATCTCGGGGGCAAGGTCATCAATGTCTGGGCTCTGAGCGGAGGAGACCCTCAGGATGGAGGGAAGGTGTGCTGCAATATACCGGCGGGCCAGATCTAATAGTAATTAGAAATTATCCTGCGGGCCGAAATTAAATCCACCACGGGCCGGATTTGGCCCCCGGGCCTCGAGTTTGACACATGTGGGTTCAATTATCACCATATTTCATGAAACCAATTCAAAGGTTTTATTGTCATTTGCACATAAGCTAAAGTGAAATGGCAATGACATTCTTCTGACCTGAGCTCCTCCAACGATGCAACATATATAATAAAATACAGAAATACAAATTAGAAATAGTGCAAGAAGTGATATAACAAGCATTGATTTAAATCAAGCTTCTGTTCGATATACCTTTTTACTGTTGTTATTAAAATAATATAATTTCTTCTCATAAACCTGGAAGTATAGTGTCAGTATGATCAGCCAATCACAGTTCGTCTTGTGTTGTGTCTCTGGAGGTCAGTTCCGTTGTATTGGGTTAACATGTTTTGATGAGAGACGTGTGCAGATAATAACTAAAGTACTATGAGCTGGCCGTGCAGCAGACCTGTGGAAGCTCGTTGAAAAACACACCGACAGAAATACATCAGGGTTTACTTCGATGTGCGGCAAACGGGATGTTAGTGAAGTCAGTTTGTTCCTTTCTTATCGCAAACCGCCATCTTCCCACACGTGCACGCTACGCGAAGAGGACGTCCTAACGAATTTGTATCATTCAACGAATCCATCTGCACACGATGCGATGCGTGTTTCAGGGGACTGTAATCGTCGTTTTATAAGATAAGAAAGGACTTTATTTATCCCGAAGGAAATTGTTGTGCCGGAGTTACAAAGACACAATAAACACACAATAATACAACTTACTGTACCCTAACAGAGCTAATTAAATACAAGAAACATAGACGGTCGCATTGTTAATGTAAAAAACTGACGAGCAGAATTGAATAGTGCAAAATAAACGTAGTGGCAGATACGTAATTATTATAGAATATTATTTTTAATATTGCACATGTTATAGAGCAGAGAGTGTTTTGTAGTCATGGTAACGGTATGTATATGTATATTGCACATATGGTGGCGGGGACGTTCTCAGTTCTCTGAAGGGTGATAGAGGGTCAGGTTATAGCAGATGTTTCGCCTTGTTTACCGCGGGAAAACAACCGGTCTCCTTCTCTTGCAGACTGTCAAAAAATGTTTTTCAATGACGGATTTATATGGAAAGAAACACGTGGTCTTTGTTGTGCTGCAGCCGTGGTGATAGGCCTGGTGTCTCTATGTGGTCCGTTTTCAAAGTAAATCAGGCACTCGCATATCACTGTTCATATATGACGATAAAGGAAATATTCCTCAGAGAGAAAATGTGTTTTATAATTTCGTCAAAACCTCCAAAATGAACGAAACCGTCTTTTTTATTTCACTTCTCTTCTCTGTAAAGTGAACCTGCAGCAGGTGGCCGCAGGGGGCGCTGTGAGCTCCTGCAGTAGATGGATGGATGGATGGATGGATAGATAGATAGATAGATGGATGGATGGATAGAGAGATGGATAGATGGATATATAGATAGATAGATAGATGGATAGATGGATAGAGAGATAGAAAGATGGATAGATGGATAGATAGATAGATGGATGGATGGATGGATGGAGAGATAGAGAGATAGATAGATAGATAGATAGAGAGATAGATATATAGATGGATAGATAGATAGATGGATAGATAGGATAGATAGATAGATGGATGGATGGATGGAGAGATAGAGAGATAGATAGATAGATAGAGAGAGAGATAGATATATAGATGGATAGATAGATAGATGGATAGATAGATGGATGGATAGATGTATACTTTATTGATCCCAGTCTGGGAAATTATTTTGTTACAAACGCATCAGTGTGTTCAGACCTAAAAATAAAAATACTTAAAAAGTGGAACAGATCATTAACAACTACAAATTAAAAGTAAAAAGGTAAAAATAAAGTTTAATATAAGAAAAAACACTTATTAACAAAAAATAATGCGCAAAACAACATATTTTTTAATAATATAAATATGATTCATTATAAATCCAAAAATAAAGCATATTTACTACTACTATTATTTATAAAAGTGTCAATACTGGTCTTACTTTATTTGACTGTTTAAACTACATCTGTATGTTTTAGTAATATTCAAAGTGTTTAAAGTCTGTTCATACTGTACTTCATCTTTATATGCATTACACTGCAGTCTACTATAGAATATATCATCAAAGTGATAATAATAATAACGAGATAATCGGTGTCCCTGACAATTACATTTAATATAATCTATTTGTTCTATCTAAATAAATGTGTTACGAAATCTAGGTTGGTAGAAACAAATGTTTTAGCAGCTAAGCCTCTGAATGAAAGTCCGAAACAATGACATTATGTATCTACATGTCCCTGCTTTATCCTGAAGTGGACACCTAAGTGTACACCCGTGTGATTCTGCACCCCTCGGTTTGTCTGATAGTAATGTTCCTCACACTCACCTCCAGATCTGCAGAGGTTTCACTTTAAAGAGCTGAGGTATTCGGATTATCAGCCGCCTGGGATAAAGCAATAAATGGACCAGTGGGGTCCTGAATGGGCGCAGTGGCGTGGAGGCGAGTAATTACAGCTTCATATTAATTGTGTTTTTTTTTCTTACACACACACACACACACACACACGCACACACGCACACACCGGTGACATCTAGCAGAGCCAAGTCTTTGTGCTGAACACTTCAAGTTTCAAAAACAAGGCCAATTGAAGCGGCGGAGCTCAAAGCCGGCTCCATTGTCGGAGAACACATTGAGTTTTGATTGGGGACAATGGAGTTTCTCAAATGTCTTGCAAAGAGAAAGCCATACTCCATCTGTGATCTCAATGAGCGCCATTCTCCCGCTGCCTCCTCTCTCTGCGCCATTCTCCCGCTGCCTCCTCTCTCTGCGCCATTCTCCCGCTGCCTCCTCTCTCTGCGCCATTCGTGGCCGGAGAAAAGGAGGCAGATGTGGAGGGAGAGAGCAGGGGAGAGTGCTTTTTAATTGGCTGCTGCGGTGTGTGTCTTTTTTACACACACACGCACACACACACACACACACACAGTCCAATAATCTCGCCTTTTTGATGAACACTTGTAGCCCATTCATTAAACAAAAATAATCCCTGCCAGCCTATACCTCGAGGGCACAAAAACGGTGTGTGTGTGTGTGTGTGTGTGTGTGTGTGTGTGTGTGTGTGTGTGTGTGTGTGTGTGTGTGTGTGTGTGTGTGTGTGTGTGTGTGTGTGTGTGTGTGTGTGTGTGTGTGTGTGTGTGTGTGTGTGTGGTGTGTGTGTGTGTGTGTGTGTGAGAGAGATATTCATATCCCCCATTTACCAATAAGTGTTATTCTAGTGATGCTTCAGAGCCTCTCCAGCTCAAGTGTTTGCAGCACATGGCCTCTTATTACCCACAATCCCTCTGTCATTTAGCCTCTCGTGCGGTTTGTCTTTGTGACTTCTGCCGGGATGAGGACTGACCAATCACAGCTCAGGACATTATGTAATGTTTATTCTCGGTGGGATAATGGAAAGTGCATCAGAGTAGTGTTTCCATTGTATTCTCAATATTAATTCAAGTATAGTTGCTCGGCTGGTTTTGCTAACATTTTATAAAACATGGTGCTAGCTAACATCTATACAAATATATACGATATATATAAATGTGATTGCATAAATACAAACAAATAAAACAAGACAAAGAAACTTGCGTTATCATATAAATCAAGTTTGTATATGTTTTAACATCTTTAATAATCTAGTCTCAAGGCAAAATGTTCATAATGACTTTTTACATTTTAAGATTTGGGTTCTTATTATTAATATATTGCTATATATTTACAGGACATCGTCTCCAGTAAGGTCATATTATATGTATTACATTTTATAAAGCCCTTTGTAAACTACGTTTTAAAAGGTGCGATCTAAATCAAATCCCATTGGCCTTTTTGGTAGAAAGCTTCATTATGGCAGACACACGTGTGTTTATATATATATACTTTGAATGTCAGGACTTTTGTACTTTCTGCTATCTCTTAATCTTAATTTCCCACCAGTTGTTCTCATGCACTATTAGTTTAGATGTTGACAATGTGTGTGTAAATAGATTATATTGTATTATAATACCCTAAGGTCCTAAACACCTAGCATATTGTAAGTATTTAGACTATGTGGTTGGAAAATAATGTTTGCAAATATTGGTAAGCCTTCTATTAGTTATCTTCGAGTAGATTGCAAAACAATGATGACATTATTTTATGGAGGATAATAGTGTGCACAGCAATAGCATGCTTCCCCTCTCTTCGTGTAACTGGTGTGTGCCGCCCTGACTCTGGTCTTGCAGGAATGCCTCAATGTGTGAAGTGGCAGGTTAGCGGCCCCTCTGAAGCGTGTAAATGCTCCAGTGAAACGCTGCTTGTCTAACTGCTACTCTAACCTCTGAGCCGGCTGCTGCAGCGGGGGAGCACCGGGAGGGGACCCGGGATCCGGGGCCTTCAGCCGGGGCACAGAGCCGGGCCAGAGGAAACATGCTGCTACATATGTTGGGTCAAGCATAGCCTTTGTTGTGATCTTAAAAGGGCGTTAAAAACCCACTCGGCTGAAAGAAGCGAAAGCATGGCGGAGGGCTTTTCTGATGCATAGGCCTAATGAAGTGGTTAGAAGAATGTTGGGTTTTCTAAGTGCTCACAGTCACTTTTAATTGCGCGGGGGGCATTTTTAATTGGGCCAGGAGGAATAATAGTGGATTTAATCCCTATCATAATGCATATTGTTCACACTCTCCGTTATGAGTGGACGAGCTGCAGATGAACGATTCATGCAGCCAAGATAATGCAGAGTACATGCTGAAGTATTCAGAGGGTTTACTTTAAGAATACATTATAGTCCAAATACTTCAGTACAAGTTAAAGCCTGCACAATCCTGCTCGTAAAAGTTATAATGTTCCATAACAATTGCCTTTATTTGTATTTAGAATTATATTTATATATGCGACATTTAATATTCTTGCATCAAGTAGTATTTTTACTTTTGTAGACAAACACAGTTCTGATTTAGTATTTATAAGATATTTTAATTATTTGACTCTTTTGATTTAAAGAGCAGTCCACGTGTACTCGTTAGGGATGCGGTTTGTTAAAGTATCTGTTAAATACACAGTGCTGTAAAGTTACATTATGTCCCTTTTAAATAGTGGAGTACAAGTAAGCATCAAATGGAAATACTCCAAGAGTCAAAATACCTCAACATTATTAACTCAATACCTCTGGGAGTCAGAGTTACTTTAAAGCACCGTCAGAATTAATTTAATCGTGATTATATTAAACACGGAGCCCTAATCTCAATGTCTCAAAACACACATGATTGTGACTTTACATCCAATATATTGGTTGTAAATTGACGATAACCCGTCTCTCTCTCTCTCTCTCTCTCTCTCTCTCTCTCTCTCTCTCTCTCTCTCTCTCTCTCTCTCTCTCTCTCTCTCTCCTCTCTCTCTCTCTCTCTCTCTCTCTCTCTCTCTCTCTCTCTCTCTCTCTCTCTCTCTGGTTTCCTCTCGGCCTCGCCGCGTTTGATTTTTAAACATGTCCTTCTCGGATGAGAGCGTAATCCCTGCAGGTCCCTCTCTGCAGTTTGCAACTATCACTCCACTCAGTCCAAGCTTTTCTTTTTATCCGATCAGATCCTCGCGCGCGCAGATAATTACTTTGAATGTCAGAAAGATGTCGTTTTAATATCGTCTCTATATTAGCCTGTTGGCGGGTAATTAAGGTGCAGATGACCGCGCGAGGGAAACAGATGGCATTTGCTTACAGTGATTCAGAAAGTAAACAAAGATCCGGGAGAGAGGCAGGGCGCGCACACACACACACACACACACACACACACACACACACACACACACACACACACACTGCTGCACACACACTGCTGCACACACACTGCACAGACTAGGCCTACTGCACGAACTGATGCACACACACACACACACACACACACACACACACACACACACACACACACACACACACACACCGAGCAGTCATTCCTCTCTGCAGCACCTTCTTCTTCCTCCTCTTCCTCCTCTTCCTCCTCCTCGCTGAGACCGGTGTGTCCATCCTCCAGGGACAGACAGGTGATTGAGATGTTGAAGGGATCTATAGCGGTTCCATCCGAATAGAAACGGCTGCATGCTTCATGAACAGGTGAGGAAGCTGCCCTTCTGAATCTCTGCAGCATCCTCGTTAGTCTGTGAAACAGGAAGCATGACCGAACCCCGGTTTAATTACAGACAGAGGGTTCAAAGTAAAACCACTCGGTTAGGAATCAGTAAGAGAAAAGATGGAACCGGGAGAAGATGCTTTCTGCACAGATAATAATTCCGATGATAAAATAACAGGCCATTCATTGTTTTATTATGTTCCAGCAGGAGACACCTTCATTTAATTACAATGTGTTAGTCATAATAATAGCAACACATACACTAAATAATAATAATTATAATAACATATTTTAATTTCCAATTGTATTTATTTAAGGGCTGTTCATCTTATAATCAATAATAGTGCTAATATAGCTTATAACTGTAATCATAATCATTGAAAAACATTAACACACAATTATTTCGAGGACGTTAATATCAAAATATATACATTTGTAAATAATTAAACTATTAGAAATGTTTATTTTATTTCTGTAATTAATGATTAATGTGCTAATTAAACCCATGCACTGTGTGTTTATGAAAGCGGATCAAATACAGTTTTGAAAAACACATATTTAATTTTGTTGGCTGGAGGGTTCGGCTGATTTAAGGAACATCGAAACATGCGATACAATATACAAACATCGATATTATTGATCCGTTTTCTTTGAACACATTTGAAGTATAAATAGAAACACCTGTTTGGCAAGTGCAGTAAAACCATGACTCAATTTAACGTTAATTATGTCCTTTATCAACATTATATTTACACATTATTGAAAACATTTAGCCTATATATTATTTTGGATACAACATAAACGAAATCGTACGGTTGGGTTTTTATTTCTACTCCAAAGCAACGGAAGAAAATGTATTTTATTAAACCATTTAAATAGATTTAAAGTGTAATAAAGTGTGCAGGGTTTCAGCCGGGCCGAGGAAATGAACAATTGAACTCCATCGACAGCTTTAGTCAATAACTGTCTGCAGTGCACACACACACACACACACACACACACCTTTTTGTAAACGATCACATTTCGCTTCTTCTTGAATCAATAAAATAAAAGATACTTACCTCCCAGGCGGACGAGGAGTCATCTTTATTTTGAGTGCCTTATGCTAGCCTGTCAATAGGAGCAGAAACACACTATGGACACTTACAATAATGTCGCCATGATACAGAACATTTTCTGAAGAATAAATACTGCGGAAAGATATTAAAAAGGACGAGTATTTCTCTTAATTGTAGGGCTATTCAGTTATACGTGTCCTGTTTGGCGGCACATCGCCCCGTGACGAAGGCCTGGGGGAACCGGCCATTGTTTAAAATCTATTACATCTCTTTGGGAAATACACAGCATCGATTTTTAGCTTTCCGGGAACTCCTTTCAGATTCTTAACACTTGATATTTGGAAATAAGAACTCAGGTGGACACAGTTAAGGAGCAAGCCAATCAGATTGCTCCTTTCCCCTTTGGCCAATGACAGGCGCCACATTGTTGTAAAAGTTGTCTAATGAAAACGGAGGAGCAACAATAGAGAGAGGAGGGAGGAGGGTGAGGGGGGGTGATCTGTATCCACTGACAGTCTCTGGAGGAAGTTAGTGTCTCGGGCTGCAGATCCTCGCGGACACTTTACACTCTCCGCGCGCAGGAATGGTCGCTGCTTTCACGCTCCTGGATATAAACTCCACAGTATCTTCATATTTTGACTTCTCCTCCTCCTGCTGCTGCGGGCTCCTTTGAACAGTTTACATTTCGATTCACTTTGCTCGAGTATCAGACGTGTTGATGTGAGTTGTTCTGATAGAGTAAAACAGATCGATCCGAACAAAGCCGTTTTGTTACTTTCACGTGTTCTTCTTCTGCAGACTTCTTTGAACAGTTTGCTTTACGATCCTAGCTTTGAGTTGTTGCTCTGTTCTCAGTCACCTGCACCTGTTGCCTCGACATGCCGAGCAGCGCGGAGCAGATGTGAGCGTCCTGAACGAGAAACCCTAAAGCAGATCGTACAGAAGTGCGCACTTTTCTTAATTTTTTAGTTCACTAATAATCATGGATCTGAGATCGGAGCATCCCTCAATCTCCTCCGTGTCTCAAATGCATCCCGGAGCGGCAGCGGCGGCCGCGGCAGCCTCCATCCCGGTGTCCATAGCGAACAGCATCCTGCGCGGCACACCTCTCATCCTGCGCTCCTCCGACAAATACCCACGCACCCCGAAGTGTGCGCGCTGCAGGAACCACGGGGTCGTGTCCGCGCTCAAGGGCCACAAGCGCTACTGCCGCTGGAAGGACTGCATGTGCGCAAAGTGCACGCTCATCGCGGAGCGGCAGCGCGTGATGGCGGCGCAGGTGGCGCTGAGGCGGCAGCAGGCGCAGGAGGAGAACGAGGCCCGCGAGCTGCAGATGCTTTACGGCACCGCGGAGGGACTGGCTCTGGCGGCGGCGAATGGCATAGTCCCGCCGCGACCCAACTACGAGGTGTTCACCTCCATGACTGGTGAGAGCAACTCAGGTGAGCGTTACGTATCGACGTGGAAGCATAAGAAGGGCACTAGTTTGTGTGTAAAACCTCCGCACTACAGGTGTGAAAGCACGTTAAAACACAGGGCACAGTAAGAGCCAGCATACATTGAGATAGAGTTGTGAGTAGAGGCCTAAATATGAATGATGTTGCTGCCTATTCTATATTTAATTGATTTTATATTTTTGGTGACCTTGCAAATTGCTTGTCAAGACAAGATTGGTAAATAGGCCTGGTGTTTTTTTCTGGCATATTAAATGTGATTTTGATTTCCGGCAGAAACTGGTCCAGCTGCTTGTTGAATTATAATACCTTATATTGATAGTGCTGCCTCTTTAAAGTCCTGTTTGATTTTGCATTTTATTTCCTAAAGTGGGACATCTTTCGCTGATTAATTATATTAATTACAAATGTTTCCCATGCAAAGTGTGAAGTGTACATGTTGGCGTGTGTCCCCATCTCACGCTGTGATCTCCTGCTTGCGTCAACAGAGTCAGGTATCCAGAAGTACGAGCTGTTCACAAAGAGCCAGAGCTCCGCAGCCTCTCAGCTGGTCCTGGGGAAACCAGCCTCCACAGAGAGTGACTCTGCGCCGGGCATCTCCTCCCCGGACGGCCGGCACGGAGGCTCCGGTTCAGAGAACGGAGACAGCGAGTCCTTCATCAGCTCCCCGGTGTCCAAACCTCGGAAAGACGGCGGGGAAGCGCCTCGCTCCGTCAGCTCCCTCGGCTCAGACTCCGGCTCTGAGACCGACAAAGACGAGCAGGAGGCCTCTCCGTCCTCCGCGGCCTCCCGGCACATGAACGCGATCGACATCCTGACTCGGGTGTTCCCGAGCCACAAGAGGAGCGTGCTGGAGCTCGTGCTGCAGGGCTGCGGGAAGGACGTGGTGCAGGCCATCGAGCAGATCCTCAACAACAACGGGAGCGCCAACTCCAACAAGGCCGGCGCAGAAGGGGCGTGGACGGCGGAGAGAGTGCTCCAAAGCGCGCAGCAGCTCCAGCACTCTTCCGCATCCACTACCGGGGTTCCGAGGCCCATGCTCCCCGGTGCCATGGCGCTCAGCAACCGATCTGCGTTCTCTCCTCTGCAGCCGAACTCTCCACACTTCGCCGACCCCAGCACCTATCCTCTGGGTACACATCTGGGTCTGAACCCGCTGAGGCTCGCCTACTCCGCGCACAGCCGGGACTGGCCTTCATGACGCCGTACTCCACCGGCCTGATGCCCACCCTGGGCTTCAGACCCCCGATGGACTATGCCTTCAGCGACCTGATCAGAGACAGGACCATGTTGCACAAGGAGCAGGGCTACCCGAGCGGCCTGTACGGGCCTCTGGTCAACAGCACGCCGGAGAAACAGTGAGGCCAGGCGGACTGATCTCAGTGAGGCGAGGCGGACTGATCTTGAGGCGAGCGACTGATCTCAGAGACCCGCTGCACCGAAACAACTGAAACTAATTACATGTATGAAGTCAACACATGTCACATAACTGTATTAGGTTAGTTGAAAATATTAAGTTGATATTTCTTATATATTTATGTTGCATTGTTGGAGGAACCTGTGTTTCATTGCACACAAATAAAACCATTAACCTAATACAGTTAAGTGAAACCTGTTCACATAATACCTTTAATTAAAGTCCATGGTTTAGTGTGCGGTGTGTCTGGAGCCACAAGTGTTGAGTGTTCCTGAGACAAATCTGTGATGTGGTTTTGTGTGTGTGTTGGCTTCAGGCTGCTGTAAATAATAGGAGTATCTGGCTTGTAGTCAAATGGTCTGAGAGAGGAAAACTTACGTGTCATTTTCCAAAAATGATTTTATATGTTTGGATGACATTCCCCACGATTAACTAAAGCTAAAAAGATATTTATAAAAATCCAGAATAAACCGCAATGAAGCTGGGAAAGTAAAATAAACAGTTTTATTTCTGATTTTAATGTCATTTCTGCAGGATTTAAAAATAATGACGAAGCAATGATGTATCGGATAGTCCCACGTTCAGCTGCTCGGTGAAACGGAAGTGCGAATGATTTAAATATGCATTTCTCTCTCACACACATATGGAATATTCAACGAGGCAAAATTAAGTTATTATAACATGTAGATTACTGATGTTAACCTGTTTCCTGATGTACTGAACTAATGATGTGTAAATGCCATCCTTTCCTTTTCTTATTATTTCACTTATCTCATATATTTGTTTAGTTCATTTCCAACTGCCTGTATTATATAATGCATTTGGTAAACGCTATGCTATATTTGACTTTTCATTTATCCTTTAGTCAGCCTTAAATATTTTGTGACAAAGTGCTGGATCAAGTCAGTTCATCTTCAAATGTTACAAGCTGTGCTGTCACATTGTATGAATATGCTGGAAATAAATGTCATTTTAAAGAAAAACGAAAGGTATTATCTTTGTGTGTTGAGAATATAACACCCCACATACACACATTTTCATTTGTGCGGGAAGCATCAACATGGCACAAACTTAACATCCTTAGATATACAAATGTCCCTTTCTGATGAAACTCGACAATCTACACACATCTAAACAAGTATGCTTGCAAGTGTTTACTGATAAATTAAGTATGCAGGACGCATCAACATTGATCACATTTAAATCTTTCCAGATGTGTCAGATATCTTTTTGCTGTTGTTGGTAAAACTTTCACTTTCTTATAAAAGCAACTATCATGTATTTACAAAGCAAATCTCAACAAGCATACTCGCAAGTGTTTACTGATACATTACAGGGGCACGCGTTTTAAGATAATGAACATTTATTGAGATTATAATCTGATTTCTTATTTAAATAAACCGGTAGAAAGTCAAAAAGAAATATGCTCTAATTTCCTGAATGCATGAAGTATGTAAATACAATTAAACAGAAATAATCTGCATTATATAGAATCTCAATTATATAGACACATTTTAAAAAGACTGATCTCTTTTGAAGTTAGTGTTACACATGTCGTTGGGCCTGAGTCAAGCAGCATATTGCACACATGTTGTCTTTGAATGCTTACGTTAACATTTGTAATACAAATATATTTGTTTAAGGCTAGAAAGACGGGCAGACATATTTTATTTTATTTCATCAGCAATGCTAATAATAGGCTCAATGTTGCAGTGTGTGCAGAACAGAATCTAGCGGTGGTCAGACTTTGAGAAGGCAATCAAATATTATATTATTTATATATATATTAAGGAAGAAGACAGTATTTTACAAACAGCCAGCAGGCCAGTTTCTTCCGATAGATATCCGATGAGCTTTTATTCGTTTGTGCAGGAATTTAGAAGACAAATACAATTGACGTTTCAATCCAATTATTCAATTAACTTCTCATTATTGGATAAACTACGGGATCCTTATGAACTAGTTGATGTTGCCATGACAACAGGGAGACATCTAGACAGTTTATCATTTGAGGTAATTCGTTTGCGGCAACGTATAGGAAAATAATAGAAACGTATAAAAGCAATGTTTGTTTTTTACAAAGAGGGAGCCCGGGTCATGGGAAGGCCTCGTGTTGGGAATATATCGACCACGCGGGATAATTGTCGGAGAAGTAACACAACTAAACATGTTTCTATTGCAAACCTACTTGAATGACTCAATTCTTATTTGAACGGTATCGCGTGAGCACGACTGTCTCGCCGCTGGCGTTAGGTCTTTATGCTGATTTACAAATTACTACACTTTCTTCTTCTCATGGATTTTTATTCTCCAAATCCACCATTTCTGAAGAGCAGTGGCGCCACCTGCAGGCCAACCAACACCTGCACCTAAAAAATCCTTCTCCAAATAAAATGGTAAATTACATTATTCTTTAAATGATGATGTCCGCCTGATCCTCGATGCTGGTTATATATATATATAATGAACCAGGTAAAAGTCTCATTGGGATTACATCTCTTTTGTAACCCTTGTGTTGTGTTCAAAAGCTGTTACCGTCCATTTTGACCCATGATTTATCTCAGTCCAAATAAAACACTCAAAACGAATGACTATCATCCAATATTGTTTTAACTACATCATCATGTATTTATTATGTATTCATAACCGTACAATACTGTTGTAATTGTATGGCCCCAAAAAACATTGCACCGCATATTTAAGTAAAACATGTGATTAAATGCACTCATATGTCCTATAGTGAAGACAGTGGATCATTACGTTATCCGACTATAACAGACTATTATTAGAATACAATCTCCCCAAACAAAGGTTTCAAATGATTGTTACAGTGGATGAAGGGGGCGGGGTGTCTAAAGTCAAAGATGAATCTTGACCCGAACACCAAATTATACACTTTTTTTTAGAGTCCTTCAGACTTCGCTAAAATTGTCAAAATCAGTTTTTGTAGTCTTGATAGCTGCTGTGGAGGATACCACGAAGCCTTGTTCCGATACAAAACACTAGAGCGTAGTTATTATATAAGTATAACTTGAAACGGGTCACGGGAGACCCGAACACAACACGGGTTAGAGCGACCTGACCAAGAGGGCAGCATGAACAAAGTTACAACAGATGGACACAAACAATAACGGCCGACGAATACAGCTGTAAAACGCAAATTAAATGGCACATCAACCAGTCGATATGCAACATGAAAGAAACTATAATACAACTTTAAAAACTGGCACCATTTTAAAACGACTGGTGAGATGATACCATCTTCTCCCCCCTCTCAGAGTTATCACTGCCTTTCCTCCATTGAAAGATCACCATGTCTGAAGAGCAGTGGCGCCCCCTGCAGGCCAAACACTGTCAGCACAAAGCAGTCGGTCTAACTCACATGTGTCAAACTCGAGGCCCGGGGGCCAACTCAGGCGCTTGGTGGATTTAATTTCGGACCGCATGATCATTTCTAATTACTATTAGATCTGGCCCGCCAGTATAGCCAGGAATGATTATGTGGGTGGGCCTGGAGAAATGTAGGTGGGCCAGGGGGAGACTGATTAAGCGTGGGGTATGAGCTGAAACTTCATTAATGATTTTTTTTTAATGCACTAATTAAACATAAGCTGATAAGCATAAGCCTAAACTAGCAGTGAAAACAAAAACATAGGCATGGCGGCCTCAGAATGTGAAAAACTGACAGCCACAGGTTGTTTATCCTTGACAGTCACACGGTGGGCACACACTGAGAGTGTTTTCATATTCAGCACATGTGTACACGCTTCACTGCAGACCTCAAGAAGAAATAAGACTTTCATTCACTCACGGCAAAACTTACTTTACTTACTAATTTACTCACAGTACAAACATGCACTCCCTATTCCATTGTCATGAAGATGGAATCTAACTATATCCAGAATAAGTTTGATTGGATCCAGGCTAGAAACATGTTTATTTCTGCTGTAAAGTTGGGGGTTCTATGGAATTGCTCCTTTCTGCATCCACCCCCTGTCGGCCACTAGATGAACTGCAGTTTGTGGCACTTCCTTCTGGGCTTGTCAGGAACGTCAAAATCGCTATGACGTGCTGATTGGCTGTGGGTGGGTCAGATGCCAAGTATCTGAGCTAGCATCTCAGAGCAGCACACTGAGTTCAATGGATGCTTCCTTCTGCTCTTTCTCTCTCTCGACAGCAGGGCGTTGGGTTTCTCTCTGAGGGGAATAGTTTATTGAAGCTGTTGTTGGCCTGTGGGGAAATGTACTCATAAGAAGTGACTCTGGAGAAGCTGCAGATAGAGCCGTGAGAAATGAATGCAGCTGATTATTTAATGTTGTTTTTATAGGCAATAATTTAAGCTTTGTTAGTTCCAGGTTTAATATGTGCAATAAGTTCATTTCAATAAGTTCTGCAATAAACATTGAACCAGTCCGGCCCTCCACTAGCACCCATTTATTTATTTTGGCCCACTGTGTATTTGAGTTTGACCCCCCTGAACTGGTCCACTATTGAACTACGACCCCATTTAAATGTTAAATTGGTGGACCAGTATGGGAGCATATGATATCATATTTAATATTTGTAACAGGGAGCTATTGTAAATTAGTAACTGGGACAAACACCTGCAGAGAGCCCACAGTCCATATTAATAATATAATAATAATAATAATAATAATAATAATAATAATAATAATAATAATAATAATGTGATTTGTATAGCACTTTTCCTAATGCTCAAAGACGCTTTACATATAATCAAAACAGCAAAAAGGAACAAAAAGCTAAACAATAGTCCTTATCCAAGATGTTTTAAATCTGTGAATGCACATTATGTATACATCTATGTAGAGTTATCATACTGGGACAAGTGCCAGTTGTAAAAAAAACTTGAATATTACCTCCCCTTAAACTCTTGTTTTGCCCTCATGTCTTTTCAAATTGGACAGATAGAAATAAAGCAATATCCACATCCTCGGGGGATGCAATTGACAGGAGAGAAAAATGTTGACAATTAGATTGGGAGAGCCACTCAGGATCAGTTTCGTTTGGTCAATTTATTGAACATGTCAGAAACGAAAAAATATAACAATAATATAAGTATATATTCTCTTTTTTTCACTCAGATTAATAATTATAACAAAGTACCAAAAAAATAAATAATAACGAAAAAATAAATAAATAAAATAATGTTCAGATAGTCTCTGTTCATGTTCAACAGGGGCAAGAAGAAGCTTAAAAAACTGTTCTGGCCTCTAACATATATTTTTCTTATAAAACATCAGGTCATCGTCATCAGCAGACACGAATCAGATGAGCTCATCTCAAACTGCCTAAATGATCCCAGCCCCTACTGTTAATGACTCTTATGTGGAAGATGTGGACCCCTTTAATATTGAGGCGTGTGTGTGCAACCCAGACAGAACCACTAGATGGCAGTGTTGTCTAACAAATGGCATAAAGCAGTAAACATTACACATATTGCACACGAAAGACACGTGTAAAACCATATTTATTGAAAACATTGGGATACTATAGCTGCATGCATTAGAGTTTAGAGTTTAAACACACATCTAAAAACACATTCTGAGAAGATAAGATGTACTTTTTTAACTTAACTCTCATCTACAGGATATACTCTTTATTTTAAATATACTCACTCGTATACAAGTTGCGTCCTCATGTTTTAGTTGCATTTATTCACAAGAGCCTGATAAATAGGATATGTGTTAGCGTTCATTAAACACAGGTGCTTGCTTGTAGTTGTTCCTGTGCTACAGTGCAGACAGCGTCCCCTGCTGGCCACTCGTGTTCACAGCACTGAGTGAGAGCCTGCAGCCAGTCTGCTCTCAGTCAGAGGAGCAGGACTCACATCACTGTCCAGCAGCAGAGAGAAGCTGAAGGTAAACACCCTGCTCTGCAATATATCCAGTGGGGTAAAGTAACTGATGTACTCAAGTACTGTGCTCAAGTACAATTTGGAGGTACTTGTACTTTACTTGAGTATTTCCATTTTGTGCTACTTAGTCATTCTACCTCACTAGAATTCAGAGGTAAATGGTTTACTTTTACTCCACTACATGTATTTAATATCTTTAGTTACTCGTACTTTTACTTGTAGTACAAGTACAAGATCTGAGTACTTCTACTTTTACTCAAGTACAAGATCAGAGTACTTCTACTTTTTCTCAAGTACAAGATCTGAGTACTTCTACTTTTACTCAAGTACATGATCAGAGTACTTCTACTTTTTCTCAAGTACAAGATCTCAGTACTTCTACTTTCAAACAAGTACACGATCTGAGTACTTCTACTTTCACTCAAGTACACGATCTGAGTACTTCTACTTTCACTCAAGTACACAACCTGAGTACTTCTACTTTCACTCAAGTACACGATGAGTACTTCTTCCACCTCTGCATTATATCTTTGATTTCTTGATTTCCCTGTCATGCACATATCACAACGTTTTTGATAAGTATGAGGTGTTCACGTGTAAATGTTTCTACATAATACATAACCGCTCTATACTTTTAGATTTGTTAATAAAACATGTTTGAAATACTTTCTTCCGGTCGTCTCCTTGAACTATTCAACATATTATTTTAGATGTTATAATAATAATAATAATAATAATACATTTATTTTGGGGGGCGCCTTTCATAACGCCCAAGGACACCTTACAGGGTTACAGATTTACAATTTTACCTTACAAATGAAAACAGTGGATTTAGTGAAGTACCAGCCGGGGTAAGACAAGACAAACAACAGGAAATGGACTACAGAAGGACACAGAAGGACACAGAAGGACACAGAAGGACACAGAAGGACACAGGGTACAGATTATAGAGAAAAGGCCAGTTTGAACAGGTGGGTTTTGAGTTGGGTTTTGAATGTCGTTATGGAATCAGACTGTCGGATGCGTCGTGGCAGGGAGTTCCAGAGTCTGGGAGCCGAGCAGCTGAAAGCTCGAGCACCCATGGTTTTGAGGCGATAGCTCGGGACGGTGAGAAGTCCTACGGAGGAAGAGCGGAGGGTGCGGGAGGGGGTGTACCTGAAGGAGGTCGGAGATGTAGATGGGGGCAAGGTTATGGACAGCTTTGGATATGAGTAGAATGTTGTTGTAGTCCATACGGTAGCGTACAGGAAGCCAGTGTAGCTGAGTGAGAACGGGGATGAGAATTATATTATGACAGATGTTAGATTGTTGACCCCTGTGAGAGAGGAGGGGGAGGGGGAGGGGCATCCGTGTGTATTGTAATGTGGGTCTGACTCAGTGAATGCACAGCAATGTTTTCCATTCCTCCATTCTCTCTGTTCACTAATGAATAATTAGACACTGGCAGATAAATGGCCGCGGGCTCCGAGGGAGAAAGAGAGAGACCGAGAGAGAGAGAGAGAAATCCATTTAGGTTATTACTCCATACATAAAAACCCATTTTCTTTTTCGGAGTCGCTGCTCGGTTCGCTGTCAGAATAATAAATAGATAACGGCAAAACAAACCGACACTGAGACGAAAACAATTGTGCACACTCTGAATTTACAGTCTTGACTCTTCCAGCCCAGTAAACTCACAGTAAGATAGATAAATGAATAAACAAAGTAAACAAGTGGAGTTTTGTTGGGTTGTATGCACTCATTGTACAGCAGCAACAATAAAGCACTCTCAATAATAAAGCTACCAATCAGTTCAAATCGGTTGCTTGATTGTATCGACGATATCCCTCATGTTTCAGAAGACAGCTGCCATTAACGTCACGTATCATTATTCAGTGCCATTATTTTAGATCATTTGAGGTTTAAAGAGGCCCTGTTATGCTGTTTGGGGTTTTCCCTTTCCTATACTGTGTGCTAAATAGGTTTTAGTGCATGTTAATGGTCTGCAAAGGCTAAAATCCCTGTGTTCCCACACACTCTCCCTCCACACTCTACTTCTATTGGCTAGCGCTCCGACACATTGTACGTGGCAAAGGGGCGGGACATCTCTAAGCGGTTGACCAATCACAACAGAGCCGGCCAACTAACCCATCAGAGCAGACTGGGCTCTGGTTTCAGACGGAGGGTGAAAAGAGGTGCTGCAGCACAGAGGCTACATACTGATATACACCTGAACATCAGCAGGAGAGGACTCTTTAAAGTAGAGACACTACATACTGATATACACCTGAACATCAGCAGGAGAGGACTCTTTAAAGTAGAGACACTACATACTGATATACACCTGAACATCAGCAGGAGAGGACTCTTTAAAGTAGAGACACTACATACTGATATACACCTGAACATCAGCAGGAGAGGACTCTTTAAAGTAGAGACACTACATACTGATATACACCTGAACATCAGCAGGAGAGGGCTCTTTAAAGTAGAGACACTCCATACTGATATACACCTGAACATCAGCAGGAGATGACTCTTTAAAGTAGAGACACTACATACTGATATACACCTGAACATCAGCAGGAGAGGACTCTTTAAAGTAGAGACACTACACACTGATATACACCTGAACATCAGCAGGAGAAGACTCTTTAAAGTAGAGACACTACATACTGGTATACACCTGAACATCAGCAGGAGAGGACTCTTTAAAGTAGAGACGCTACATACTGATATACACCTGAACATCAGCAGGAGAGGACTCTTTAAAGTAGAGCCACTACATACTGATATACACCTGAACATCAGCAGGAGAGGACTCTTTAAAGTAGAGCCACTACATACTGATATACACCTGAACATCAGCAGGAGAGGACTCTTTTAAGTAGAGACACTACATACTGATATACACCTGAACATCAGCAGGAGAGGGCTCTTTAAAGTAGAGACACTACACACTGATATACACCTGAACATCAGCAGGAGAGGACTCTTTAAAGTAGAGCCACTACATACTGATATACACCTGAACATCAGCAGGAGAGGACTCTTTAAAGTAGAGACACTACATACTGATGTACTCCTGAACATCAGCAGGAGAGGACTCTTTAAAGTAGAGACACTACATACTGATATACACCTGGACATCAGCAGGAGAGGACTCTTTAAAGTAGAGACACTACATACTGATATACACCTGAACATCAGCAGGAGAGGACTCTTTAAAGTAGAGACACTACATACTGATATACACCTGAACATCAGCAGGAGAGGACTCTTTAAAGTAGAGACACTACATACTGATATACACCTGAACATCAGCAGGAGAGGACTCTTTAAAGTAGAGACACTACATACTGATATACACCTGAACATCAGCAGGAGAGGACTCTTTAAAGTAGAGACACTACATGCTGATATACACCTGAACATCAGCAGGAGAGGACTCTTTAAAGTAGAGACACTACATACTGATATACACCTGAACATCAGCAGGAGAGGACTCTTTAAAGTAGAGACACTACATACTGATATACACCTGAACATCAGCAGGAGAGGACTCTTTAAAGTAGAGACACTACATACTGATATACACCTGAACATCAGCAGGAGAGGACTCTTTAAAGTAGAGACACTACATACTGATATACACCTGAACATCAGCAGGAGAGGACTCTTTAAAGTAGAGACACTACATACTGATATACACCTGAACATCAGCAGGAGAGGACTCTTTAAAGTAGAGACACTACATACTGATATACACCTGAACATCAGCAGGAGAGGACTCTTTAAAGTAGAGACACTACATGCTGATATACACCTGAACATCAGCAGGAGAGGACTCTTTAAAGTAGAGACACTACATGCTGATATACACCTGAACATCAGCAGGAGAGGACTCTTTAAAGTAGAGACACTACATACTGATATACACCTGAACATCAGCAGGAGAGGACTCTTTAAAGTAGAGACACTACATACTGATATACACCTGAACATCAGCAGGAGAGGACTCTTTAAAGTAGAGACACTACATACTGATATACACCTGAACATCAGCAGGAGAGGACTCTTTAAAGTAGAGACACTACATACTGATATACACCTGAACATCAGCAGGAGAGGACTCTTTAAAGTAGAGACACTACATACTGATATACACCTGAACATCAGCAGGAGAGGACTCTTTAAAGTAGAGACACTACATACTGATATACACCTGAACATCAGCAGGAGAGGACTCTTTAAAGTAGAGACACTACATACTGATATACACCTGAACATCAGCAGGAGAGGACTCTTTAAAGTAGAGACACTACATACTGATATACACCTGAACATCAGCAGGAGAGGACTCTTTAAAGTAGAGACACTACATACTGATATACACCTGAACATCAGCAGGAGAGGACTCTTTAAAGTAGAGACACTACATACTGATATACACCTGAACATCAGCAGGAGAGGACTCTTTAAAGTAGAGACACTACATACTGATATACACCTGAACATCAGCAGGAGAGGACTCTTTAAAGTAGAGACACTACATACTGATATACACCTGAACATCAGCAGGAGAGGACTCTTTAAAGTAGAGACACTACACACTGATACACACCTGAACATCAGCAGGAGAGGACTCTTTAATGTAGAGACACTACATACTGATATACACCTGAACATCAGCAGGAGAGGACTCTTTAAAGTAGAGACACTACATACTGATACACACCTGAACATCAGCAGGAGAGGACTCTTTAATGTAGAGACACTACATACTGATATACACCTGAACATCAGCAGGAGAGGACTCTTTAAAGTAGAGACACTACATACTGATATACACCTGAACATCAGCAGGTAGAAAAGCATATGTTTTTTTAAAAGGGCACGAGAGAATCACAAAAGTAATTTTTAACGTTGAAACCTGAGAAAAATTAAATGATTGCCTGGACTTGATCCTGTGTAAGATGTGCGACCTGTTGCCGTGTGATTTCAAATTAGTTTTATGTTTTGCTCATATTTATCCGCTACGACAACATTTATTTTTGTTTTGCACAAAGTGACAAATGACCCAGAGAAAAGACCCTTTAGGAATCCGGGGACCCTCTGTCTAATTCAATGTCATAAAGTGTGAGTAGCAGTGTGACTGAGGGAAGAAAGGGAGAGGAAAGTGTGTGTGTGTGTGTGTGTGTGTGTGTGTGTGTGTGTGTGTGTGTGTGTGAGCAGTCAGGTGAGCAGTGTTCTCCTCGCTGTATGCGTTAATAACAAAACACCCTTGGATGGTATTGATTTGGGAATCTCATTCTCATCTGTCCTTCGAAGGGTCCTTTCATCATTCTGAGTGTATCAAACCACCAGTATACAAGCTTCTCACTCTCGATACACAGCACGAGATTTATTGCCAAGTACATTTCTATTTACAAGGACGTTTTCTTTGTTTGGATTGTTGCTCACGATGTGGGTTCTGTGAAGGTTAGTCAAAAGGAAGGCATCGATGAAAGAGCTATTTGTCAGTTGTCTCTGTTCAGATCTACAGCGTATCACCGGTCCATTCATTCGACGTAAGTGTGAAAAGAAAATAATAGCATTCCAGGTGTCGGTTTATTGACTCTGCGCCTGAAATGATGCAACAGTTCTCTACGGTGTGATGTTTCCAAGAAGAAGATGAAGAAGAGGAGGGTGTCCATCACTTTGAAGAAGACCACGATGCAGTCCGCGGCCGTGAAGGAAACCCAGGTAGGAGAATCTGCTCAGCATGGGGCCGAAAGCTAAACGCACCACACCCCAGAAACTTCAATGCAGAGACTAGTGCAAGAGTGCTCAGCGCTGCTACCTGGGTCTAATACGCATGCTCATCGGCCTTAGAGGAACTTAATTGAGCTCCAAATCTTTTGACTCGAGAGCCCTCTAGATTGATGCTTGTGGTAGGGCTGTGCAATTAATCGTATTTTAATCGCGATTCCGATTTTGGCTTGCAACGATTACGAAAACAACGTAATCGAAATCAAACGATTATTATTTTTATTTAAAAAAGAAAAAAAAGGAATTATTTTTCTATTGTTTTTTCAGTTTCAGTTTCAGGTTAATCAACTCTTAAAAACATACGGTTCACTTTTGTATTTCAATAAATGGATGTTTGCAAAGTAAACATCCATTTATTTTTTGACCAAAAATAATCGTGATAATGATTTTTGCCATAATCGCCCAGCCCTAGCCTGTGGGTATCCGGAGTGACTTACAAGCACACAGCGAGAACACAAGACAACCCCGTCAGTGTTTCAGGCTGCCTGGATCGTGGAATAGAAACAACTACTTTTGGAGCCAATACGAGCAGGCGTTTGGATGGAGGGAAATACAGGTATGATAAAAAAGTAATGTGTTTTTTGAACATTAAAGATGGGGGTAGGTAAGTTTGAGAAACCGGTTCGAGATACACTTTTTGTTATATTCCATGGAATGCTCTTAACATCCCGATAGCAATGAATATCTGAAGTGCTTTGACAACAAATCCATTAAAAAAATGTCATGTGTGGAAGCCGTGGCGCTGTAAAAAGCTCGACCAATCATCTGAGCCGGCTAAAGTAACTGGACGGCCTACCTGCCTGTCAGCCTTCCATCGGGGCACGAACTTATCTCGTGCCCTCGTTGGTCATGTGCGCGTTCGTGTGTGTTGGGGGAGGGGCTCTGTGAGGAAGAGGCAGATTTTCTCTGGCAGTGTATTTTCAAATTCTAGCGATCTCGAGCTGGTTTCTCCAAAATGACCTACCCCACCTTTAAATCATGTAAACATGTTCTAGTTAGACCTGAACATGAGCAGGATGTGTCCCTCTTTAATAATAATGATATTGTACATTCACCAAGAAATACGATTCAGTGACACCAATACGTTATGTTTGCATGTATGGTAATACTCCTTTGCCAGGACCAGCTTACATTGTACAAAAATGTTGTTTTTTACTTAAATTAAACCGTTAATTGCTCAGTTTGCCCCCGAAGGCCCTCATGTAGCCCACCTGTGTCCCCATTATAAGCTCAGCAGACTGTATAATTGTTAAAATATATGTATTTATGTATCCTAATGTTAACAGGCGTGAGGAGAGAGCAGCAGTGAGTTTTCTGTACCCGGCACTACGCAGATGGCCTGTGTGTATTTATAGTGTGTTGTTAAAGCTGCTGCGGTTGGAACCACAAACGCCACAGGCTCCTCTTTCTGCGGCGCAATTAAACAGCGCACAGCTGATGTTGGATCGAAAACACACACCTTCAGAATGTGTTTCAAGGCAAGAGCAAGGGAAATGATCTGGAACTTCCATTTAAGATAAAGTATAAAACCCCAGTGAGACGCAATAAAATCAACCCGGATTTATTATAAGAGAAGCTATATTCACTGTTTAGTGTGTATGCATTCAGAATACTTGGTTATTAAAGAAATCAACAACATCATTTGTAAAACAGTAAAAATGCCTTCTAGATATCCCCCAAAAACATCTATTTTTGGGTTCATATTACCTTTCATAGAAGACTCAAAACAATACATTTGAGGACATTTACTCACATAACTAATGGCCTTATACAACTTTAAAAATATGCAAATATTTACTTGTAGAGTCTACACTACAGGCATCAAAAAACCTTGAAGCTGGCGTGTCTGAGGCTTGGCGATTTCTCGCGCCCAAGGCGACCAACAACCAATCAGGAATCTCCCGCCCTCGACATACAAAGCAATAGCAATGTTAAAGTAAACTGGATATAAAATCCCCAAACAGGCGAAACCCTACCAGTTTCACCCACTGTCTCTGCCCCCTCCCTCCATGCCTGGTTCCTCCGGTTTGTATCCCGGTTGATAGTTCTGGTCGGAAAGGACCGGGGGATTTTCTACCGTAATTTAATGTGCTGTTGAGAAGGTGTCCCACATTGTCCCACACAAACTTCCTCCTTGTCCCACATTTGGTTTGTTGGGACCTGGTCGCCCTAAGTGCGGTGTTTGTGAGAGACAGCAAGCGCATGTCGTGGCATCTGCAGGCAGTGGCAAGTACTTCCGGCATATGCCACAGATGCCACAGAGGCCACAACTTGCCGAGGCTGGACGGGAGTTGCCACAAGATGCCAGAGTAAGAGAAGGTTTACGGTAGCTGCCACTCGCCTTCCGTGGGAAATGCTGCTATTAAAACCCGTATTTATCGTGTAAAATGTCGCTGTTTTGGCTTGACTTTATCGACTGATCTGTACACAGGAGTTGCCACAAGATGCCAGAGTGCCAAGAAACCACATTTACTCACATAACTAATGGCCTTATACAACTTTAAATATATGCAAATATTTACTTGTAGAGTAATGAGAGGCCAAATGTAATCAAATACGACTTCTAAGTGCGGTGTTTGTTCTACTAATTTCTCCAAAGTGAACATCTGAGCAACATCAGCTCACAGTTTAGCCAAATACCATCAGCTAACCCTTTAATAAGATGTGAGACACTCCCTATGGAGAGAAACACAAGGATAGCCTTTGCAGACCATTAACATGCACTAAAACCTATATAACACACTAGAACAGTGCTTCTCAAAGTGTGGTCCGCGGACCACTGGTGGCCCGTGAGCGCCCCCTAGTGGTCCGTGAGTATATCGGTAACATTTCACTTTTGAAATAAATAAATACATTTGAGTTTACCGCACTCTCGCGGGAATATCTCCGCAATGGAGCGAGGTTAAGCTTCACTTCCGATTGCATGATATAGCCCTGCGCAACACCTTCGTCACACATGCTGCCACCTGTTTGTACCATTTTCAGGCGATTTGTAATCTGTCTAGAAAAACAATGTGTCTTTTGATATTTGTGGAGTTAGGTGGTCCGCAAGTGTCTTTTTATTGGTTGACAAAGTTTGAGAAACACTGAGGAAAGGAAAACCTCAAAAAGCAGAACAGACTTATCAAATCCTCTTCTTTTCTGCTACGAGGTGCATTTGATTAAAGTGGGTGTTGGAGGAAGCCACAGTGTCTCACAGCAGATCAGCAGCGTGTTGGAGTTCATCTATTGTATTTAATACATGCATCTTTCAGTTTTATAACGTCGTTACAATCCCCTTTATGACCTCATTGCTTACACACACATACAGCAGGGCGCGGGGGACAATACATGTTTTATCTTTTTAATTCAATGTGTCTGAACATTCATGTTTCTAATCGTTATTTATTCCAACGTCAGGTTGCAGAATAAAACTAGATACACAATGTTCATATGAAGCTTTCCTCCTCCTCCTCCTTTCGCGGCGTTCCTCGCGACCGTGTAAACGTCCGATTTCAGAGGGAAGAAAATCAAAACTGCTGCTACCCGTTTTATTGTCTTCAATGACAGCAGTGACAATAAGGCAGCAGGTGCAGTGTACATGGACATTGGGGAGCGTGCACGTGGTGGATGGTGTGTGCACGTGGCTGGCGCAGAGCATTGGAGACGCTCCATACGAGTTTTAAGGATAAATGGACGTCAGGCTGTGCCGACACAGCACGAGCTCACTTAATCTGCTCGAGTGGAGAGTGTCAGTCATCACTGCCGGGCGGATCAGGTGTGCAGGAATGTCAGTGTGTGTGTGTGTGTGTGTGTGTGTGTGTGTGTGTGTGTGTGTGTGGGCATAACATTCTACAGGAGACGTAGCATGTCTTTACTGTCAAGCATGATGAGCTCTCTACCTTTTACTGTCATAGTGTGTGTGTGTGTGTGTGTGTGTGTGTGTCTTTGTGCGTACTTGTGTGTGTGTTCTTGTGTGTTTGTGTTTTACTGGAATAACAACACACAAGTTCACAGAAAAAGAAAAAGATTAATGACAACGCACACACTTGCTTACACATAGGAAATACATTTAGAACAAGGCCAGTGAAACACACACACACACACACACACACACACACACACACACACACACACACACACACCCATGCTCTATAATCACTTTAAAGTGTAAATTGCTAATTTTAGAATCCCTCTCCACACACACATGTTTTTCACATTTTCAGAATTTCTTCTGTCACTTGTTGTTGATTGTGAAGTATTAGTGGAGTGTGTGTGTGTGTGTGTGTGTGTGTGTGTGTGTGTGTGTGTGTGTGTGCGTGCGTGTGTGTGTCTTCTGGATAAATGTTCAGCGACTTTGGACTGACTAACAGAAGTAGGTCTGTGTGAGAACAGCTCTTCCCCCTCTGGCTCTTTTCCTGGTGAGATCTCCTCTTCATCCTCTTCATCCTCTTCATCCTCTTCCTCACGATCATGGAGAGGATGTTCACTCTTCTTCCTCTGTGCTTCCTCTGTGCTTCTCCTGTGTGTGTGTGTGTGTGTGTGTGTGTGTGTGTGTGTGTGTGTGTGTGTGTGTGTGGGCGACTCTTCTTTCTCTGTGCTTCTCCTCACTCTTCACTTCGCCGAGTTTTCACATCCTTTCTTTCTGTCTTTCTTTTTTATTAGTGAAAGTCATCAAATGAAGATTTAAGATGCTTCTGTTTCCACTGACAAGCACACACACACACACACACACACACACACACACACACACACACACACACACACACACACACACACACACACACACACACACACACACACACACACACACTCCCCCCTCGGGAAACCTTGCACAATTATGGATAGAATGGGATTCATTCTCAGCCTTCAACAACTCATTAACTGCACATTGCAAATCGTACGTTTCAGCAGAAAGCATTGATGAGGAACGGGGGCTTTGGGAGAGGCCGGCATCGCTGTAACGCGTGTGAGGAATGTATTAGCATATCACATATAGCACACTGCATGTATATTAGACGTAGGAGGAGACGGGAAGGATTGGCTACAGTGCTTCTTTTTAAATACGTGCGGGTCAGATATTTGTGTTCAGCCTTGTATTACCTGCATGGAATCCTAGGTATAAGGACAAATACACAAAGCATACTTTAACCCTTAAACGGGCAATCACATATAAATATTTTGTAAAATGAATGGGTTGCTATTTTCTATATTCTACATATATCACACCCATATTATACCCAGTTATTACAGCGTTATTACACGGTACAGTGTGCATCCTGACCAGGTGGCGACAATACCTATTGACGCAGCAAGCACTGTAAGTAATATTCTTGTTTAATTCGACTTCTCTATTTCATGTATTCTACCCTGTATAATTGTTCTGTAGTTATTGTAGCTAAATCGGCGCTTTTGAGAGATTTTAAATCTCAGATCTGATCACGTGAACCTGTTACACAGGGCTCAGTAGGCAATCAAGCTTGCGTTAGAATAGGCAGGGCCTCTCTGCTGTCGCCCATCAGCTGTAGAGAGTTAACTAATTAGAGGGGCGTGTGAGAACTCAGCAATCAGGCGTCCATTTTAGGTAGCTCTTTCCTTCAGCGTCAGCTTCAGCGTCAGACATTGGAGTCCTGCTGGAGTAAGACTGGCAAAGACATTGGAGTCCTGCGGGAGTCATGAGGGTGGCAAAGAGGAGGCAAATCCTACTCTGATTGAGCTAAGTATTGCTGGTGTCTATATTTTATTTTATTTAGCTTTCTAGCCCCTCATGCTATAATCATGTGTATTTTCTCCATTCCTGTTCATGTGTCTTCTCGCAATTATCACCGGCCCCGTGTATCTCCTAATCGCTATAACCGGCCTGCTCTCGTCTATCCCACGTGCTCCACTGAGATCCAGCATCTAGTTTCAGGCGGCCTGTGGAACTGCCAGTCAGCTGTTCCTAAGGCTGACTTCCTCTCTGGCTCCGCCTCCCTGCAGACCCTGGATTTCCTTGCTCTCACTGAGACCTGGATTACTCCATTCAACACATCCACCCCAGCAGCCCTCTCCACAGCATACTCCTTCTCCCATACACCCAGACCCCCTGGCAGAGGAGGGGGCACTGGTCTCCTGCTCTCTCCCAAATGGACTTTTCCCTCTTCAAGCTACCTAACTTCGCTCCTTCCACCTTTGAACTCCATGCCTTCACAGTAACCCATCCTATACAATGAACCATTGTTGTTCTCTACCGTCCACCAGGCACCTTGGGGGACTTAGATAATTGGATCATCTCCTCTCACACATCCCTGAAACTGGCCCTCCCGCTGTACTTCTCGGAGACTTCAACCTCCAGACGGGGAAGTTAGACGAACTAACATCTCTGTTAACCGCCTTTGCTTTCTCACTGTCTCCGTCCCCACCAACTCATAAAGCTGGCAATGTCCTTGATCTCATATTCTCAAGGAACTGCGCTACTTCTAACCTCTCTGTAAACCCGCTCCACACATCCGATCACTTCTTCATATCATTCTCTCTACCCCTTTCCAAACATAACTCATCTCTTCTCATCCTGCACCTGTCCGCCGTAACCTCCGTTCCCTCTCCCCCTCTACCTTTGCCTCATCGGTGCTCTCAGCCCTCCCTTCCTCTGACTCGTTCCAACTCCTGCCTCCGAACTCTGCTGCGGAAACTCTCCTCTCTCCTCTCTCATCCTCTCTGGACTCTCTCCGTCCTCTCACATCTCGGCAGGCTCGTCAGTCCCCTCCTGCTCCCTGGCTAAATGACGCACTGCGTGCTAATAGAACCGTCCTTCGGGCAGCAGAGCGGAAACGGTGGAAATCCAAACACCTTGACGACCTCCTAACCTATCAGGCTCTCCTCTCCTCTTTCTCTGCTTCCATCTCTCAGGCAAAAAGCACCTTCTTTCAAGATAAGATCCAATCGTCCTATTCCAATCCCAAAAAACTATTTTCCATCTTCTCCACCCTCTTGGACCCCCCCAACATCAGGAGGATGCGTCCCCAGCTGACCCAGAAAGTGACGCAGGTTCTGGTCCAGGCTCTCGTCACCTCACGCCTAGACTACTGCAACTCCCTCCTGGCTGGTCTACCTGCATGCGCCATCCGACCTCTGTCATCCAGAATGCAGCGGCTCGTCTGGTCTTCAACCTTCCTAAATGTTCCCACACCACGCCGCTCCTCCGCTCCCTCCACTGGCTTCCGGTAACTGCTGAATTCACTTCAAGACCCTGGTGCTTGCGTAGCATGCTGCGAATGGATCTGGCCCTTCCTACATCCAGGACATGGTTAAACCGTACACCCCTGCGCGTGCACTACGCTCTGCATCAGCCAAACGACTCGCTGCACCCTCGCTGCGAGGGGGACCCAAGTTCCCATCAGCAGAAACACGTGGGTTTGCTATCCTGGCTCCGAGATGGTGGAATGAGCTCCCATTGACATCAGGACAGCAGATAGCTCACACACCTTCCAGACTGAACACTCATCTCTTTGGACTCCACTTCGAGCGATAGAACTACTAACAAAGCACTTATATACTAACAAAGCACTTATATACTAACAAAGGACTGGCTTATCTAAAGCCAGTTGAGTAGCACTTGAAATACTTGGCTCTATGAAACCTGATGTACTTATGATTCTGTTTTCTTCAAGGTTGTGTCTTCCTGGTCGAATGTACGTCGCTTTGGATAAAAGCGTCAGCTAAATGTAATGTAATGTTACACCGTTATTACACCTGTATCACACCATTACGTCAGCATCCATTTAACCCCTATATTACACCCATTTCCTCTGTTATTACAATCATATCACCCATGGACACCCTGTGGAACCCTGTAAAATGACTAACCCCAAAGATGCAGAAACCATTTAAGGGTTAAAAATGTAAGGTTTTAATAAACACATTCACACTGCCCGTAAACCACACTGATAACACATCCCAGTGGGTTCATGCTACCCAGCATGAATTCCCAAAGTGTCTGATTCTGCCCACAGTACATTTAAATATGCTCCAAAGTTGTTATTCGGTTGTCCTTGGCTTTGCACAACACACACCAGATCTCCAGGGAGCAGTTAGGAAGACAAGTGCCGACCCTGAAGCAGAAAAAGCTACATTTACATTCGTCTTCGGATCCTCTGTATGTTTCGTTGTGTGATTTAGTTTGAGAGGTTTCGAGGTTTCAGTGTTTTGAGAGCAGAGGCCGAGAGCTGCAGCTGATACGTGACCAGCTCATCAAAGGCTCATCGGCCCTTTGGTTCTCCTCCACAGACCAGGTACTCTCCGGCAGTGCCCATGCATAAGTGTGTGTGTGTGTGTGTGTGTGTGTGTGTGTGTGTGTGTGTGTGTGTGTGTGTGCAGGGTTGAGAATATATGTTTGCCTCATGTGACACACCCTTTGTCATTGAACTGAAACAAAGTATGGAAATGTTGTCTCTTAAACACAGAGACACGAACACACACACACACACACACACACACACACACACACACACACACACAGAGCCACACAGAGCCACCCACACAGAGACACACACACAGAGCCACACACACACACACACACACACACACACACAGAGCCACACACACACACACACACACACACACACAGAGCCACACACACACACACGCACGCGCACACACGCACGCACACACACACACACACACACACACACACACACACACACACACGCACACACACACCCACACACACACACACACGAGTCACTGAATATCCAATTAGCACATTCTTTCTCACTGGTGTTTTAATTGAAGATTGGAGATGGGATAGGTTAAAAGCGTTGTTAGTGCAGCTTGGTGGAGCAGGAGGGTGTGTGTGTGTGTGTGTGTGTGTGTGTGTGTGTGTGTGTGTGTGTGTTCTTTGCCACGTGGCAGAATAAGTGTTAAGCGCTCAGAGGGAGCCACAAAGTGATAGCATGCATTACCTTTCACCTGCAACACCCACTCAGTGAAAGACCCGCGGGCCCGGAGGGACCACGCAGACTGCAGGAGAGGGACTCCGGGTTACGATGGAGATCAAGGTCTTCAACACTTCAAGGCAAACAGAAATGTGAATCGCACTCCTAATCAATCCTTCTGTTGCACAAAGAGAAGCTGTCTTCTATCGTTTGTGAAGCTGAATGTTGTGGTGAACACATCTGTAAGAGGGGCATCGATTGGAACTACAAGCGTTTTCAATCCAGTTTGTGCTGAACGGCGATGGATGTCTTTCTAGGAAATCTGGTAGAGACAACGTGCTATGATTATTCGTTTTATTGAAGATGGGCTGCCTCGACATTTCCTTTTTGTTCGACCAGCAGCTCATAACATATTTCAAATAAATATCTCTTAGATGGCATTGTATAGATACTCATGGTCCCCAGAGGATGAACCGTTTAGAAATCCCTTGACTTTCAAAGCCACCAAAAGTGTTGACTTTGTCTTATCAAGTCCAAATCTCCGCCAGGGCTGCGCTTTGTCACCAATCCTGTTTGTAATACACATGGATCGGATTTCGAGGCGTAGTCGTTGGGGGGGGGGGGGGGGGGGGGGGGGGGGGGGGGGGGGGGGGGGGGGGGGGGGGGGGGGGGGGGGTACTGCAGTTTTTCGGTGGACTCAAGATGGTCAAACGCCACTGCGTTTTCTGCAGGATGATGTGGTTCTGGATGGCCCCTTCATATTTAGTCTGCTGCCTGCGACCAACACATTCACGACAACCCGAGCATATCCTTACCCCAACATCGCATGGAGCGGTATTCATATACGCAAAAACCGAGCGTGAAAAGGCGGCCTGGGATGAGGATCAGAGGCACAGCACCTCTACCAACAGCTGCGCTGATGACCGGGAAACGTACGGAGCAAGCGGGAGCGGTAACCTTCGTGCAAGATGCCTCCCTTTGGTTGCCCCGCAATACAACCCCGTACAGGTGACGAAAAGACAGGGGAGCTGCGGAGAGCCAGATGGGCTGGAGCCAGAAGGCAAAGCTCTCTGACTACCGGGCCAATAGTTTCAGTTTCTACCATCTCCCCCCACCATAACCCTAACAAAAAAAAATACCGCGACCCATGAGATGTCACGACCCCAAAAGAACGAGATTCGCAGGATACTACAACCCCAGCAGGGGACCGAGATGGGTTTCCCATTTCCACATTCTCGCAGCGGTGGACTGGTAGTCATCCCACTTTAGATAAGAGAGGAGACATTCGGTTCCTCAGGGCCGGGACTTCGGAGGAAGTAATGAAACGGCACGCCCTCCTCTTCCTTCGCGTCGAAAAGAGCCAGATGAGTGGTTCTGGGTCCATCGACACCTAGTTAGCAGGATATGCGCACTGGGCATCATGGCTGGACCCCCTGGACCCTGGGCATGGGCGGCACTCCCTAAAGGGAGGTGTTCCAGCTCGTAACCCGCTGGGAGGAGAACCCCGATGGTAGACCCTAGGACTCACCCGTGGAATGGAACACATAATCAGTCACTTCGGGCCTGGGAGTTCGCCCCTTGGGACGCACGCCCCAGTGCAGTGCTGGTTGATGAGGGGACAGGAAACGTAGTTGGGGCGGGGTCTGGAATCTCGACTACCCCAGACCACCCTTACCACCCCGAGACCCGACCCCAGACCAACACCGAGCACGACAAGAAGACAGGAGACAAGAGCGATGGTCAAGTCACAAAGTTAGTTTTGGTATATGATCACATATCTCTCCCAAATGCGTCACAAACTACGCCAAATATAAAAGCAAATGAAGAAACATCTCACTACAAACTTGAACACACCGTGCCGATAATTAAAAAGCCTTCCTACCTCTTGAGCAGCGCAGCGTTCACCTGAAAGCCTGGATAAAACATGCTGCAATAAAAAAGGCTAGCTGCAAAAACCGAAACCAGGTAAATAATAGATACTAAAGAAAGGGGGGTACCCACGTGCTGCCACCACCGCTGGGCGACCATCCTCCGCCCTCACAACCCCCACCAGCCAATTGTTGCAGTCGGAGATTATTTGAAAATGTCTCTCAGCCGCGGCCCGCAAATATGTTGTCGACACAAGTGGTGGGGGGTGTTTTTTTCAGTCTCATAATTGTGGGGTTTGCGGGTGCTCCTCCAAAACGGAAATGTTTGTGCGCGTTTAATACCGAACCCTAACCCAGCCCCAGCACCTCATAGAAAAATGGCCGCCTGCTTGTACCCTGATGATGCTTTGTCTGTTAAATGCACCTTAATAAAGTCAGCAACATACACCAAGCTGCAGCAACTGACTTACCTCACCACAGTAGGATAGGGGTCCACCGGTACCAATTTATCCGCTTAACCAGCAGCAAGTCCTCCTCCGCTTTACTATCGTAGACGCACACTCGTTGTTGAGCGTTAGCTTCATTGTTGCACTCACGGCAGCTCGGGCGTACACATAACTAGCCAATCGCCCCGACACTCCAACACACACTACATACACATCACACCACATGCACGCACGCAACGCACAAAATGCACACCCACACACTCACGCCCCCAAATACAGCTGAAACACCATCACTCCACCAACACCCTGCCAGCAACGCCTAACAAACGAGCACATGACACGGAACGGGCCACAATAACCCCAACCCATGCGCTCCCCACCCCGCACCAGCACCAAACACTAACGACACAGCACAACGGGGGGGCCGGGGGCCCCACCACCATACGCATCAAGCACACGCCAACACCACCACCACAACCACAGACACACAACAAACATCAAGTCAGGATGCAAATCACACAACCAATATACAAAACAAAACACAAAAAAGACACCATAGTAAAAGCTAAAAAAAATACACAAAACAAGCATTATATATATATTATATATGAACAAAATCACACAAACAAGACGCAACATCATCAAACACCAACACAAAAAACACAAGAAAATCTACAATAAGACATAAATGAAAAGGAATTATAATACTTAGAAAACAGACACAACAAGAAAAAAAAAAAACAAACGAAACAAAACACAACAAAACACAAAAACAAAAGAAAGGAGCCGCAAATCAATAGACATAGAAACAAAGCAGCAAGCCAACAACACACCAACAAATAGTGAAACAAAAGCAACAACAGCACACAATGCATAGAACACAACACACCAAACAAAGCAATAGACACAGAAAAAACTCAAGAACACGCCCACCAGCCCAAAAACAATACGAGCACAGAAACAACCGGCCGGCCGTCCCCAACCCACGCCCCAACCGACAAAACACAAGACATGAGGAGATACAGTAACCCTGGCACACACCTGGGGGCACACCACATGATACAAACGCCAGCCAGAGACGTCATCTACAGCAGTCAAGAGACACCCACACCACAACAGGAGCTCCGGAACAAGCAGACAAGGACCAAAAGCAAAACAAGTCAAAACGACAGCGGCAAAACAACAAGAATCCAAGAAGAAATGCCAATCAGACAGACACATGAACTAAAGAGCAAGCAGTATAACGAGCCACCCGGAATGGAGCACAGGGCACTTGCCCAGGCAGCACACAGACCAGGTAGGACAAGGGAAGGAGGCCGGTAAAACACGAATACACCTAAACAGGGAACGAAGCAAAGGCAAACATGGACCATGCAGACAAGCATTAGACACAAAAAGCAGAACAAACCAACAACATAACGGCCCACATAGCGCGTAGAAAAGCCGAGGATCGTACTACCTAATACCAACACGCATAATCTAATGGAAAACAAGAACGACTGGAAACGACACCGATCTAGAACACAAGACAACAAGGACATACTACAGACAAAATACAACCACAACCGAACGGCTACAGAGGACACGACAACACTACCGCACCCCGGCAACGCACACCTAGGCAGGGGCAGAAAGTCCATCGCCGGTGTACCCCACACCCCGGACCCCAGCCCAGGGTAGCCCAGCCGCGGGCACCCAGACACAAATGAGAAAGGCAAAGCGTAAGACAATGTCCAACAATAGACGCAATAACAGACAAACCAGAAAGACAACACCAGGTACTCAAACGTGCCATCAGGCATCATGAACCGCCACCCGGACTCTGCACACCACACAGGCAACCCGGAGCCCGCCCCCGCCGCAATCCCCCCGGCCCGCGCGGGCTAGTGACCTTAAAACACAAGGCAGCAGGAGCATGATCATCAGGAAAGCCCAACGCCACACAAGCGCGACAAGAGGAACTTGCGTATAGCAGACGATGGACTCACGACCACACCAACACCAAAACCGGCTTCGACTAAAATAGAAAAACCGAGACCCCGAAGCACACACCAGACACTGGAGTCGCATACCAGCACGCTACACAGCGGGGCAGAAACCCACAACCCCGCCCCGCCGCACAGGGTCGCGGACGTCGGGGGTATCAGAATGCACAGTAAAGGACAAAACAGACAACCTACATCAGAGTTGGAAAGAAGCAACGCGAGCACCACCGCACAACCAGCCCCGCACCCCCCACCACCAGGCAGGCGCCCCACAGCAGGCCCACGCGACCGAACCGACACGCACAAGGCACAAAACAACAGTCACTAAGGCAAAACAAGACACCGATAACTTTCAAAATCACAGCCGGCCAAACTCGGACGGAAAAAGAACAATAGAAAGACTAACAACGAACATGAAAGGAGACCACATCCGGGGACCAAACAACACAAAAAAGATACAAAGCAACACGCAAGCCCCGCGCACGAGCGACCCCCCGGCCGCATCTGCCCTCCCGCGGATCGGACGCGCCGCCACAATCACACGTAGCCACGACCACTCCCCCTCCACCCCCCCACTCACCAGACGACCCGCCACCCAACACTTCGAACGCCAGACCCCTAATGAACAGCCGCCACCAATCCATCGCGGCACTAGCAGGCACCGAGCGCCCGGCGAGAAACTCCATCCCGAAGACCCCAAAATCCACCGGATGCAGTAAAACCGCCCACCACAAGGACGCAATACCGGCAGGGCGCAAGACACGAAAGGACACTACCCACATGAATTATCGCCTCACCGAAAGAGTTTGTACCAAAGAGGGACATGATATGAGTGCACGGGACAACGGGATACCGAGGCCACCCAAAGAGCAACCACACCACATCACGCCCCCCAATGGGGCCGCCCATTCACCAGAGCGAGTCATTAGCCAGGCGTCAAGTACAACACCCCCCGCCCCGCCGCCCATGTACCAGGCCACCGGACAAAGAAACTTCCGCCACGCAGGGGGGCAAGGTGCTGGGAGCGGGCCGGACCAGGGCCAGCAGGTACGACACACGGCTAGGGACAAGAACACCAACCACGCTATCCCTGACCGGGGCCCAGCCCCGGGGGCTGCGAACCCGCCTGCCCGTGGCGCGGGGGACAAAAGCGTCGCCGCCCGCCAACCCCCGCCGTCGCCACGCCCTCCCCCTACGCACCTCCCTCGCCCGACCCCCGGCCCCCCCCGCCCCCCACCAGGCCCCGGCCGGCCCCCCACCGCACCCAATGTATCACACACACACCCCCCCTGCTCCGCCGTACCACCCCACGATTGGACAGACGCCGCGGGGTTCCCGGAACCAAAGCGCTGCGCGCACACCGGTCCACAATGCCCCAAGAGCGCGAAGGCTAGGGAACGGGCCCGCAACCCGACAGTCAGTACTCACAAAGTCAGACCACCATCAGACACTGTAGAGACCAAAAAATGGAACGAGCCTCACGCCCCCCCAGGCGGCCAGCCGTGCAATGATCTCCACAGGATCACACAGACACACCAAACCCACACCCCCAAACATGCACAATCGACCACACGAGCCTCAAAGAACAGTTAGCACAAAAGCCACGCGACGAAAGACAGCACTTCACCGCCCACCACAAGCAGAAAACACGAAAAAGAGAAGACCGTAGATACACACCATCAACACAAGAAGGCGGAGAGACAAGCAACGATCAAAACGTGAACACATTGGCACACGCCGAATCAAAGCGCACAAGTGAACAGGCGGACACCACCCAGCTCATACCAGCACCTCATGGCACCCCCCCAAGAGCCCGCAAACCAAACTCATACAAAAAGAGAGAGGGAAATACAACAACCGGAGAGGGCATCGCACTGCAACAGGTACACAAAAGCAGAAGAAGCCACAGAGCGACACGCAAAACCACCGAGAACTAGCGACAAGCGGGTGCCAGCATCTCCCCCACCATCATAACAAAGACACACCAACCCCATCGCAATCTCAGCGCAAACCCCCCGTGCCGGCAGGACCAATTACAGACCGTCGAGGTGCATACACACCGCCCCCAGCACCGATGCGAATCGGCCCCACCCCGCCCCAGAGCCAGGGCCAGGCAGCACAGGGCTAGAACAAGGACCCCCCGGCGTCCCGCCCCCTCGACCGCCACCCGGCCCGCCCGCCCCCCCGCACCCGAAACGCGAGCAAAACCAACACAAAAGCAGATGGGTGCAACTGCAACAACGCACGGCGCCAGCGAACCCCCTTACCAGGAAGGGCATGCCGGCGAGAGGGCACCGAACCATACGCACCCCTTAACAAACTACGAACATCAGAGGAAATTGACAATTAAAAAAACAAATAAATACACAAACGCAGTCAATAACAAAACAAGAGCACACATTGCACAATGCAAGCCAAACTCGCTCCCACAGAAGGTTAGACCCGAACCACAGATAGGGAGCAAGACAAACAAGTCAGAACCCCCCACCACCCCAGAGGGCCCTACCGCGGGCACTCCACAACAGCACCCCCCACCAACCACCCATCCACACCCAGAGCCACAGTACCCGGGCGGCTACCCATCCCCGCCCGCGCAGGCCCAAAGCCCAAGCCCGTCAATCCCGGCACGAGGCACGCCAAACAACCCACAAAACGCCCGCCCCCCTCCCCGTCCACCCAGACGCGCCAGGGCGCCCCGGCACGTCGTCCACAGGCATACTTGACCGACACCCAGACGCACAAGCCTCCCCCACAGGCCGGGAGCAACCGGCCCGCCGCCCGTCTCCCACCCCGCGGACGCGGCCACCCTCCCCGCCCCGGCACAAGGACGCCGATGCCGCGGGAACGCCAGGGTGCGCCATATGGCCCCCAATACAATACCACCGCGGGCACAACCTGGCCGCAGAGAGCGGCAGAACACATCTAAGACAGAAAGGGCAGCAAGCCACCAGCACACAAATGACCCACGCGGAAGCATCACGTCCAGCAATGACAGCCACAGCAAAAACGTAACCAACAAGCACGCCGCCCAACACCCAGAGTCCCCAAGTACCAATTCATGCACCACCGGTACCAGCCAGAAAAAAGGGTGGGCACCGATGGAGATCAGAACAGATCGTACAATACACAGTACCCCGCCATCACATCAACCCCCAAGACAAGGCCCCACCCCCGACACCCGTCCCCACGCCAACACGGCAATGACTCCCCGCCCCCCGCGGGCCCCCCACCCCCAGGACCGACCCCCCCCCACCCGACAGACCGCCAGGCCGAACCCAACAAGAGCGTGGGGGGGGGGGGGGCCGCGCGGGGGGGGGTAGAGGTGGGGGGGGGGGGGGGGCGGGTGAGGGGCGCGCCGCCGCCCCCCGGATCGTGCCTTCCCAGGAGGGCCGCGATCCACCCCACAATGGGTTCCGCCAGCAAAGACGCACACTCAGCTGGTCCGATAAATATAGCACGACCCAACACCAGATCAGCACAGAGAAAACCAACAATCAAGCAACCTCACAGAAAACCGGCACCCAGCGACCCAAGGACGGGTCCACCACAACCAAATGATGCCCTCAGTCAAACTGAGCACACAAACAACAACACAGTGCCCCCCAGACCCAGTCACCTCGCGTCAACACCCCCGCTAAGACCACTCATCAAGCCCCAAGGAAGCAGGCCGCCCATACCCCAAGGATAAGAACCCGCACAGCATGCAAAAGGATTGTTCGCAGACACGGGCTGAGCGATCGGCGATACCCGATCCCACCCCACCACGACACACACAACATCAGTGCGACCCAACACACGTGGATGGGACCCAAATCCCGCCTACTTGCCCAACCCGATGACCCTCATGACCTACGGAGCCTCTAGAACCGCCCGACACGCACCCGAACCCGACACACCCACCAACCCTCGAGCCTCTACCGCACAAGACCCACACCTGCCGAGTGACAACAAGCCAACAGTCAACACAACTCACACACCAAGAACGCCTACCACACTAAAACCAACGATTCATACTACCCCCACACAACGAGAGGCAATCACCCGATGTTAACACATCAACAGACGGGCCAAACCGAGACAGCCACCAAACACAGCCAGAGCAAGAAGACCACCGTAACATGGCACGAGGACCAGTATGGAGGTAGCAGCGCACCACCCCACACGGACGCACCACTGAAGAGCAAGGATGGGAGACGAGGCCCTTTAGCCTAGAACCACCCCAGGCGAACCAGCCATGGGCACACCATCACCAGCGAACAGTCGAAAGCCAAGTCGAATCAAACACTCCACACATCCGCAAAGAAAGGCACACAAAATGACGCACCCGCCGTCCTCCTCCTCCCATGGCCCCAGGCAGGGCCCGCCACGAACGCCCCGCACCCACGCACCACTCCACAACAACAAAGCCACCGACACCTCCGCGCACGACGGCCCCTCCCCCCCACACCCGCGTGAGGACCGGTTACACCACTCGCACCCGCACCGCGCCCCCAAACGCCACATCACACAAAGAAGCAGCTGAGCCCCGCAGCAGTGAAACCACGCCACATCCCCCAAACAAACACACCCCAAGAGCAAAACCAAACATGCAAACTACTCCACCACCACAAATGGACCGCCCCCGGGCACTCAACAGAAACACCCCAACGGCATGCGGATGCTAATAAAACATGGCAAAGCAGGGGCTGACAAAAATCACAAAAAAACAAGGAAAAAAAAGACACCTTGGCAAGGTGAAAGGGATGACACAAGAACGACCCGGCATAACAACCACCACACCAATCGACACTAACCGCGGAAACCGCACCACACGACAGCCGACGCGCCGCCAACATAGCATCACCCACCGCCACCAACCAGAACCCCGCCCCCAAACCTGCCCGCTCCGCGCAACCTCACCCCACCCGGCCCTCCCACTCGCCCTGACCCACAACGCGTACGCGCAAATTCCATCAACAACCCACAACCAGCCCACCGCAGCCGCTCCCGCCCCTCCCGCCCCCCAACCGAGCGCGAAGCCCCCCGAGGCACCCTTGCCCCCTACCCATCGTACCACACCTGCACGGCGGCCCCCCACTGCCCCACCCGCACGCCAGTGGCACCCCGCCGCCCTGTCCCTCCCCAGCCCGACCAGCACGCACCCCCAAAAACCAGACACGTACATCACTAAACAGACAAAAAGGCAGCGCTGATCAGATCACCAGAAGGGACAGACACCTCCCGCAACACCCCTACAGCGAGCGCCAGTACCCAGCACTGCCCCCCCCAGCCACGTGGCGTTCGGCCGCCTCCGTCCGCGCACCCCCGGCACCAGCCGAGTAAACCGCTACAACCCGAACGAAGCACGGGCGCGTAATACTGGGAGAATACGACACGCCAGGGACACACCGGCGACCAGGGTAGCATGCCAACAAGACAGACCATACACTAACGCATGCAGTTAGGCACGCCGCGGACAGGGGCCACACACCACACGAGGTCAGACGTAACTCGCGAGGAGACCACACCACAACACGCCCACCCCCCAATGACACCGCCAACAGTACCCAATTCCACAACAAGCAGAGAACTAGGACATTACTACAAGGGCAGGAAACTAGCCAACAGCAATAAAGAGCACAACAACCAGACAACCAAAGGAAACAGCAAGCAACAAGGACAAGCCGCCCGAGGGCAAGCCGATCCACCGAACCCCTACAGCCCCCCTCAAGGAGGCAGCAGGCCGAGGGCACAGATGAAGCAGACAGAGGGACGATGCTAATCCTTTCACAAAGGGCCCGACCCACCGACACCCTACTGAAGGAAAGGGCGAGGTCCGCATACGACCCCGAGGCCGGCCAACTAGTCGCAGCACACCGCTGCGCCACGCCGCAAAGGGGCCACCAAGAACAGACTCAGCAGCATGCCACCGAACTGCCCACCTCCAGAAGCAGAACTGCACCGTACCACCACAACCGGCATAATCAGCAACACCTCGTGCACCCGTAACCTAACACCGAGAACAGACCATCAACCGCCACTCCGCCAAGCCGACCCGCCATACCCTTCGGACCAAAAAAAGCAAAGCACCGGAAACCACGGAAGAGAAACCCCCCACAAGGACCAACCTCACCAAACAGCTGGGACGACCGACCGCGGGTAACCCTCACACCTCAAACGCTCCCACGAGGCACCACTCCCCCCCCCCACCACAGACGGCACCTAGCAGAGCACAAACATCGGGACCCACTAATGATGCCCCAACAGGGGGCCGGCTTCGCACCCCGCAACAGAGATCCGAAAAGACCGAACCCAAAAAAAATCCACCCCGACACCCAAGACCCCCCCCCTACCCCCGACGCGACAAACAGCCCCGAGCAGACCAACCAGCCACCATTCTACCGCATTGCCGCGCCATCCCCTGCCAGAGCGCGCCACCAGCGCGACCGTCCGACAAGCGACCCCTCGACCCCCCGCCTTGGGGCGACCACCGCTCGCCCAGGACGACCACCCCTAACACGTCTCTGGACAAAAACCCACACACCCAAAGCCCGAGGGCCCGAACACCGGCCCGGCAACCCACATGTCCCACAGCCATCGCGGAAGCCGGGCCAACACAAACACACCAACAGATCCATAACGCCCTCACCCACATCAACACCACCACACGGTCACAGAAAGATGAGCAGCATAGCCCACACGAAACACATCCACCAGGAGACAACAAATGAGGACAAATGCTCCGCCAACGACCAGAAAGACGCCAACACAGATACAGTCACCAGTCAAGGGAAAATGCACCCAACACAAGGTAACCAAGCCCCTCCCGCCCAGCTATAGCGCAAAGGCCCTACATGCATCGCGCAACCCACGCCACGGACGGCAACCTTACCTGCGCAGGCTCCACGGTCCCGCGCGACACCTCGCCCCAAGCATCCGGTCAACCACCCAGAAGTGCCACATAACCGATTGCCACGCCCGTCAGCCCGCACACCCTAGCGACAGACACCCCGCCCCACCCCCCGAAGCACGTACGTGGGGCTTGAGCGCAACACAATCATCAAGAGACTGACCCAACAACCGTCGCGCAAGGCAGTAACACACAGTCCGTACCTGCAAATTGACCAAGCTCCGCGGAAGGCCACCCCAGTATCCCCGCCGGGCAGACACCGGCAATACAAAGACGCCCCTATGCCACTGCACACAGCACACCAACAGGAGCATAGACAACAGGACAAGTCAAGGAATAAAGCAACTAAAATAAAACAGAACTCAGGGCAGAACAATCAAGGTAAGCATAAAGTTCACCGAACGGCCTAGGTGGAACACCGACCCAAACGAAGCCCCAATCGGCAAGGCAAACAGGGAGCCAGGATCACCCCACAAAACAAGAACAGAATCAGCAAACCACTAAATGAACACGAACAGGCAGACAACAATAAGCAGGACATAAGGGGCAAACAAAAAAGACCACAGGCGGATAAGCATCATCAG